>JACWFU010000010.1:1608301-2013278 GCA_019775405.1 Aureobasidium leucospermi
GAGCAATAGGGGCATCATCTTCAGCTGGCACCTCTTCGTCAAGATCCACTGTGTGTTGGAGAAGATCGACCCAATGACCACGCCAGGATTGGTAGCTGTGACGAGGGTTCCTGGCTGCCAGTTTCTTATACAGCTCGTTGCCTTGAAGAGCTTCACCTTTATTGTAAGCTCTTCTCACCCAGGAGATTAGCTCCTCGTCGTCTTCGGCTGTGAACTTCTCACGTGCTTTAGGAGTTGTTCTCGTTGGCGAGGTTGAAGGCCTCACGACAGGTGTAGAGCGAGGAAGGGCCGTTGAAGACAGATCGGCGATTGAAGAAGCCAAGCTAGGCAAGCTTTCGTCTGGATGATCTTCCCATCCAGAAGGAGGTCTGGAGGCTAGAGCCTTAACATAACGATCGCGCCATGATTGGTAAGTGTGCCTGTCGTTGTGTGCAGCCAGGAGTTGGTAGATTTTGTTGCCTTGAAGAGCTAGACCGCCGTTATTGGCCTTCTGCACCCACTTGTACAAGAGTTTGTCGTCGTCAGTGGTAAAAGGAGTCCTGGTGGCTTTTCTTGAAGATGATGTATTAGTGGTGGTGATTGGGTTGGTGGATTTTGGGCGTCCAGCAAGGAACTTTGATTCGTCTTTCGGTACACTGCCTTCCTTAATGGCAGTCTCGATGAACTTGTAGGATAAAGAACCAGGTGGTGCATCATGGCGTACATGGTCGGCAATCAGATAGTCAGCTTGAGCCTCGAGTTTGACCACAGAGCCGGCGTTACTCTCGACCAGCGAGACGTAGTGTGAGCGTTGAGGTACACGCTGTACGATGAAAAACTTCAGGCCATCAAAGATTCCACCCTGTACACCCGCCGAGTCGTCCATGTCTGTATACACAACGGCCGGCGGCATGGCGGATTGGACAATATCAATGGTCGCTGCCTCATTGGCGAAAACAGAGAGTGACGCGCCGGCACGCGTTGAAGCCGAGTCAGGGTCCACTTTCGGCAGGGCCATGACGTGTCTCTCCCGAGCACCTCCCGCGTCAACTTTCCACCTTGTCTCACTTGACATTTGACAGCTCCCAATTGCTCCAAAATGGAAGGCACACGCAGGAATCCATCATGATCGCCTTTCGCAACACCATCATCGCTGTGGTGGTCATCTCTCTCTTCACCTTCATCGCCCTATTCGGACGACTGCCCGCTCTACGCAAAACTCCCATCGGCTTCAGTCACAGGCTTCTGTGCATCTATGTCCCAAGTGGATTCCGTCGGGTTGATGCACGTTATACTGGCGGCCGTATGTCGCGCAGTATTGCTCGACTTACACATTATCTTTTTCAAGAGAAAAACCCGCTCGTTCTACTTCTCTTCCTCACACTCCTGACAGGCAGTGCGACCCTCTTCCTCAGAGCCGCTCTACCACATCTCGAGACCAAGTTCATCCTACCCATACCGATCGTATTGCTCGCACCATATACCTTTACCTACCTCTGCGTCACCAGCACCGTTGACCATATCACTCCTGCCAACCATGCCGCCGCTATGCGAACATATCCCTACGACCACATCCTCTTCCGTCCTGAGAACGTTTGCCGCACCTGCAATTTGGTGAAGCCTGCCAGGAGTAAACATTGCTCGTTATGTGGTGTATGCGTCGCCCGCTGCGATCATCATTGCGCCTGGGTCAACAATTGCGTAGGCCGCCACAACTACCGCTGGTTCCTACTCGTCCTCCTCAGCATCGGCATTGTGGAAATCTACGGCGCATATCTCTGTTGGCACATTCTATCTCCACACCTGCATTTGGGTAACTCCAAGTACGGCTGGTTGGAAAAACAATACTGGGCCGAGTTGGGCAATGCTTTTGTGTTTGCTATGAGCATCGGTGGTATCGGCATCTCTGGTGTGGGTTTACTCGCCGTTACAACCCTGCCATTGCCATTCGCGTTATTCGGATACCATGTCTACCTCATCTGGGCAGGTATGACGACGAACGAAAGTGCCAAGTGGGCAGACTGGCGCGACGACATGACCGACGGTGTAGCTTGGATAGGCAAGAAAAGCGTCGTTGACGCATACAACAAGGAACGCAAAGCAAGACAACTGCGCAGTCGTAACAGAGCCAGTGGTATCAAGAACGATGACCTCGCTTCAGAGTCTGAAGAAGAGGAGGAATATGTTCCTTGGCCAAGGATCAGTGATCAAGTCCTCGTCAGCACTACCGACGGAAAAGCTCCCACAGGCCAGGAACATCTGTGGGAGAAAGCCACAAGCTTGGATATGGTAGAGAATATCTACGACCTTGGTTTCTGGCGTAACTTCATCGCTGTCTTGCAAGGGAAGTAGATTCATGCCATCGAACCTAACCAATACCTGTTCCCGTTCATCCATATTCGAAAGGTTCGTTGCCACTTCTTTCTCTGAACATTCACTCTCAAGCATAATCTTGCCCTTCGTCAGCTGAAAAAATCTAGTTTCGTGTATCCAGAGTCGACGCAAGTCCTTTCCTCTCTTCAACAACCTCCTTAATAGCGATACCCTCGTAGCCTCTCTCCCCCACCCAACCATCCAATTCCCAATTCTCTAGCCTTTCGACAGCTAGTTATGACTAACTTAATCTTTGTCCCATACCTCCTTGCACCCAAATTATCATATCACAGTACAGCAGTATCGGCAAATGTATCCTTCAAAAAGTCCTCGGGATATCTTGCTCCATGTACAATTGCTTCTTCACATGCTTTTCTGATTTCTGCTGTCTCTTTGTTGGTGAGGTGGATGGTAGAGGCGGTGTAGTTTTCCTGGATGCGGGGGAGGGAAGTCGTGCCTGGGATCTGGGTGAGGGTGTTAGTTTCGATGTGGAGAGGGTTTGGGAGGGAAGATAGGGGGGAATGATAGGGAGGGAAAGATGAGGAGGAAAGATGAGCATGAAAGACAGAGAGTGAGTATAGGGAAGGTATAGGGCAGGGAGAAAGAGAAGTAACACAGTGGAGCTAGCTAAGGTAAGGGGACAGAGAGGGAGGAAGAATGGGATAAGGGGGTGTAAGGTAATGACAGGCAGAGGGAAAGCACTTACCGGAAAAATATCATTTCCTTGTGCAAGAAGCCAGGATAGCGTCAATTGAGAAGCAGTGATATTCTTCTTCTCAGCGATGGAGGTCAAAGTATCAACCAGTTTCAAGTTCTTGGGGAAGTTTTCTTCGCTGACTGTGACAAGTCAAGATTGTTAGCATATGGGTGGAAGTCCTTGTCAAAGATGAAACTCACACCTAGGCGAAGACTTCCTCGTATCATCATCAGAGAGGTCACTGTTGCTCCTGATATTGCCGCCCAGCATACCACGACCTAGAGGTGCGTATGCGACAATGGCAACACCTAGCTCCCTTGCTGTCTTCAAGAGACCAATCTGCTCAGATTCAATGTCCAGCGAAAACGGTCTGCTTAATCATCAGCCACCATTCTTTACTATCAGCGCAGGCAAAACTTACGAATACTCGACTTGTACAGCATCCACCTTCTCCACCTTACAAGCCCTACTCAAAGTCTCACTAGACACTTCAGAAAGACCGATATGGCGAATCTTGCCCTGTTTCTTCAAATGCTTCATCGCTTCCATTGTTTTCTCTATCGGGGTAGTCTTGTCTACGCGATGAGCATACAATAGATCAATATACTCGACTCCAAGCCTTGACAGAGACTTTTCGGCAGCTTTAATCACGTACTCTGGCGACGAGTCGATGGTCATCTCACCGTTGTCGAATCTGAAGCCGACTTTAGTGGCCAAAAAGATCTTGGAGCGTTTTTCTGGGTTTAGGGCAAACCATTTTGCTGATATTAAGTCAGAGGGCATGGAGACGGCATAACGTTGAGAGAGTTAACATACCGAGAAGGTCTTCACTATCAGCGTAACAGTCGGCGGTATCCCAGAATCGACAGCCTTGCTCGAATACCGCGTCGAGGATGGCGAGACGTTCGTGGTCGGGTTTTGGAGGGCCGTAGAAACAACTCTATTCAAGAGTAGTGGTGTCAGTGATCTGACCGCGTGGAAAACAAGCGATGGATCACACTCACTAGTCCCATCAATCCGTAGCCGAGGCGAGTAACGAGTGGACCATTGTGTCCAAATGGAGCAGTGGGGAGTTGGCGGTCTGAGGCATTGGCGAGAGTATTTTGTGCTAACTGCATAATGGCGTTCCTTTCGAGGATGAGAATGAGATGAATTTAGAGATGGAAATTGATAGTTCTGCCAATTTGTCGTCTGTATCGTGCTTTATAGTATGTCGTAAGGCTCGCGTTCGGATTTTAAGCTTCGGCTTTTGAGGCTCGCTTCTCTTCGGATTTTGAGCCTTGCGCCCATTCGGCTTTTAGCGGTCGTCTCCTGTAGCCATCTAGATAATACTTCTTGTGTCGTGAGACAGAACTTTAGAAATTAAGGGTGGATCATAGATCAAGTGGTGAACAATCTGGTGCAGATCAAGAATCGAAGAAAGGGCTTTCCAATTCTCAAGTTCCGGAAGCTGCTAGGTGGGATCTTGAAGGTCGAGATGCTGCATAGTGACATGAAACAAGATTGATAAAGCTTCATCAATACTGTGGCAGCCCATCTTATTCTAGAGTGGGGTGGGAAAAGTCCCAATCATTGAAAAACATTGCGTCCAGCTCGCCCGACGTAGCATCTGCAAACCACGGCAGGGAGTCGAACACTCCCAGCGCCAAATCCAGATTGGGATTCAAGCAAGTATCATGCTCGTCAAGAATGGCTCCCGGATTGTCAAAGCCCATGTTCGTCGAAGTGTCCAAAAGTGACGAGGATACGTTTGTCTCATCCGTGCTGACACCGTTGAAGTCTTGTGAAGACAGCGCGGCGATATTAGTTGACGCACGTTGCATCGCACTCGCCAGCAAACCTCGCGAAGGATCATTCCCACTCTGCGCTATCAGAGCTTCGTGCTGTTGATACCACCATTTCAGGACCGGCCATCCCTGCAATGTCAATTCAGCATTGCTACAAGACCCGCAGGCTGATAGAGCTGAGGCAAGCATGGGCCAAGGCATGGTAGAATACCACCTATAGGGTTCTCCTCGGGGATCGGTATGCATCATTTGAGTCTTTTCTAGCACGCGGAGAGTCATACGCAGAAGCTCAGAATCTCTGACAGGGCACTGTAGGGTACCATCGCTGTTGTAAAGGGACTTGCATAAGGGACGCAATCTGGAGACTCGGATGATGGCTATGTGACACTGCGTCGCATGCCAAGTGAACCATGCCAGTTGAGAGGATTCGGGATCGCAAAAGCGCAAGACACCCAAGGCTTTCTCCTCAAACTCGCGAGCGTATCCTTGACGTGTCTCTTCGCTCTCATTTTCAGACAAGGCATCAAAGTTCAATAGTCGGCCTGCGAGCTGGTGCTGAAACCTTGAACATTGTAAGTTTCACATCGAGTTGAGGTGCTAAAGCATGCACAAGCAGTGAGTTGGACATCCACTTACAACACATATGCGAATGTCATATCAGTCAGATCTTCCTGGTCTTCTATCGCAACAAGACTTGATGGTCCAAAATCTGCATCGTTGACATGCCGGAGTTGAGCTAACGCCTCTTTGACTTTTCCGTAATCGATTAGTGGATCAGAGCGTTGCGACATGGCGGTTTGGTAGTCCAACATGCAGATGGTAAGCCATAATCTCACTTTCATTTGCGTCTCGAAGAATGTATCTGTTTTGGTCCTTTTGTAAAGTCGTAGCTTCTCACCAATTCTTACGGCAATTGATACTAAAGTCCAAGTGCTTGTGCTCATATCGAAGGACTTCCTCGCAAACTACTCGATAGGTGAGCCGGCTGATGGAGTGTTGCGCCAATTTGAGACTCACAAGATATAGCACGAAAGCCTGCAAGATGGCCGTATCGCTGGTGGAGATCAAATTTGCACTGGCCAGAGATTTCTCGCATGCCCTGCAGAGCTCTTCCGTGAGCATAGATTTGCTCTTCCCCAGTAGTGATTGGCATTTCTGGTCGGTCATACTGCCTGCTGCAGCATAGCAAATGGCATTCTGCAGTGCGTCGGCTGAGGAATGAGCATCCGAGATCTCTAGGTGTTTCTCGCCATGTAAGAGCAATCGTTCTACAGATGGCTGGTGAAGCATCTTGAGGATAGGATCAATCTGTGCAAAGTACACGCCCACCAGTCGAGAAATGCCTGTCCTGGAAACGCGACAGTAAGTTTCAGGAGTATTGAGCTCTGCTCGAGAGCTGCAGAGGATCTCGGCTCTCTACTTACGCATCTAAAGGGGTTCCGGTCTGATGCTCAACTACAAGTGAATGAGATTCTGTACCAATACCCAAAGCCGCGAGAACTCCACCCTCCAAAGCCATTTGCGTCGCGGCATGGGTACAGAGGACAGCATCATTGTTGTGCGAAGATTGCACATCCACTAGGACACCCTCAGAACTGCTTGCATGGCGTTGTGCGAAATGTTCAGATCGGTCTCGGTGAGTTGTCGGAATCCTGTCTGCTTGAATCGCTGCCCTGCCTGCTGTGATGTTGGAGGTGTTAGGAGGTACAGTGCCTTGGTTGGCCATACTCTGGAGCAGAGTTTTGAGGTTCTCAACACGTTCGCGGAGCTCCTTATTTGAGGCTTCAGCAGTCGTGACCGCTGCCCGTCTATTTGCATGTCTCGTTACTCGGGGTGTCGACGACTCTAGGTTATCAATGAACTTTCGGGCATGGCGACCGCGAGGCAAACGATCGCGATAAATTGTTTTGCAAGATACTCCAGCGATAATACAGCCGGTACAAGGATCCAATTTGTCGCATTTAACCTTCCGCTCTCGACAGAGTTCACAGCTCAGTTGCGGAGCATTTCCACGACCGCGGCTTGATAGGGCAGCCATGACCAAAGTTGACTAGAAGAATTGACTTGTTGGAGCGTGTTGAACAAAAGAGCTGTGCCCCGGGGAGAGACCGTTGTATCGTGACTTGACAACGAGTCGCATGCGACTTATGGAACCGTCGTCAAGAATGCTGAGGATGTCCAGGCATTACAATGTCAGTGATCGATGACTAATGTTCCATTGAAATCTTGATGTTCTCCTGTCACGAAGTGTTTGTTGATTCAATGTCGCTGTGTTTGTGCTCAAGTTGCTGAACGCGACGCCCGAGCTCAAAAGTGCAGCCTCGAAGCTCCGACAAAGCCCATGCTGAAGCCTCCAGTCTCAACGCAAAACACGAATATCTCAAACAATGTTGATCCGATTGCGATGCTCTCTTTACTGAGCCTGTGTAAGACAGACTGGAGCGTGTAACAAAGTGTAAAAGGGCAATGAAAGGCCCCTGCCACGATTCGAACGCGGGGCCTCTCAGCAGCCCGGGCAGGCTTCAAGGCCAAACGTTTTGTCCAGTCGACTCGACAATGACAAAAGTCTCGCCCGTTTGCACTCGCCTGCGGCACACCCCAACATCATTCGCCAATTGGCGGAATGAAACAACGAATTTATCTACGATGTCGCGCTGTCAAGGTCGTCGGACCATGTGTTTGCGTTGATCTCCACGAGCTTGACTAGCTGTGGCTCACTCATGGGGATACCGGAAGCAGATGACACATCTACCAAGAGCTCGAATCGATTGCCTTTCATTGGTCAAGCTCCCATATTCGAACGCGTTTATGCCTTTCGATGAGTACATCTTTTATCGCCGTCTGCTGTTGGAGCATTTGCTTTGACATTAGAATTGGTGCACTCGGCCCCGTCTCAATGACTCTGGGCTTTCGCTTTCCTCCCCACGATAGGTTGGTCGTGTTTCGCAACCGTTCGTGCGTCAAATCTCCATCTGCTGTTCGTGCAGAACAAATGCCTTTCCGCTTTGCTCGAGATCCAGCTGAGATATTGTGGGGCGCAGGTTGGGCTGCAGCAAGGCGGTTACATCCATGCCATGATTGGTCCAGCGCGCCAAGTCGTTGATAACCAAGAGCAAGACGAAGACAATGAGATCCCTCTCGTCACTCGATCACGGCCAGTCTTTCTGCATTGTGCGGACTCTTCGAGATCAGTGACATCAGGTTGGCTATACATCATAGTCATGTTCGTTTCGGTTTTCACAGCGATTGCTTTGAGGCTCTGCCAGTTTTGGGGTTCATGAGATCTCTATTCTAGGCATCCACACATCCAGCTAGCCCTAATGCGCGATCCTACAGGGCAACAGGGTTCATGTCAACTCCAGCTTTGCAAGATGTAACTATTACAACAAACTCACTGAGTTTCCCCTTCTTTGGCTTTATCGTGGCTGTCACAAACGTTCTTCGTTGTTGGACAGACATTGCAGCAACGAGTCGTGGTGTTCGTCGACATGGATCATGATCTGACTGAGGAGATGGAGCTTGCATTCATGTCGCCAGACATCGATCTGTCTCACGAGCACCTTCTTCCACCGCCAATTCAATCCGATAATGCCTCGCAGGTCAACGGAGTCTCAGCACAACCATCAATCGGCGAAGAGCCTACGGACACTGACGATGATACACCATTGTTAGCCGCAAAGCACGTGGGCCCCCAGGCAAGATTTGCCTCTATCACCGCGCTCTCGCCATGGTTTCCGGAAGCAGACCCCGACAGCGACGAGGCTCAAACATTCCGCGTTAAGCGTTCCCAACGCAAATTTTTGCTCAATGGTTGTGCGGGACTCGCGGCTTTCACCTTTGTTATCAACTTAGGATCATTACTATACGTTCATTATGATGCTGAGGACGAGTCCATTTTCAGCGGCGACTGTGATCAGAGTGGGAAGTTGAATTCGGTATTGCATGTGCTGATCAACATCTTGAGCACTTGCTTGTTAGGTGCATCCAACGTCTGCATACAGTTGCTTGTCGCCCCGAGGAGGTCGCAGATCGATTTCGCTCACAAAAGCTACAAGTGGCTCGACATTGGTATACCGAGCGTCCATAACTTCCGTACAATTGCTTGGAAGCAGAAGCTGTTATGGTTGTTCTTCGCCCTGACTTCACTGCCGCTCCACTTCCTGTAAGTACATATCAGTGCCTAGCTCTTTTACATATCCACTGCTGCTGCTGCTGCTGCCGCTGTCGCTGCCTCTCCAAACTCGGGTACTGATGGTATGCTCTGAACGATAGGTACAATTCATCGGTCTACGGCACTGTTGCTGTCAATACCTATGTCATTCTTGTCGTCACTCCGGGTTTCATCAATGGAGCACGAGCTGACGCCAGGGCATCTGAAGAGCAAGCCAAGTCAAGAGAGAATATAACTATGTATGGCTTGCAAGACATACCGCCGCATCATTATGTGGAAACGACCCTGAATCAACACAACTGGCGTTTCAACTACTCAAAACCATGTCGAGGTGAATATTGCGACATCTACCAAACTCGCATGCAACAAGGAGCTTTCGGCATAAGGTTGGACCCTGTGGAGTGTCTTTCGGCTTACACCACGTCTTTCGGAAACCAATCAGACGTTATTCTAGTCTCAACTTACGACTTGGCCAGTGATACCATTGTCACCGAGGACTTACCACTGCTCTTTGCTGCTGAGGAGTACCGACTTCTTGGCCCAGGAGTATTCTGGGCTTGCTCTACCACCAACTCTTTTGATTGCAGATCACCTGAGAAGTGGAAGAACGATCCCAGTCTGGTATCGAATTGGAACGTATACGGGTACAAAATAGATTACTGTCTTCAGAGTCAACACGACAACTCAGATCTATGCCGTGTCATGTACACGGCGCCGATATTGATAAGTCAGTACAACTTACCCGTTTGGAATTCTGACATGCTCATGTTCTTCAGTCGTTTGTATCATGAACCTCTGTAAGCTCGTTGCCATAGTCATGACCCGATATCTCTGTCTCGATCAAGATGATCCTGCTATCTGTACTATCGGTGATGCTGTCGCCTCTTTCTTGAAGCGCCAAGACGAAACCACCAAGAATATCTGCCTGACTGACTACTCCAAAATCACAAGAGACAAACAGTATTGGCGTGGCAGACCACGCATAGAGTGGAGGCCGGAGACTAAGCGTTGGTTCTACGGAGCGACTTTACGAAGGTGGATCTGGACACTTGCATCGTATACTTGATCACTCGTTCTGTTGACTATATCGCTGACAGCTTACTAGCTCTATTTTGGTGCTCTCGGGCGGAGTGGCATATCTTATTGCTTCGTTGTTCCAGATAAACAATACCGCCGGCAGCGCCTCCAGCTTCGTTCACTATGGCTTTGGCAAGATTAACGACTACGCTCATGATAACATACAAGGATTCTGGGATAGTAAGTGTTGTTACCGAGACACCTTCGACAACTGACACTGATTTGCAACCCAGTCAATCTCAAGTTCTATTCACGAGTCCTTTTTGTCAATGTCTGGCAATTCGCGATCTCCATGCTTTACATACAATACAATGCCCTGTTGACTGCAATTCTCTGCAACGATGAGTGGGTTCGATCTGCCACGTCTCGGAAAAGTCTCAGAGTATCTGAACCCCGAGGTGTCCAAAGATCAAGCTACACGATTTCGATGCCCATGAAGTATAGCATCCCTTTGCTCTCACTTTCAACCAATCTACACTGGACGCTTTCCCAATCGGTGTTCGTTACGTTCGTTGAACGGTTTTGGTACGATGGTACTATGAATCCTGATGGTCGCCGTCCTGTCGTCGGGTTCAGTGTTTGGGCTATCATCACCAGTAAGAAGGATCCATAACTTGCACTTGACACATTCTGACATCACTCAAGCTATTTGTATCGGTCTCGTCTGGGTTCTAGGAGTGCTGATCCTTACCTTGACCCGCCATTATCCTGCTACAATGCCACTTGGTGCTACATGTAGTGCTGTGATCAGCGCTGCCTGTCACCAACCGCTTCCGGAAGATGAGAAGGCCTACATGTTTCCGGTGAAATGGGGCGTTGTTGAAGCTTCCCAGAACGTCATCGAAGATCAAGATGCTGACTATGACGGAGCTACCTTCCCTCATTGCAGCTTTACAACAGCTCGAGACGTCCGTCCACCCATACCTGGTCAGATATACATCTAGTACTACGACTATATGAAGTCAAATCAAGTCCAGCACCTCTTCACTCCCTGGCTCGCAGGCTGTTTTCTTCCCCCAATCAGTTGGTGATATATGGAAGAAGTAAGAGGAACGTCTTTGCCCTGATTCAACAAGAAAATGGGCTTCGCCCATCTCATGCACAGCCTCAGCCGTACTCATCAGGATCCAAAGTGTTTTTATGAAGCTCTGGTGCATGAACAAAGACAGCCGCGTCTAAATGCATTCATTGGCCTCTCTTTGAGCCATCACGCCGACTCCGAAATCATCCTGCCTCCTAGCGCAAGTAGCATCTGGCAGGCAGAGATCGCATATTGCTTTGCACTCGCTCAAAACCGGAAACAACATGGCCAACTGGGCTACTCATCTGTTTATGAAGTATGTAATGTACAACCTGTCCTTGTCTGCACCAAGATCGCCAATTTTCGATCATCTTCTCATCCAGAAAGCCGGCCGATCAATAGACAGAGCGCCTTTGGAGATCAGGGGCATGATCAGTGAGAACTACAATGTCGATCACTCTCCTTGGACAAATACGTCAACCTCGAAACCATTGTGCATTTCGACAGCGAGTCCAACCGAGAGGTGGCTGGTTGGAAAGATTCAGAACATTTTCCCTTGTGGCAAAATCTTCCTAGCTGTTAGGAGACTCAGGAGTGCTAGTGAATACTCCCGCTACACCGCTCGACCGCCTGATCAGAGATGTGGCTTTCTGTTGAATATGGAGCTTCGATTGTTTGTTCTATGTTCTTAAGACAGGAATGAGATGGAAACAAGATTGGTGTCTGTTCTTGTTTCTTGAGATTACTATTCATTGCTTATCATGCACATGAAGTCTGGTGTGTTTCTCTCCCCATTCAAAAACATTGTTGCACGACTCAGGGTGACACACACGGCTGTTTGAATATTCGGCTGGGAGTTTTCCCTTTTACATTCTGGAGACCTATCTACGTGTTTCTGATGGGAAAGATGCATCGACGAGTCTCGGTAGCTCAGATTGATGTATCACTATCTCTGGCAGCCGCGCCTTGTCTTCTACTAGGGCATTGAAGAGGACATTGTCGGTACCCTAGAGGTAATAATCAGGACATACGCTGCGTGGCTTGAGCACAGCATCAACCTCCAGTCCAGCATCCAACTTAAGCTGAGCAATAGCATCCTTGATCTTCTGATTCGTCCCCACTGCCACGAAGATGTAGACGATTGCCTCTTCTCCGGCTGGTCCGATTGCTTCGACGTAGTCACACAAGCAGTCCTCGCGACGCTTGAATACACCAGGCTTGTCCATACCATCCTTTTCCGTGTAGAAACTTTCATATGGCGAGGCGAAGATGACTAGTGTTTTCACGTCGGTGTAGCGGATCCCTTCGACGGCGGCGGGTGTGGCGAACATGATCTTGCATTCCTTCTGGCGGAAGCGCTCGATGATGTGACGTCTCTCTGGCTCAGTGGTGTAAGCTTCTGATCGAATACCCAAGCCGTTACATTTGGCGCTCTCTTCGACGACACGTTCTCTTGAGGGATCAATGCAGATGATGCGCTCGCCTGGATGTAGGGGTACAAGCTTTTTAACGAAGTAGTCGCACCTAGCGGTTGTGTTGAAGGAGCAAGTCTGGACTTTGATCTGGCCTTTGAAATTGACACGAGGGTTCCTTGCGAATGGGATGAGCTTGGGTCGACACGAGCCGATGAATCCGAGGTAACGCTCTGTTAGCTGACGGTGCAGCTCCAGGCCGAAGTCGAGTCTATGGCTCAACACGATTGTCGTCAAGGGGCAAAGACCAGAAGTGGAAATTGGCGCTCTCCTGATTGAGCCAGACTGCTCACACCTGGCCCACGCGATGATGCGATCCATGTTGGTTTTGTTTTCTGCAGATGCCAACACAGCTCCTTGGTCGATGATAAGAAGGTGCAGAAGTCGAGCACTGAAATTTGAGCTGCCAGTCAATTCTGCCAGTCTACCAGGAGTACATACAAGAACGTTCGGCCACCCAGTCAGCAGAGCTGAACGGTTTTTGTTATCGCCTCCTCTTGTAGAGAATACTTGCAAACACTTGAGCGAATACTCATCATTGGATTCGTTGTTGAGGAAGGATTCAATGGTTTCCGTGATTTTTTTGACCAATTCACCTGTAGAAGTCACAATGACAACTGTCGGACAAGCGATTCGTTTCTTAAAATGTTCTTTCCGATGTTCTTCGTGCTCTTGGCCAGATTTGAAGGCGGCTGCGATAGCAGCAATGGCGACGCCGGATGCTTTTCCGATGCCTAGTAATATTAGCAGACGTCTCGAGTGATTCGACCTCGACTTACCACTAGCGCCGAAGATCACCGCAGAAACCTTTCGGGAGACGCATGCATGGAGAATCTTCTGTTCAGTCTTGAGCTTGACGATGCCACGCGCTGCGGCGTTCTTCGATAGCTTCAGAGGTATTCCCAAGTCCAAGTTCTCAATGGTTGGAATTCTTACTAAGGAGCCATACGGCAATTCTGGGGCCAACAATGCTGCAGCATAATCTCTTTCTTTAGCAAGTCCCAAATAGCTTAAGCTTGTCAAGTCGGGTGATGGTGGTGGAGAAGCCCGGATGTGACAACGTATCCAGCAAGGGACTGGAGCAACTGATGTCACAGTTGTGGTAAGCTGCCTGCTCGAACCATCATTATGAGTAGTCGGGCTTGGAGAAGAAACCGAGACATCTGGCAGAGTTGGCGAGGAGACACCAAGAACTGCCGGCTCCGGGGACAGGGGCTCATGGCGTGCTTGTAACTCATCATGATGCTCAACAGAAACTGGCAGAGAAGTGGTGGATAGTTCTGTAGAAGTGACAAGATCCGGTTGCTTGGAGTCCGGAATCAAAGACGTTTCTTCCTGAGCACTCAATGATGCAGTCGATGTACCAGACGCAATATTGGTGGCACTCCGTGACTTTAACAGAGCTGGCGGTTCGATCGACGCGGGTATAGATTGAACCGGAGCAGTGGCGACGTTATCTGACTTGGTAGGACGATTGATCAGCAATAGCTTCCCGCGATCAGGAGGCGGAGCTTTCGGTTTCACACGACGTTCCTCAGCCTCGAAGGTGAGGTCTAGGGCTTCCACAGCATCTCCGTACTGTTCGATGAGTCGCGTAATTAGGCCAGAGATCTTTGCCCGCGAGGGTGCAAAAGCAAATGTAGTGGCGAAGTAGTTCTGCTGTGATCGCGCAGGAGGCGCGGAAGGTTTGTCATTCACTGGCGCAGGAGCAGATGCATTGCTCTCGCCATGGACAGTGAGATGATCTGAGTCGGCCAAGTTTGGTAGAGCCTCAGGAGAGATCTCTGGTTCAGTCTGTTCGCCGAGTTTTAGAGACTGTTTTTTGCTGGCCGGCTCGACCGATGGCTCGCAGTATTTGGATTCAGCGATGCCCATCCTGCCAGGTCGAAATTGGTGGAGGTATGTGAGATTGCAGTTTTTGTTTTCAACGACAGGAGAAAGCTCAAAACGACAGGGGTGAGAGACTTTGTTGTGCGCTTTGAAACATGCGTCGGATACACCGAGTGATGAGCAACCACAAGACGAGTTCACCTGCGCTAGTGAAGTTGTTAGCTGCCGGTATCACGATGGCTCAAGTGAAACAATAAAGACTTCGTGGGTGGGGAAGAACAAGATTTGATTCACTTTCGCGTTTCCAAGAGGAACGAGTACCGACAAATAACAGCAGTTGTGACGGATGTCATCTGCTGAGCATATCAATACTGGTACACAATGGGGCGGATGCCAAACATCTTGTGTCCTGCTCGTATACTGCTATGATCTCAAGCTTCTCAATATCCTCCGCTTGATAATATCCCTGTTCGTGCATTACAATTTGCGGGTACACCCTAACGGGAAGGTGTGATGGCACACCCCAGAGTCGAGTCCTCCTCGGCCGCCGGGCTAAATTGTGATGACTTGATGTCGCGGTATTCAATATTGGACCTGGGAGATTGAGCCGAAGGTTGTGGGGTTGAACACTGTGGTATTGACGTTCCCAAGATCCAAGGGATCATCTACGACCAAGATTCGTTCCGTGGTTGGCTCTTGTGTTTTCACATCCATGATCTTACTCATGAGGATGAGCCGCAATGACAGCAGGAGCTGCATCAAGGGTACATGATGGGAGAGGTCGCGAGGTTGATTCACCGAATGGTGTAAGGTTGAGATGGCGATCCAATCGTTCAAACTTCGTCTCTCGCAATCTTCGAAAGTGGAGGCTAAGTCAGGCCCTTTGCACGTAGCTTCTGCGACTCCTGTCGAGGGCGAGAGCTTTCAGCTAGACATCCTCATAATGCTGAACATAGTTCGGTGTTAAGGAACGCTGCATATGCGGAGGTCTGCTCGAAGCAGTCTCGCTAGCTATTGGAGAGTACCCTGTGCCCTTATGTTTGCTGCCAAAGAGTAACGAAGAATCCAATGGAAGGAGCTTCCTACAACAAACAGTTTCTGCCGAAGTTCTTCCGGACTGGTGGGCCGTGCACGATAGTTCATGACGAAGGCCATGGATATCTTCCTCCTGAAAACAGTCATCAATACAACTCTGCTTTATTTCTGCTCCATCTTTTCGGCTATTCAGTCATAGTTCTCTCATTTGCCCACTAAGATGCCTTTGTTGAACGAGATATGCACCAACTAAGACCTGTGTAAAAACGAGTATTACAAGAGCAAGGGATTGAACTGTTGTCCATTTCGCTGACTACATATCTCTGCTTATTCGTTGTAGAAACCACCGCAATTTATGACAACGATGGCTTCAGCGCTTGAAGCACCTCAGTATCCACAAGCGCGAGTGTCGTTATATGAGCCGCGCAGATTGTGCTTCAGCCTATCTGGAACTGGTGATCCCATCTCAGTCAGTATTTGCGCGACGGCTCTCTTAATCTCCATATCTGTCCCCGCAGCATAGAAGATGTATACCCTGGCTTTCTCACCGTGCTGCCTCACTGCTTCAACCGCGTCCCGAAGACAATCAACTCGTCTCTTGAACACATCAGGCTTGAACTGAGAAGATCGCGACGGCGATGCGAATATTGCAACTGCATTGGCGTGAACGCACTTTATACCTTCCACGTCAGCGAAGGTGGTGAGCAGCAAATTGAACTCTCCTGCTCGGAACCGGTCCATCGTAAGCTTTGCTGCGGACGAAGACCTCGAATCTAAGATCTCGGCCTTGTGTCCATCTTTTCCAGCCAGGCGTTTCAGATCGCCCAATCTCTCCAGGGAATAGTCGACGCAAATGATACTTTGATGGTTGTTGGCGATATTTTCGACAAAGGCTTTGTATCGAGCTTCGACCGGGTAACGACACTCCATAGGGACGGCTCTGCCGCTGAAGAAGGCAAGAGGATTGGCATCGAACGTGACCGTGGAAACGTCCTTGAATGCCAAGAAAGTGCTCATGTAGTACCTCTGGAGTTCGCGATGCAAATCCAGCTCCAGATCCAGGAGCTGGCTCAGCACAATGATCGTCAAGTGTGGTATGTTGCTGCTTGGCTTGCTGTTCACCCAAGCAGTGATGCGCTGCATGTCATTCTTGAAGCTTCCGGATGCAAGAGACATTCCCTGGTCAAAGACGAGCAAGCGCGGACTTTTTGCGCTGAATCTTGAATTGTCAAGCATTCTTGCAAGAGACTTTGGAGTACACACGAGGATGCCAAAGGATGTTTCCGCCAGCTCGAGGAGACCTTTGCTGGGACTCGGCACTGCTAGGACTCCGAAAGTGTTCAAAGGCTTGCAGCCTTCCCTGCTAACTAAATTCTGTTGAACCAAGGAGAACGTCTCTCGTACAAGCTCAGCTGTTGATGTCACGATAACGACTGATAGCGACTTGGAAGGTTCCTTGGACGCATGGTTCATGGCGACATTGATTGCAGCAACGGCCACCCCGCTGGACTTGGTCATGCCTAACATCAAGTCAATATGGTCTCGGAAATCCATGATGCTTTGCGAAACTAACCTCGAGGGCCGTAGATGACCGCGGAGATCCTTCTCCTGGCGCAAATTCCGATGATACTCTGCACTGGTTTCGGCTGTCTCAGGCCGTGGTAGACAAGTGCTTGTTTCAGCTCGGGGCGCAGACCAAGTCTGCTCCATGTTGTTTCTGTCCTCCAGTTTTTCAACGATTCAATATCGTCTGGCTTGCCATTGCAAACTCTTGGATCACCAGGTAAGCCTCTGGGTTGTGCGGTAGGTTTGACATGCTCATGCACGCGCTTTGGGGCGACTCTTTGCGTCTTGATGGTTTTGTGGAGAGGTTTTGGAGTGTCTGCGCCACCTTCTACCTTCGATGGCGGTGGGACCGCTTTTGACCAAGTGATGCCCATCCTGATTAGCCGAGATTGTTGCCTCAGGAAGAGAGGCTGAACTGGAACAACCTGGACCTTGTTTGTTCTGAGAGGCGGAAGTGGTGGTTGATATGTTGCAGAGAAAGCGGATGAGACAAAGGTTGGTAGGGCAGCCTCGTTGGCGTCAATGACAGTGAGCAAGAGGCGATGGTCGGGTTCACTCGGTCATCAAGCTGACTAGCAGTGATGCAGAAACTTTTCAAACGCAGTGGTCACTTCTTGCGTCCACCTCAATCACTGGCTCTGACCATGGTCAATCAGCAAACTACCTCACTCGCCCCATCTCTTCAATGATCTTTGTCAATCATCGAAACGTTTCAAAAGAGCCTTACCGATCAGACGATGGAGTTCTACATTGTAACATAACACCAGTCGACATCGACAACACCTGAACATTTTTTAGAACTACGTTTGCACCGTCCGACCATCACTTAACAGGACTGAGTATAAACGGTCCCCGATTGTAACAACGACCTTGAAAAGTAAAGTAAATTATTCCACTGCTCACCCTGAACACCCACATCTATCTCAAAATCATCATACCTTGAATTGAACGCATCATCACAGAAGGTGAACGTTAAACATCACTTATCAGGAATTCACTCATCACTGCCGTAGCCTCCAACAAAATACCACTTATCCTTGCAATCAGATCCAATGATTCTTTGCAAACACCATCCCACCGGAAGAAGTGTACAGCAAATCGGGGATATCTCAAAGGTCTCAATTTTTCCACACCACATCAGCGAATGTCGGCAGTAGAAACCGATTCCCGGGCTACATCACTCAGTGCAAATTGGCAATTATCCGCAGCATAAGTCTATCGTGTGCACTGAGGAGAGCAGTGATTTCGGACAAGTCAAGATAGGTCCAAAAGAGGACATCTGAAACCTTTTCTACCTATGAGACGATGTGATGTTGCTGATTCATATCGTGCATTTTGACGTGGTAGATTAATGGACACGGCTGCGGCTGAAGTGATGCAATGCAACCCAATGCGCAGGAGCAATGATATATAATACGTCACTGGTAGCTAACATCTTATCCGCTCCTCCTTTCCTCACCATCGATGAGAGCACGCGAAGCTCGCAGCGACAGCGAGGACAGAGTAACGAGGCGAAGTCCATCACGTCAACAGCGACCGCGATACGTAGGGAGGGGAGGGAAGGGAAGAGAAGTCATCACGTTGGTGAAACATACACACATTTGCCGTCATCTGATGTATCGTCTAGGCTCGTGTGGGTGGAAACGAATGACTTACTTCCGTGTGTGAAGTCTCCAAAGGGTGCGGGAGACTAAGACGATAAACACGGAGAAGAGGAAGGGTGAATGGGAACTTTAAGGTAGTCTACGGGATGATTGGTCGAGGAGAGGTATCATGATGGTTAGCTTGTTAAGGGTGTATGTACCGCTCGGTGGTCGTCCCGGTGGGTGGGCCGTAACGATACGATGACTTACTTCTGTGTGAAAGTCTGGAAAGGGTCGGGGATGTGGATTGGAGGTTAGTGTGTAGGTTCAGATGCCTTGGATAAAAAGCACAATAGTGCCTGCTCTTTCCGTATCCGCATGACAAGCTCGAAACCTTACGCATCCAGATTATGTCGTCATAGTGCCCCGCGAGCAAAGAAATACATGACAAGTGTACCTTCCACAACAATATCCTCTCAGTCTACTCCCCTTTCTGCTCCTGCACCCTCCTATCAGTCATAGCCCCAATCAACGCCTTCTCCAACGCCCACGCAGGCAACAAACTCATCAACCACCACTGTACAGCATGCCTCCACCACCCAATGACCTGCGCCCTGCCACATCCAACTCTTCCCAATGCCTCCTCGGCCATCTTCCTAGCATTACATGTAAACACGCCTTCAGTAGTTTTATTACCCGCACTAACCACGCTCGCAACCACAATACCCAACATTTCGATATTCTTCTTTTCTGCAAGGAGTTCAGTAGCCATGGCTTCGTTGAAAGTGTAGTTGAAGGCTTTGGTTGCTGAGTAGACTGCTAGATAAGGAAGACCGCGGTATCCGGTGACGGAGCAGGTACTCATGATCAAAGCGGGCGAATTCGTCGTTAGAAGCGGAAGCATTTCTCTGGTCAATTGCGTAGGAAAGCGGGAATTCAGATTGATCATTTTATCCACATAGTTTGCGTCGACCTCTGTTAACGTGCCGTAGGAAGGTGACAGTGGAGCGCCGCCGACGTTGTTGATTAGAATTGTGAGTTTGCCGGGAAGTGAAGAGGCAGCAGAGACGATGGCGGAGACGTCGACGTCCATGTCGGAGACATCTGCTATGACTGTCTTGACCTGCACGTCTGGATATTGCTGATTGAGCTCCTTGACCAGCTTATCCAATTTGTTTTGATTGCGGCCATGGAGAAGCAGATTGAATTTCTTGTTTGCGAGAGCGTGGACGAAACCTTCGCCTATGCCAGAAGTGCTGCCAGTCACCAGAGCCCAGGAGTTTCCGTCATGTTGGTAGCGGTGTAATTTGCTAGGCGTGAGGTATGGAGTGGCGAAATGAACGACTTTGAGAGTTAGGAAGAGAGCTGTGGCCACGCCAAGGTATTGAAGAGGATCGGTAAAAGCCATTGTGATGGTTGTGACTGTTCTCGAATAAGTGTTGATAATGGAAGGGATGGAAGGAGATGAAGTCGGGTGGAAGTCAGCAAAGCGGGGAAGGGCAGGGTCGCTGACAAATGGACTTGGTGCTGACAGGATTTCGATCCTTCGGCACAGTCATCATCCACGACTTGAATTTGTACTCGCTATCATGAAACATGAGAGTACGATGTCTGAGCTGACTACTTGTATACGTGTATAGCGACCGTGATAATTCGAGACCATGAAAGCGCCCACGCTAGAAATGTTGCTTCGAAGGAAACCATGAAATAAAACACTACCAGGGTATCCGTCAGAATCCTCCATCAAACTCGCTAGTAGCAATCAAACATTGCCAATGACAATCATAAATCGTAACTTGTTTGCATCCTTCATCGGTATCTCTGCTTCTGGGTTGACCTCGTCCCCGAGCATACCATCATCAAGCATCAGTGTACTGCTCTTCCATCCCCAGCTCTGGCTGAAATTGAATGTATCCGGAGCGCTCTCATAGACGCTCAACATACGTCCGCCTTTGCTAGGCGAGTAGATCTTGAAGTATGTTTTGATCGTGGGTCGACTGTCGACATACGGCGGCAGTGTCGGGACACGAACATTTCGTGTGAGTTTTGCAATCTCAGGATCTTCATCTTCGAAATCCGAGTCTTGTTCGTCGTAATATGCGGGTTTGATAGGGAAGTTGGACAAGACATCCAGTTCGCTGCTCTTGCGGTATCCACCAAGGCCTCGAGCTCTTGGTGTTGTGTCGACACCGGCAGGACCTGCATCTGGTTCTGCGCTGCCACTGCTATCGGCACCATCACCGTCAACCACATCACCGCTGCGTCTGCGAGTCAGAAAACGCCTGCGTTCTTCAGCTCGGCGATCAGGACGCATGTTTATGTCGCGCTCGAGATGAGAAGTGATTTGCCCCACATTCGGCCCGCCTGCAGCCAGTGTTTCCTCCGTCTCTCGCTCTTTGGCTCGGTGAAGGTATACTCCAAGCTGAGGGTTCTTACCCCTTCGAACCTTTTGAATGTACAGATTCCACCAGGAGCCGGAGTAGAATATGGTGCGACTGTACACACGCTTCTTTTCTTTGAGCAATCGAGGGCTCGGGAACTCGACGGCAAATCTGAATGGTGGGAAATGAGAGTAACTGACAGGACGCAGTTCAGAAGTGGCAGAATCAGCAGCGGAGTCAGGCCTAATGATCTGCGGGATTGATCGAGTGTCTGATGGGTTAGCAGCGAAGTCGGAGGCCCATTGAACATCTTCTGGTTGAATGGTGGCAGATAGGCGATTAGATTGGGTGTTGGGAGACGGCATCATCGCAGGATCGGTTGCTCCGCCCATCACGATATTGCAGTCTGCGGATGGAATCCAGAACTTGCGAGGCTTGCCATTTCCATCCCATGAGTTCGAAGCAATATCTTCATCATCGAAGTCTTCAAACTCGTCGGACAAGTTGTCGACTTTCTGCTTGCCTTTGATCGAGGGCTCAGTCAAAGAGGCTGCTCGTAGATGAGGACTTCTCAATTCGTTGATGCCTTCGCTTAAGCCCAACTCCATGTCGATATCCTTGGCATTCAACACTTTTTGACGGAGTTCCATCTGCATCCAGAGAGCGTTTGAAATGACCTTGTCAGGCATCATTGGTAGTCCAAGGATATCTCTCGCTCTTCTGATGTACTGCAACTGTTCGAAGTCGAGGTGGGTGTAATGTATGCCTTCGTCTAGAAGCACTAGCAAGGGCTCAATATCAGGATGAGTGTATAAGCTGATCCAACGGTGGAGGCTATCTGGAGCGGCTCCGGTTGCCATGGCATTCTTGCGATACACTGAGTCGAAGCGTACGGCCATTAAATTTGCAGTCTCAGGTGCTTTCCGTACCTTTGACCAGGAGACTGGGTCAACAAGTCCAGCTTCGATAGCAAGCGTCTTGAGATGACGATCAAGAAGGCGCTTGGCAAGGACCCATCTATCCCACTCGCCGTTGATGAAGAAGCCATCACCACCGACAATCTCGCGGATGATGTCGCCTGGTATGCCATCCCAGTACTTTGTAGACATTTTCCAGCCATCTCGACATAGCATAGCCTTGGCTGACGCAAGGATCTTGTCTCCAGATCTACCGTAATAGTTGCTAGTGACCAACTTGATCAAGGGCGCAAGTGTGGCCGTTGACATTTGTCGCAGCATGGACTCTATGCTCGAGTCGATCAAGTCCGGCATCTCCAACCAACAGGCAGTAGCAAACAGGCTGACTGCTTCTGCATCTTCTTCTTCCGAAATCGCGGCACCATAAAGTCGCTTCAAGGCCAGCTCGAATGAGACTTGTGTGATGTTGGTGTCGATGTCCTCCGGATGCAGAGTGATTTCGCTTGCTTTGCTTTCTAGCCATGGTCCAGACAAAGCCGAGGCGAAAAATGTTGCACGGTCCAGGATAAGGCGGTGAAGCTTATATGGGTAACCAAAAACGTGAACGGTGATATCTGAGTGACGACCTCCTAGAAGACCTCTTGTATAGAGATGGTCATGCAAAGGTGCGGTATCACGAGCAGCAGCAGCTGAGACTAGTCAATACATGGTACACGAAAGATAGGTCATGAGGTGGGAAGCAGCTGATAAGGACATACATGTAATGGCAGGGCCTTCTGGTAGTTGAGAGTCGGACAGTGGACGGTAGTCAGGGGGAGAAGCTACCGACTGGACAGCAAAGAGACGACTGAGGGTGGTGAGAGTAGTGCTCTGCTGCCTGTTGACCGAGTAGCGGCTTGATGCGACCGGGTTACTGGGATCATCGACGTCCTTTTCCACGCGAGGTATTCTCCGACGGTTGACAGTAGCGCGGACATGGTCCTCGGGAGATGATGGAGAATCCAGACTTGGAGAAGAGTCGCCGGCGATATTGCGCGACGAGTCCAAGGTGAGAAGGGCGGGGGCAGGAGTGGGGGTAGATGGAGTCGGAACAAAATGATTAGGCGATGAGTTGAAGAGGGAACGACGAGGGATGTTGGAACGGGGAGTGTTTGTATTAATCTGATGTAGAGGAGAGAGTGACGAGGCATCGAAAAAATGGTTATCGTCGGCCATGATGTCAAGGTCACTTGGAGAGATATGTGCACTTGGGGTAGAGGAATGAGGCGGATGCACGCTACACAGAGTCTACCTCATGCACGATAGCTCGGCGGGCGCAGGCAGGTAGCTGTGTACTGTGCTCCAGGCCGTGGACACGTGCACTCGTCAAACGAATGATGCCGGGCGTGCTTGGAGATGAGATTGATACGAGAGTTGGGTCGACATGAAGACTGAAGGTGAAGAGAAGAAATTCTTGAGGCTCTCGCGAAGGATGACATGTGAAATGCTCGAAGATTCTCCAGTCCGAAGAACCATCATGGTCGGTGCGGTCGTGAGAAAAGAAGCTCAAGCCACCACGCGAAGAAGGGTCCAGCGCGGAGAAACAGACCAAGCCAATCACGGTTAGATCAGAAGACGGCGGCGAACGACCGAAGTCAGTGCTTGGCGTCACGCCAGATGACCATTGGCTGTAGAATGATTCATGAATGCATGATTCTACCATTCTACGCTTCTTCGTTTCTTCTCACTTTCTTGTTTCGACAACCATCCAAGATGCGCCCACCGTTGGCTGTATTCGGAGCGCTGCGGCGCACACTCCCAGCCTTCAATGCTGCTGAAACGTTTGTGTGTCGCAAGAGCGTACACAACCAGGCTCAGACTGGTTACAAGTCTGGGTACAAGTCTATTCGCCAGACTCCCTTCCTGAATGCCTTCCGTTCTCGTGCTGCTCCCGCAAGACAGCAATCCACAACAGCCCCCTCCGCCTCTCCGCTATCCGAATTGAGCAGGTCAATTGGTCAACAGTCATCTGCTCCTGCAAAGAAGACTTCATTCCCCGAGGTCACAGACAAAAAGGTGGGATACTGGTTGCTGGGCAGTGCGGTCAGTGTGTTTGGTATCGTCATCTTTGGTGGTCTTACCAGACTGACCGAATCTGGGTTTGTGCTCAATCCTGTTCCTGCTTCACCACTCTTCCACTGACTGAATGCGGCGCAGTCTGAGCATCACCGAATGGCGACCCGTCACTGGTTCTCTCCCTCCCATGAACGCTGAGAAATGGGAATCCGAATTCGCTCTCTACCGTGCCTCTCCCGAATTCAAGCTTCTCAACCCCCGTATGACATTGGAAGAGTTCAAACAAATCTACTGGATGGAATGGATTCACAGACTGTGGGGTCGTTTCATTGGCATCACTTTCCTGCTACCTACCGCATACTTCATCGCTCGCCGTCGCGTATCTGCTGGCATGGCTCTTAAGCTCACCGGTATCTGCGGTCTGATCGGTTTCCAAGGTGTCATTGGCTGGTGGATGGTTGCAAGTGGTCTCAAGGATGATCTGTTTGCTCCCGGAAGCCATCCTCGTGTCAGTCAATACCGCCTTACTGCTCATTTGGGCACTGCCTTCATCTGCTACCTCGCCATGTTCTGGAACGCCTTGACCATCTTCCGCGAGAACCGTCTTCTGGCCAACCCCCAAGAGTCATCTAAGATTCTCAAGCAGATGATGGTACCTGAACTCAAGTTCTTCCGCCGCAGTGTTGGTGCTCTTCTGGTTCTGGTCTTCGCCACTGCCATGTCTGGAGGTCTTGTCGCTGGTCTTGATGCCGGTCTTATCTACAACGAGTTCCCTTACATGGGTCTTGGTCTGACTCCTCCCAAGAAGGAGTTGTTCGACACTTTCTACAGCCACGTTCCTGACCACTCCGATCTCTGGTGGCGCAATATCCTCGAGAACCCTTCTCTCGTTCAGCTTGACCACCGTATCATGGCTACCACCACCTTTACCGCCGTCATGGCTCTCTGGGCTTACACTCGCTTCAACCCTCGCGTCCGCGCTTTGATGACTCCTGGCGCCAGTAAGGGCATGCGCGGTGTTGTTCATCTCGTCTGGCTCCAGGTCGCTCTTGGAATCTCAACTCTGCTGTACATGGTTCCTGTTCCTCTGGCATCTGCTCACCAGGCTGGTGCTCTGGCCTTGTTGACCGGCACCATGGCTCTTGGCAGCCGTGTGTGGTTCCCCAAGCGCGCTGCTAAGCTTGTCGCTCAAAGACTTGCCGCAGGTGCTCCTCGTCCTTCTGCCATTGGCAAGAGAGGCCCTGACGCCATGCTCGCTGCTCGCACCGGTATGCCCGCTCGTGCGTAAGCTTCAAGCATGATGACTTTTTGTTCGTACTTATCATTTCCACTCTTCACATGTACAAAAACAACAACGTATCACTTTTTGGGATAAGGAGTTTTAGATGGTTGGTTCCTTTTACGAAACGCATAGCGGGTGGTGTACATTTCTTCCATAGACTCAAGAGGTATTAGCCTCTCACATGTATTCACTACGACTTTTTTCTACATTGGCTTTGCTCTCAGATCAAGAAAATTGATGTGTATATAACCTAATCATCCAAACTTTGTGTAGATGCAGTCTCGACGAAAATCTTCATTGGTGAAGGATATGCACCAGAACTCGACGGCAGGGTTCGGGAGTGGAAAATGAAGGATTGGGGCCGCTTTTGGGATATGATAGTACTGTTGATAGTCTTGTAGTACACGAGGTTGAACTTTGGGGAGGCGCGAGATAACATAATATTGTCACAATGATTAAAATTGTACCGAATGTGGTCTCTCGTCAACCATTGACGATGGCCTCCTTCGATCTTGTTGTACAAGAAATTCGAACTACAATTTTTTCGAGTCAAAAAACCCGCCCACCCACACGCACTTTAAGAACTCCACTAAACACAAGAAACACCGAGCGAACTTCAGACTCCTCCCAAACGTAATTCGAAACGACTAAATTCTATAGTCGCGACCGAAAATCACCTTGCCTCACTCACGTCAGGGTCTTCCCTATCCCCATCACCACTTTCTTTCTGCATCGCGATTTTGAGTCATACTTTGTGCGAGGGCATGATTCTCCATCAATCCGATATGGTCTAGTGGCTAGGATTTCTCGCTCTCAAACCGTCTTCGAAAGAAGCAACTAGGTCCGAGGAGGCCGGGGTTCAATTCCCCGTGTCGGAATTTTCTTTTTGCGTCCAGCTTTTTGCTACTCTTGTGGTGGATAGTCGTTTTTGCTTCGGAGAGAAAGTGAGAAGAAGGGGGTGCTTGGTTGGTGGTTGATTGAATTTTTACTACAGTGAGAGCCGGTCCAATGGTCTATAGGTTTGATGACGTTCTTGTACGGCATTCGAGAGTAGGATTAGCTGCTAGGGAACTAATGTTCAAAGATTGGGAAAGCTCTTACTAGTATACAGGACACAGGAAGAGTTTCGACAATCTTAATCGGAGTGAAATATCCAGAACCATGCTTTTGGACTCGCTATATGCATTGCATCTCTTAAACCCCAATGATCAGAGATCAACATCTTCAACTTCTAAACATCATCAATCCAGCCTCAGCCTCCTCCTCATCCCCTGCATCCTCTTCCAGCCTCTCCTCATCCTCATCCTCACCCAATCCCAAACTAGCACCGAACAAACTCCCAAACAACTCATCCGCAGCCCGTTCCGCCCAAACATTTCTATCCTCTGGCGCCATGAAATTCTGCAACTTCTCCTGCACGGTATACCTCATTTTCCTTCCTTTGGACGCCTTTGTGTCTACATTTTTCTTCGTTTTGGCTTCTCTGCGCATTTGGAAACCCGCGTTTATGGAAATTGTGCTGGAGGCGGAGGCGGCGATGGAGTCGGCACTGCGTTGTTCGAGGAGTGATTGGAGGAGGAGACCGTAGAAATCTGCGTCGTCGTAGATGTGGCTGGGTTCGGAGTTGGGGGTGGCGGCGGAGGCGAGTTGGAGGGGTGCGCAAGAGCGAGGTGTGCGTGCTCGTTTTATCAGGCGATCGCCGTGCAATTGCTCCTGCAGTACATCTACAATACTTTGGTTGCTCGAGGAAGAATTGTTGAGTTTGTTCTTGGGTGTGATTGCTGAAGCGCCTCTGGCTTTGGCGTTCCATTTTTCGAGAATGGAGACGCGAGAGGGTTGGGCGGAATGTTCTTGGGTGCGCATGTGCGACCATAGGTCTTCGGTAGGTGTGTCGATGGTGTATTCGGCGTGTTTACGTTTATGGCCTGTGCGGGAGGACTCGAGAGTTTCCCGCAGGGAGTTGAGGGTGGACCAGAGAGCGAATGCAGCGGTTTCGGCGGCGAGGAAGGCATCTTGAGTATCTTCTGTCGGCGTGGAGGACGCAATGACACCGGTCAATGTGTTTGTGCCAATCAGAGCCTTTTGAAGCTTGATGCGGGTGTTGAGGAGGGAGTCGAAGGTTGTACGTTGAGACTTTACAGCGCGACCTTTTTCTGCGTCTTGCTTTGCTGCTTGCGAGAGGGAGGCGGCTACCGTCTTTTGTTCTTCGGCCATCATTTTGCGGAGCTCGGTCTTGTCTTCGGCGTTTTCGTCTTCCTCGTCATCCTCTGAATCGTCCTCGTCGCTCATGTCGGTAGCAGGGCTCTCATCGTCATCTTCCATGTCCTCGTCCTCGTTGCTGACATATTCCTCCTCACCCTCAGAGGCGGAGATATCCTCGGCACCGTCAACATCGTCCTCACTCTCTTCCTCGTCGAAGCCCTTGCTGAACGGATCATCCTCATCTTCGTCTTCCCCAGTCGCAGCGTCTCTGCTGATTTGAGATCCTTCGTATCGGGGTCCGAGAGGAACAACATCGCGCTTGCGCAGCTTGCTCTTGCCTACATCGACATAGTGTTCTCTTGCGGCTGCAGCATTGTCGTTGTCTGAGATGTCATCGTCGCTATCGTCCTGTGGCGCTTCCTCTTCCGGGTCAAAGTCTGCGAAGTTCTGTTAGGAACTTGTACGAGATAGACAGCGATTAGTTGTGCATACCCTTAGGAGCTGGATTGTCAAGCTCAGCGAGCTGTTCAGCCAATGTCTTTGTCTTGCGTGCCATGATTGTTTACTTGCTGTTCACGAAAAAAGTTGCTTGTCGCAAAAGTTTCTTGAGACGCCGACGAAAGATCAGCGGAAGTCCCTGCCGACGACTTTCCGCTGCGGAGCCTCTTTGTCTTGGCGTCGGCCTTCTTGGAGCTTTCTCATCACTTCTTTGACATGTCACTCTTGGTTTTGCACATGTCGTGAATAAGACGCCGCATGTTCATATCAGCATGCAGTTGTAATCTCGTAGCTAATATCTGTCTCTTGTATGCCGACTCTGATAAGCCAGCCAGTATCATCGAGTGATGTACGCTCCCGAAATACCCCTTCACAAACACCACCCTTAGCCATAACTCTGTATTGGCCTTCTCTGGTAGTCTCCTCCATCGGCACCAGCCAGCCTCATCGTACACAATTTCACACGCATTCGAGATCCACAATGTGCGATCAGACCCATCTTTCCAACAGAAGCAATACATCAAGCCTTCCAGTATTGATCAGATCATACTCCGCAGCATCTTCGAACATGCGGTGAGGAAATACCGTGCGCAAGAATTCGTACTCCTCCTTGTTCATTGAACCATCTAATCTGGCGTACCAGCCGATCAAATCTGCCAATCGGTACTCCGCCTTCTTCACATCTCGAGCCAGAGAGTGAGAGGGTTGCGATCCCGTCTTGGCCTCCTTGCCGTACAGCGTTTTGACCTGATTCACTGCAGCCCTCATATATCTGGAGCGAATACCGTAAAATGCCCCGGTAGGGTTGTTGACGTATGGATGGAAGTGGGATGGGGCTCTGCCGTATCGAGCCTGGGGAGCAAGCATCATGACAAGCTCCACGATGTCTCGGGTACCTCCAGTCATGTACTCTCTCTCGAGCACCTCGTAGGCTACCTCGCATAGTCGGTTCAACTCGTCCCTACTTGGACGTTGTGCAGATCTTCTCTGTACTGTGTCTGCAAAGCAGTCGATCAAGACTGGAATGACATCGTGTCCACGGTCGGCAGCTTTGGCCATGGCATTGCGAGCCTTTCGGAAGCTTCTCATGATTTCAACACCAGATGCCTTGAGGCCGTCGGGTTGATCGCGGACAGGTCTGCGTCTGTTTCGAAAGTTACGAGCTGATTTTGGTGCCTTTCTAGGTCCTTTGGGAGCATTCATCGGAGCGGATCTCTTGGGTGCTCTTGGTGCCGACCTGGGTGGAGGTCTAGCGGGTCTGGGAGCAGGCATGGGATCGAAGCGAGCCAGGTGGCTCAGGATGTCTGTCAAAAGTCAGCGTTGTTTGGAGTGCAGAACGTGGTAGACAGACTGTGTTCGCCAAAGCGCCTATGATTCTCATCAGCTTATTTCCTGTGATGAACTGACACATGAAACATACCTGTTTTGTCGAAAATCTGTCTTGTAGCAATACTCGTAATACTTGAGGGCATCGACCGGGTTTGCGTAAGTAACCATGGCAAGAAAGATGAGCTGGTGACGGTTGAGTTGACGGCCAGAAAGATAATCCTGTGTTAGCAAGGCAACCTCTTTGTCCATGTCACCTAGAATCTCGTAGCATATACCAATATCAGCAAAGAACTCGAAGAGTTCAGCATCGAAAACTGAATGTTCCAAATAGACTGGGCGATCAGGAATCTGCAACTGATCGAGTGATGGGAGAGCCTGTTGGTATGAATGAGAAGTGTGTGTGTCCAAGGCAGGAAAAGACTTACACCATCAACATATCTTGCAGGACGCAAGTAGCCACGAATGAAGAACATGTAAGCGTCCAGAGGCGGAAGTGTTGCCAACTGGTAACACCACATCGGACAAGCCTTCAAGAGCTCCGGATAACTCGTGAGAAAGTCATCGATCTCATTGAGAAAGTGCGATGTGATTCTTCTTTTGTCGAGATACTCGAGTAGGGCTTGATCTGCTCTTTGAGCCAGTGAAGGCATTGTATCCATCTTGACCACAGAGCCGTCTTCATGGCGTGGCTTGAATTGCTGTGAGAGATCGTTGGTTGAGATGACTGGGTGTACAGACTGCTCTTGTGAAGGGTTTGGTTGTTGGACAGCTCTTGCCGCGCGCTCTCGCTGTGATTTCTTCGCGCGGCGATGAGGCGCGATAGGCTTGGAGACATTGGCAGATTGTAGTTGAGAGTGTGGGTCTCCTTGAGGGATTGGGCCATTGTCGGCAAAACTGTATGGCGTTTCCATCGCTGAACAGATTAGAAGTTGACGAAACAGAGATGAAGGAGGCTTACTCAAATTATTGTCTTCTGAAGAACTGCTCGGGTAGTGATGTGTTTGATGGTTGACTGGAGTTTCAACGCGCCGGAATTGAGGCGCGCTTGGGCTCGAAGAGGAAGTAGTAGTCTGGCGTGTACCTTCCAATTGACGTTTTGATGCTAGATGATGCCGGGAGAAGAGCGCGCCGAATACCGATGATGCGACAGACTGTATTTTGAGTATGAAGGAAGGATTCGCTGGAATTGAATCCATCTTCGCAAGAGTGTTGGCAAAGTGGCAGAAAGCGTATCGACAAAACACCTGAAGTCTGAGGTAAGACAGCAATGAAGGCAGACTGAGTCTCGGCTAGATATCATGGGGTATCGAGAGAAGTGGAAGGAACCATCCTTTTCGAACTGCGTCAAAGCAGGCATCCTTTAACAACAACTCGGGATCAACAGCTGCTCTGACGCTTGGAGAGGCCTAAGTCATGTCAGGTGCCTACCATGTTTTCTGCCAGACTACAACAATCAACAATGAAATTATGTCTGGAATCATGTCTGAATCTCGCATGCATTTTGTACTTGAAACAGAGCGAAGTCTAATAGGGAGCCCACCAAACCATGAAACAATCAATATGAACAAAATCTTACGCTAACATATGGGTATGAACGCCGAGAAAGAAAGGAGAACTAGAAAGAGCTTGTACAAAAGGCTTAGAAGACGCTAATGTAATTGCCGATCCTGTCTTTCTGGTTCTGAGCAATGCACTCTGCTATCCAAGTGATGTTGCGGATTTCCTGCGAAAATGTTAGCAAGACGTCATGTAGACGAATCATGATATGACAAACCTGTTCTCTCAGCTTGACCCATGCATAGACGATAGAGAAGGTGAATTGGCGGGTGAATGCAAGTTTGGACAATTCCATTTCCTTTTGGTAGAACAAGTCTTCCAAGCTCTTGCCCTCATCGGAACCACCGGCCATGTTGCCAACGTTCGAGCCTGAGCCCATGCCAGTTTGATCGAAGAAAGTGCGGTAATCGTGTACGCCGTCAACAGCTATTCTGACAGCCTCGGGATCATCTGCTCTTGACAACATCAAAGTTCCTTCGGGATGCAACTTTCCAAAGCTGGGGTAGAGCTTTTGTCTGTCGGCCTTGGAGAGATCAGTGCCGAACGAGTTGAGTGTGATGTTGATGCTTCGACGATCGGCTTCGAATTCGAGAATCTCTGTCATGACTTCGGCGGTTGGACTGCCAGCAACACCCGAGTGGGAGTTGACCCAGTTGTGGAAGTCCTCAAGGTAGTTCTTGTAAAGAGTGTTGCGGATAATCTCAATATTGAGCTCGTCGAGGTCTTGATGGCTCAAGGAACCCTTGAAATAGGGAGCGAGGGGAGTCTCAATGAGCACACTGTTGTACAACTCTTCGATGTTTGTGGCGACGCAGAGAGCGGGCATTGTCTCGAACCAGCCCAAGGGGTGGCATCGCTCGAGCAGTTCACGGGTATCTCTCTCGTGCAGAGTTCCGGTGATAAGAAGGGCGACGTTATCAATCATGTATCCATAGGTCAAGAAGTCCATGAACTTGGACAGCGATCCCGTTGCGTTGGCTTGTAGGTAGCGGAATTCGGAGACGAGCTTGTCCAGTGTCTTGTCTGCAAGAGCGCTCGTTGAGGGGTTCGGAGGGAGGTCGGCAAGGAAGTCGCCATACGCTGGGCCCAGCTGAAGCTTCACATCTGGTCGACGATTAGTGGAAGCTCATGATCAGACTGGACGAGGCCGAGTGTACCATCGATCGTCTCGCATTGTGCCAGGTTGCTGTATTGTTGACCTGTCAGAAGCGTGTTACGATAGCCACGCACAACACCCTCGATGTAGCCGGTGGCGACGTTGAAGAAAAGGCCCTCCGACATGGTTGTGTTGCTTGTTGATGATAATGTTGTGCTCCCTCAATAGTCGCCTGCCTTCTAGAGTTCATTACGCTCGACGTCGGCCTGCGATAGGTTGCCAAGCCCGACCCGCGACCACCACGTCATCTTGGCACGCTTTTGCTGCTTTCTCCACCACGCTTGTTGTTTTGTTTCCATCAAAATCAGCCATTCATCAACGGTAGTTATACCAGCACGCCGACTCTTACACTTCACGATGTTGCGACTTACAACGCCACACATACTCTTGCGAAAATCTGTCGACGTCTTCAGGTCAACTAGAATCACAGTATGTTCACGGCTTTTCACCAGCAATGACAATGGCGAGAAGCCGGAAACATTCAACTATAAGTTGCGCGAGTATCCAGAGTTGCGCAGGGAGTACAGGAAATTAGGTTTGATCAAAGAGGTCTATGCCAAAGTTCGAGGGGTGCCGGAGTTGTACAAGCTTCTCAGAGCTGGAAGTCGTATCAGAGCCCGACGATGGCTCGCCGCAAGACCCGATCGCGCCGAAGAAAATAGAAAGAACGCGTTCGCTTGGTTTCAGGCGCACAAGGACGACGATAACTGCATGCGGAGGAAGAGGATACATAATTGGGCTTTCAGACAAGACCAACCGGGCAAAAGTGCCTGGATACGAGAGCATCTGCCATGGAAGTTGTATCGACCGATGTTCTATCCCGAGGGAGCTTTGTATCATTGTGAAGGATGCAACTTCGTGCGTTACTATCAGAACAAGACGTGGTATGTAGTCTCCGTTACCGCAGATCGTCCTCCCGGATCCGTATGGCACCAGCCAATCCACTCTTGATGAGAGGCTTCTGGGCAGATGAAGCGAGATGACCTTCATGCTGGTCTTTGATCATTGCTGTATATCAGTGGTGTATCCCAATATACAATGTTTGCTTGCTGATTCTACGTAAAACAGGTGGGTGAGCACAACAGATTCAGAACCTCGCCGTCGTCTGTGTCATGGGTGCTATACGAGGTCTGACTGGTCTGAAGTTATGCCCGAAGGCTACGAGGACGTCCGTTCGGGGAATGAACTCAAAGCGCGTTACGAGCAACTCAGTGGGAAAAAATGGATGGAGGCTTGATCAACTGATCATCACGATATAGACTCTCATCCAAGCAGGCGTACTCTGCTGGCATTCGGATCACCGACATAGCTCACTGCATCCAAAACTTTCTTTCGTCCTCCAACATACCATGGACTCTACCACCAGTCTTTCCAACGACTACCTCGCCCTTTCCTCGCTTGAGATATTGTCCGTATTCCATTTCTCCTACCACGCGTCCATCATCTTTGTTCCAAACAACCTTGCCTCTCAAGATGGTATACCTCGGCCAATTGCGGACCTTCATGCCTTCGAAGGGTGTGTAATCAACTCCATGATGCAGCATATCCTGACTGATCACGCATTCGCCTTTGCTCTCAGGATGCCAGATGACAAGATCGGCATCATAACCAGGAGCGATACTGCCCTTGACTCCACACAGTCCGTACATCTTGGCTGCATTCGCTGATGTAAGCTGCACGAATCTCGGCAACCCCAGGCGTGCTTGATTGGGAGGGAGACATCCTTCGCTTTGGCTGAAGAGCAATGACATGCGTGTCTCAACGCCCGGCAGACCATTTGGAATCTTCGCGAATCTGGGAATACCGTCGACGACACCCAATTTCTTGCCTCCAGGATGATCGTACTTTGAGGGTGCGTGGTCAGATGAAAAGACTGTAAATGTGCCGTTTGCGACCCCACGCCAAAGAGCTTCCAAATCCTCAGTGTGATGTCTCAGTGGTGGTGAGCAAACATGCTTGGCTCCAGAGAAATGATCATGCGGTTTTGATTTGATCTCTTCGGACAGCAAGAACAGATAATGAGGGCAAGTTTCTGCATGAATGGGCAAAAGCCTCGTTTGTGCTTTTCTTACATGCCCCATCGCAGTCTCAGAAGACATGTGCACAATCAAGATCGGCGCGTCGACAAGCTCAGCAAGTGAGATGGCTCGGTAAGAAGCTTCATCCTCGGCAATCCTAGGTCTGGCGATGGAGTGGAAGAATGGCTCGGTGTTGCCATTCGCTTCCAAGCCCTCAATGATTAAAGCAATCATATCGGAGTTCTCTGCATGGATCATTGTCGTCATGCCTAGTTTCCGGCAGGCCATCATGATCTCAAGCAATTCTCGATCATTCAACTTCATCGGCTCATAAGTCATGTAAAGCTTTACACTGGTAATTCCCTCCTGTTGCGCCAACACCGGAAGTTCTTTTTGCAGGATCCCCTTTGTCGGGTTGGTCAGGATGAAATGGAAGCCATAATCGCAGTAGCTTTGACCTCTGGATTTGGAGTGATAGTCTGCCAGCACTGGCATCAGAGACTCCTCATGGCGCTCTTGACTGGCGAAAGCGATGATTGTGGTCGTACCGCCGGCGATTGCACTTCTAGAGCCGGTCTCCCAGTCATCACCGGTGGGGGAGTTTGCTTGGGCGAGATGGACGTGGGAGTCGATGCCGCCAGGAGTGATGTAGGCTCCTTCTGCATCTATGACTTTTGTTGAGGATGAAGCAGGTAAGGATGTTCCTATGCAGGAGATCTTGCCATCTTTGACTCCGATTTCTAGGCCTAGAGGGAGGACCTCGCTGGCTGTAACCTATCAGACTCATCAGTGGTCGTGTTTCATATATATTTCTTGCTCCGATTCTCCCACCCGCTCAAGCGTTAAAACAGATAGAAAATACTGAAACAACTTCAACTTACAATCTGACCATTCTTGACGATAAGATCAAACTCCATGTTCGAAGGTCTAGTCCACGTGATGAGGCCTCTTCTTGGCGTCGAATCCCTGCCTCTAGTCGCGGATGTTGACGATTTGATTCTCCTCCGTAGTCGCACAAGATGAACACGTCGTAGAAGAAGGATATGTCGTCTACCTTTACAACTCCTGGTAAGAGCCCAACATGAGTATCCGAGGTCCGTACCCTGAGGCTGTCCCTTCCTATCAACCACAGATAGGCGTGAGATACATTTTGGCCGAAACTTCCGAGATAGGCAGGCAAGCTGGCCGATAACAGACCCCACATCTATCAGACCTCGTGGGCGGCGAAGACACACTTCGAATCCATCCGGGCGACATCAAGTTGGCCGATATCGAGATGTAGGTATATCAGAGGTAAGTTCATGAGCCTGCATGACCTTGGCCGGCAGAAGAATATCAATAGTAGTCTGCACATCTGTACCATTTCCTCCACATCATCTCCGTACCTACTACACCATATCATTTCTACCATCCTGTTCTACACATTCTCTCCCACCGAGACTAGTTACAACCTCTTTCTGCAACAATGCCTCGCATACTCAAAGTCGCAGCCGCCCAAGTCGGCGCCGTCGACCGTGACGCCGATCGCGCAGAAACACTCGACCGCCTCATCGCATTACTGGACCAAGCGGCCTCCGAGAAAGTCCAACTATTACTCTACCCAGAAGTAACCTTTACGACCTTTTTCCCCCGCCACCTCTTCACCTCCCCCTCTGATCTGAACGACTACTTCGAACACAACGACGATCTAACCACTTCCCCCGCCACCGCACTCCTGTTCTCCAAAGCCAAAGACTACGGTATCGATATCGTGGTCGGGTTTGCGGAAAGAACGGATGAGGGTAAAGGGTACAATACTTGTGTTTATTACTCCTCTGCTGTGGGGAAAGTGATCAACAAGTATAGAAAAGTGCATCTACCAGGAACGGTAGAGCCATTTGAAGATCCAGAGGCAGTCAATCAGCTCGAAAAACGCTATTTCACTCCTGGTGATTTGGGGTTTCCTGCGTTCAGAGCACCTGGTCTCCTGCCTACATCCTCTGTTCTCAAAGCCAGCACCTCCACACCCACACTCAAAGGCCCCGTCACCGAGAAAGAATATCAAGGAAAAGGTGATCCGGTGATGGGAATGCTCATCTGCAATGACCGTCGCTGGCCAGAAGCCTGGCGCTCTTATGCGCTTCAAGGTGCTGAATTGCTTTTGATCGGCTATAACACCGTGGCCCACAGTCCTCATCTCTGGGGTACCACTAAACCCATGACGGAGGAGGAAGCGGAAAAAGAAGCATTGTTCCATTCACGCCTGGTTCAACAATCGAATTCCTACATGAACAGCGTCTTCAGCATCTCCTCCGCCCGCTGCGGCCTCGACGACGGTAAATACAACCTAATCGGTGGATCGGCGATAATAAATCCAGAAGGCCATGTGGTCGCCGAAGCAAAGACCAAAGACGACGAACTAGTGGTTGCAGAAATCGATTTGGAAGAATGTAGACAAGGCAGGGAAAAGACGTTTGATTTCGGTAGACATAGGAGGATAGAGGCGTATGGGAGGATCGGGGCGCAGACTGGAGTTGTGGAGCCCGAGTTGTTGTAGTAGCTGGATATGATCATGCACGTGTAGTAAGGAATAAAGAATGCAGAGACTTGTCAAAAGTAATGTTTTGGGAATGTGTTGTGGGTATCCTACAAGCGAAAAACAAAGGCTACACTACTACTCTTCCGCTCTTTTACAACTCAATCAGACTCTCTTCTACCTTTGGCTGAGCAGGTACGTTCTGTGGGGCTTGAGGGAAGCTCTCCTGCCCGTAGCCATTATGCGTTGATGGTGCTTGAGGCCACTGCTGTTGCTGCTGTTGTTGAGGCTGCGCTTGAGGCTGAGAGTATTGTTGATGTTGTTGTTGAGGAGCCGGCTGCTGTTGGTAAGGCTGCTGCTGATACTGGGGTGGAGGTTGTTGATGTTGTGTAGGCGGTTGAGCGTATGATTCTGGGCTTACAGGCTGAGGGGCAGAAGGCTCAGAGTATGATTGCTGATGCTCGGGAGGTGAGACAGGATTCTGCTGTTGAGGAGGAGCGTATTGTTGAGGTGGTTGAGCGTATTGTTGTTGGTGTTGTTGCTGAGGAGTGCTAGGAGGTTGTTGCTGAGGCTGAACCTGTGGCGGGTACTGAGAGTATTGTTGCTGATATGCAGCTTCGGGTGGGGCCTGCTGAGGGTAACCTTGTTGGGCGTATTGCTGGTGCTGGTTGAAGGATGGATAAGGGCTTTGGTTGTAGGCATGCGACTCCATGGCCGGTGCCGAACTGTTGTAGTAGCTTTCAACACCGCCCATTGGTGCTGAAGGCGGGGCTCCAATACCGGCAGACAAGGAAGGATACATGCCAGATTGAGGACGAGGAGCTCCATAGCGCGACTGGTTGTATGTGTTGGACAAGCGTTCTTCCAGCATGCGATCGTAGTATCGGACGACAGTGGCCATCTTAGAGTGAATGTCGAGTAGTGTGTCGTGTTTGCTCATAGTCTCTCCATAAGTTCTGGCAAGTTTGGGCCTCAATGCTCCGATACTCTCATACAGCTCCTGAAGCTGGGGTTCGCGCAGAATGGCACCAGGGGGTTGATGCTGCAGGCGGTCAACCAAAGTTGCGAATAGATTGATATTCTCGGCTTCAACCGCTGTGAGCTCGTTGCTGGTTTTGGGAGCGTATACAGTGGGTGTACTCGATCTCTGCTGCTGTTGCTTGAAGCTAGCAGCATGTTTCTTCTTTTGTTCTTCCATGTCGGCGAGCGATGCAGCAATAGCGGCTGCCAACTCCGGGTCGTCTTCTTCCTCTTTCTTTGGCGTAGGCGCCTTTTGGACTGGCTTGGGTGTAGCCATCTGTGATTGCGGCACGTATCCTGCACCAGAGTGACCTTTTGATTCTTCCAAGCTCATCTCAAGTGCTCTTTTCAAGTCGGCGTCGAATGAGTCTTCGGCGACACGAGGGTCGCGGGCCTGCATGCGGGCACCAGTCGGAGGCTTCATGGCGTTGATGTGGGTAGGGAGAGGGGTGGTGCGCGACTTTTCTGTAAGTCTGGCATAACAGCCATCGTCGACACGGACAGGTTGGAGGATGCCGAGGTGAGGCAGAGGTATGGATTTTGCTGAACACTGACCACAGAAGACATTTCCGCAGTTTCGACAATGGTGTTTACGGTTGGTAAAGGTGAAGCGTTCTCGGCAGCGCATACAGACATCCGAGTCTGTCCACTCTGGAGGCTGCACAAGTGTGTTAGTGCTGGAGATGATACAGCGAGGACTAACAGGCTTACCGCGCTACTGTCAAACATGGTGGCGGCGACTTCAGTCTTGGGAGGGAAACGGAAACCTTCTCTTTGCAGAGAGCGGTATGTCTCGTCGATGTAGCCTAGCGAGGAGCGGCCTGTAGCAGCAGTAGCCCAGGACTGGATGAGATCTAGGATCCTGGTCTTGACTTCGTCGTTCAGTGGAGTGTTGAGGAATGAGACAAGGTTGTCCATAAACTCGCGCGAGGCAATTTCCTGGATGAAATGCTCTCCGCCGTTCTTAACGCACGTGTCGGTCAAGCTCAGAGCGGCCAGTTGGATGTTTGGATTCTTGTTGCCAATCCTCCGTTTCAGCGAGCGCATAGCCTCCTTGGGTGGGATCGTCTTTGATCGGATCAGGTCTGTGATCTCCAGATTGAGGGCAATGTCCTCCAAGCTACTCGAAGTTGCTCTCTCGACCTGCTCGTCCATGGCCGAAGTACCGGCTCCGAACCATGACGCCATGATGTGTGTCAATCTGGTGTAGACGTGCTGTACAGCTTCACCGTATATTCTTCGGCGCTGACAAGGGTTCCAGGAGTGGTGAGGAGGTCGACAGGTGGGTTGGGTGAGTGTCTCGGAGCTTGCTTGGTGCCTAACGGCGGTTGCTTCAGCTTGGGGAAGGAGCGTTCGAGCGTGGCGGGCAGCAATGGCCAGAATGCCGATGCCGACGTCACCCGCGGCCGCGCCTTCCTGGGGAAACTCGAATACCATCCACCTTATTCATCATCACCATACAAACGCCTGCCTAATTCGTCTCAACCATAACACCTGCGAGCGACTTCCTAAGCGTGTTCCCCTCACGACATGCCCGCCTCCGTATCGCGCCGACCGACTCAGTCATGAGCCCGCCTTATCCCATCTCCCCCACCAACATGGCCATTCCCGACTTCAATTCCGCCGCTACGCCGAATAAGCCCTACCCTCACATCGAAGACTTGAAAGAGAAGGCAAAGATTAGCTCTATTACCAAGAATTCATCCTTGAATCACCTCCTCGACGAAGCCTCCAAGGCAGTCAAGCAAGCCGAAAGTCTTGTCGAATACCGCCGCCCAGATCTCGCTTATGTCGAATATTTGCGAGCCTTTGAGATTGCTGTCGCTATAATTCCACAACATGAACAATATCCTATCTTGAGTAGCCGGAAGGGCTCTCAGTTCACTCAGCATCAAGCCGTCCTCCGCAAGATTAGTTTACTGGCCGACCGCTTCGACAAGATCAAGGAGATCATCATTAACGACAATAGACGAAATGCCACTCCGAAAGCCTCGGATCTACCAGTTCGTCGCTCTTCAATTCAATCTTCTCCGCCCGCTGCCACCAACGGCAATGCCGCCCTCGCTGATCGCTTCGCGAAACTGCGCATGCAAGCTGCGCCTCTAGACACTTCCTTGAACAGGCGGGTCGACTCTCGCGCATCTATTACGTCTAGCAATGGCTCAATCACTTCACCTACCTCATACAGCAACCGTTCGTCGATCGACTTCTCCAACTCTCCCTTCGCCAATGGCTCCTCTATCCGACCAGTTGGCCCGCGGCAGATGCCCAACGGCGCTCCCGGCCACCCTTTCGCCAATCGCATCACCCTCGATACATCTGTCAGCGCTTCTCTACCCATGGCTCCCGCCCCCGCTTACAGCCCTGCACGCAACATGAACACACCAAGCCACATAGACCCTCCGCGGACTTCTGCTCGTAGTATGATTGGAACAGGTGGAAGAAACAATTCTATTGCCTCGAATGCTTCTTCCTACGCACCGGGCAATGAAGGAGATGAATCTGCAGGCTACTTCCCACGCGTGTCACAAGACCGTCCTCCGCCAGGTCCACCTCGCCGAAAGTCTGTCCACCGCCCGACAGAGCTACGCATTGGTCCCGAACGACTTTACGACTATTTGAAGATGCATAGTGTCTTGTTGATCGATGTTAGGAACCGCCAAGATTTTGACGAGGGTCACATATATGCACAATCTATCATTTGCATTGAGCCTGCTGCTCTCGAACCTAACATGTCCGCTGAGCAACTTGAGGATGCTCTTGTTCTGTCACCGGAAGCAGAGCAATCCATGTTTTACAACCGCCACAAGTATGACATTGTTGTCTACTACGATCACGACATTTCATCAGAAAGCTTCATCCACCGACCGACATCAGAAAGAGAGCGAAACCTAAAATACCTATATGACGCCCTTTACGAATTCAACTCGGAAAAGCCCCTACAACGGCCGCCAATCTTGCTTATGGGCGGTATTGAGGGTTGGGCAGAGTTGGTCGGTGATCAAGCGCTGAAACGCTCGAGCACTGTCGCACAGCAAAAGTCTGGCCGTCCGATCAGAAGAGTACCTGTGGCAAGCAAAGAGTCGAGACTATACGTACCGAAGAAGCGACTACGAGACTACAATCCACTTGACGCTGAAGAAGAGCGAAAGTGGCACGAAAGAGCCCGCGTTGAGAGTGTCGTTGTTGAGAGGAAGCCATCGTTTGACGAACAGGATGAATCAGGACAGGCAGAGAATGCTACACCATTCTACCAGTCTATCGAGGAGTTCGTACGACGTTTCCCAGAAGCTGGTTCTCTGGAACAACGTTATGGCGTGCAAGAACATCCTGCCTCACTACTCCCAGCACGACCACAACAAGTGCCTTCATATCCAACACCTCCTCCAAAATCAGCAATGCCCTCAATCCCATCACGACCAGTTCCTGCTGCAGCTCGTGTATCATACAGCGGCGTTAGCGACCACCGTGCTGTTTCGGCTCAAAGCACCGGCTCTACATCTGCAGATTTACCTGCATACGTACCTCCGAGATTCTTGCCTTCAAATCTCCGACTACCACGTACTGGTCTGGTCAATTTCGGCGTTACGTGTTACATGAATGCCACCATCCAAGCACTCTCTGCGACCACGCCTCTTACCCTCTTCTTCCTCGACGACAGGTTCAAGACAATAGTGCAGAGAGACAATTGGAAAGGCAGCAAAGGTGTCTTGCCTGAGCTTTATGCGAATTTGATCAGAAGCATTTGGAAGGGTGATGTTGAGGCTATTCGACCAAGCACACTCCGATCTTTCTGTGCTCGTCTGAACAGCGAATGGGGTATTGATCGCCAGCAAGATGCGAAAGAGTTCTTTGATTTCTTGGTCGACTGCTTGCATGAAGACTTGAACAAGAACTGGTCAAAAACACCACTCAAAGCATTAACTGCAGATCAAGAGGCAACGCGAGAGAAGATGCCGAAGCCAATAGTTTGTCGAACGGAATGGGGCAGATACACACATCGTGAGCAGTCCTATCTGACACAACTGTTCGGTGGACAACACGCTTCCCGCCTACGATGCACGACCTGCCACTTCACGTCCACAACCTACGAAGCCTTCTACAGCATCTCAGTTGAAATCCCTCGTTCCGGTTCTACCAGCATCGAAGATTGCCTACGCTCCTACTGCGCAGAAGAACGACTCTCTGGCGACGAAGTCTGGAAATGTCCACGCTGCAACCGCGAACGCGAAGCCACGAAACAAATCACCATCACTCGCGCCCCTCAATTCCTCGTCGTCCATTTCAAACGCTTCAGTGCTGGAAGAGGCGAATCAGCACGTAAAGTCCGCACACCCATTGAGTTCCCACTCAAGAACTTGAACATGTCCCCGTACATGCTGCCATCGCCCAGCGAACAAGACTCTCATCTCATCACCAAGCAGTATGGTGCTGAAGCTATGAAGGCAGATCCGACTATGCAGCCGCCGTATCTTTATGATGCCTATGCCGTAATGAGACATATTGGCACTACATTGACGTCTGGCCATTATACTTGTCTTGCCAAGGATCGGGCGAGGAATTGTTGGCGACAGTTCAATGATACATGGGTTGGAGACTTTGATCCTGAGAGGCTGAGCGAGAGAGATCGCCTGCAGAATGAGATGGCGTATATAGTGTTTTATGAGAGAAAGCAGACAAGCTGAGGAGACTGAAGATAAAGACATTTGTATAATGAGACTACATGGACCTACCCCACATCAGATCTGTGTCTTGAGATGTCAAATGCTGTGATGCATGGTTGTCTTGGCCAAGGACATTGTAAGCCAGGCGCTAACCGCCGCTACGCACGCCTTTTCAAGCGCCAGTGTCCAATCATTCGATAATTAGGCGTGCTTCGAGCGCTTACGAAGATGCATCTATCACTCCTTTTGCTATACCTCATTTCCTCGACTCTCTCAACAACACAACCAGAAGCAAATTCACCATATATAGGTCTCAGCCTCTCTTCCCGAACTTTAACTCTTCCATCGCATGATGGAACCGACACCGCCGTTCTCGCTCAATGGCAAGCAAATCTGGCATACAGAACTTGGTTCGCAGAAGCCATTTCGCAACATTCTGTCCATGAGTATGTCTTCCTTGGCCCCCCCATCGATTTGATCGTCTTAATCTGATTTATTGCAGAGTGGACGATGCTACTGTTGTGGTATTTGAAGTTTTCAACCAGGCTGAGGAAATACTGAACATAGAGTTGGGAGAGGAAAAGGCGTATATTACTGCTGTATCTGTTCCTTTCCCTATCAGTACTGTTCTCCTCCGCAATTTACTTTTCACCACTATTTCAGAATGCGCGCTTTGGGATAATAGAACTGGGTTTTCGTCCGCGATCTTGGAGACTAGACAGATTCTGTGGGGTGCGTATGGTCTTTCGCAGTCGCAGGGATTAGGAGTAGAGGGAATCGTAAATGAGAGTGGAGAGGGAGCGGGAGCGGGAGTGGTGGTCAATGTAGAGGTTAATTGGGTGTGTTCTGGTATACAGGTTCTGGGTGTCGAGGAGGGGGTGGTGTGGGTTATTGGGGAGGACGTTTGGTTGGATTTAGGATGGAGGGAAGATGATAGGGTTGGGGTAAGTTTCCTTTGACCTACTCAGTATGGAGAATCAGGACTGACCTTAAGGCAGGATGCCACGTGGATCACCAAACTTGAGGAAAGGTTTGAGCGCTTCTTTGCTCAATACTTTGTTTCCACACCGAGTATGAGGAAGGGTGATAAGTATGCTCCAGAGCGTTTACGCATGATCACTTTTACTGGCGATGCACCCGCTTACGCTTTCGACATTGTCAAGACTGCGTTGAGAAACGTACTAACGGACTACCCATGGGTGGTATTCAAGGAGGACTTCGAGCCAGACAAAATCTCTGCTATTGGAGCGGCGATGCTGGGGAAAATGTTAGCGGAAGAAGAGGCTAGGTACGAAACAGACTATGTGGTCGATATGACTGGATTTCAAGACACTTAGAGAGGAGGTGGGATTTGAACGGACAACGAAAGATTGGGAAATGAGTTTGTTGTTCTCGTCGGTTCATGTGGTTAGAATTTTTATCGTGCGGATGCACTTTTGCAACGGATGTTGCTTTCGACACGACTAACATCATGTTGTCGTGTCAAGTCGGGATCCATCATCCATGCGATATCCTCCCTCATCTCGCCTTCCTTCGAACCCCAGTCTCCTGATGCATATTTGCAAGCCAACTTGATGCTCTTTCGAGCCAACGCAAAGTCGTGACCTTTGCAACAATTCTTGCCCCTTGGACATTTTTCTCGCGGCTTCTTCAAGAAACTCTCGCAAGTAAAAAGGATACCATGAAAGTGAGCGGAATCGCAACTTTCTTGATCGTGCTTACGAAGCTAGAAAAAGAGAGTCAGCACACCTATGAGAATGAAGTTTTGGACTAAGCTTACTCTGCAAACAGCCTTGAGCTTGCATTTGCCTTCCTTGGCGAGAGTGCAGGTGAAAGCCTTTAGTGATGCTGGGTAGAACTCGCGGAATTGGTGGAGGTCGTTGCTTTGGCTGAGTTCTAGCTTCTGCTCGGGTGACAGGAATCTGTCGGGGATGAGGAAAAGCAGGTCGGCGGGATCGTCGGTGAGACGCGGGACAGTGTCGAAAGTTGTGGGCTGAGGGGACTCAGGCAGAGTAGAGGTCTCGACAATGGTTGTGTTTGATGCAGTGAGTTTTGTCAAAGCGGCTGGAACGCAAGTCTCGGGTGTGGCTTGAATGGCAGTGTGGTACTCGAATGAGTTTACAGTTGATCTATGCTTGAGACCGTCGACGGTGGCAGACAATCTTACGTCCAGAATAGAGGGCAGAAGCTCAGTAGGGGGGCTGCAGTGTTCAGACTTCCCAACGAGAGTGATGTTGAGCGGGTTGGGAACATTGAGACTGGTGGCGGAAGTCGACAAAGACGAAGTCGTATGCGCACCGGAAATTTGCGGCGAAGACAGCAGAGTGGAATGGGAAGGGGAAGGTGGTTGTTTTGGAGAACTGTAATGGAAAGTCTTTTGAAGAAGGAGCGGCACAGACAATCCCAAGACTCAAGTGAAGGAAAGATTCCTCAATATTCAGACTTGCAAGAGACGGCTCTTCATCCTTCCAGACACCGATCAGATCCTCTGTCAGAAGGCAGTTATTTTCGTGATTTGGGCCATGTCCACAGAGAGCGATACTCCAATGTGTTCTCTTGAGACCGTCACACCGAATTCAAAATCATTATGCCTTTTGACAGCTATTTTTACAGACTGTGTCGGCGAACTGAGAGCTGAGACTTACATCTCTACGTCGACGGTTACTGCCTTTCCGCGCCTGCTCGAATGCACAATCGAAAGCGAGAACAGCTCTCCGTCCGTGGAAAACTCGATTACCTGACTTCCATTGAACAGGCTGCCGTATCTGAAGATCACTGTGCATTTACACAGTGAGTATGCTTGAGAGATCGCATCAAGGGGATATGGCTGCCGAGAGCTTGGTCTGGCGACTATTCGACCTCCTGATTTGCTTCCTGACAAGAAAAAGCTGCAGACAAGACGGCAGCCCGGAAGATCAAACATCTCGGTCTTCCGAGGATATCCCGTGGCAGAAGTCAAAGCTTTGGAGATCAGGGTGATACCCTACACCACAATTTCCAGCTCTTCTTTCTGAATTTTCCTGTTCGTAAACCACCAACACGTCTGAATGATAGTTGCAGTACCTTTGATGAGAGTTAGAGTGGTATTCCTTCGTGTGTGGGAACTTGGTATCTTTGTTGCGAGCATAAGCGCATATAAAAGCGGTTCGCACTTTTCCAGACGCTTGACGCAAGAAAGCTCACCTAAATGCAACAATTACAGGCCTGGTGTTTGACCGTGCCAGAAGTCGAGGAAACGAGGGGCAATTTCGCTCACGAGCTCACAGCTCTTTCTGACTCAAAGTCTCTGGCTCGAAACAGAATGATTTAATAGCTAAGGACGTGGTGAGACCTCATCTGCATGGAAAGTTGTTCATCGCCCCATAAGATGTGAATTATAAGCGTCGCCGGCGAAACAAATCTCCATCAACCAATCACAGTTGATCAGGTCTCGTGGTCTAGCGGTATGATACTCGCTTAGGGAGATTAGCTTCTGCTCTTCTTGAAAACTCTAAGCCAATTGCGAGTGGTCCCGGGTTCGATTCCCGGCGAGACCCCATCTTTTGCTTGTTATGGCATTGTTTTTGATTGTAGAAGAGGTTAGGATGAAGGTGGTCGAGTTTTAGGATTCTTGGATTTTCAAATTTCGAATCTTGAATGATTATCCTTAGCGGGTAGTTATATGATCGTATATAGCAGGACAAACACGTATCCGGCGAGACCCCATCTTTTGCTCGTTATAGTATTGTTTTTGGTAGGGGGAGAGTAGTGGTGAAGTTTTAGGAAATTTTGAGATTTTTGGAATTTAAATAACCTTAGCGGTTATAGGTAGGTACTCGTAGTAGCATAAAGACCTTTACGGCGAGACCCCATCTTTTGCTTGTTATAGCATCGTTTTTGGTGGAGGGAGAGTGGTGGTGAAGTTTTGGGATTTTTGGAAAATTTGAGCAGTTCGAAACGTGGAGGAAAACATAGGTGTGTGAGAAAATGTGGGCAGGGAAAGACTGTATTTTGCTTGTGTGAACGATGTTTAACAGTGTATGGATGAAGAAATAGAAAGGGATAGAGAAACTTTGTGGGTGGGTAGTATAACTTTGTGAGGAAATCTGGAGTGCTCGAGGCAACCGTAATGAGAAAAGGGGAGTTTCTTCTAAAGACGTGTGTGTACTGCTTTGCTTACTTACGACTCCTACTTGTAGGTGTTAGATACCTACTATCGGTGTATACATGTGCTAAGTATCATACAATGATCTCGGTAATTTCCGGGTGATGATGATAAAGCTTCGGCGTTTGGCAGGTGCGCACTTGAGAAGTTGAATGATTATTTCGAAAGCTTTCTTTGTACACGTGCATCTCCGAACATGGAAGCAAACACAACTAGTCGCGAAAAGGCATGAAGCTGCTAGAGTTTTCGTGAAAAGGCATGAAGCTGCTGGAGTTTTCGAGTCTGCAACGAGGGATGAGTTAGGCGGACTTGTAATAGGCAAATTTCAGTTCGGTACACTTTCGTGCGTATTAACAGGTAGGACTGATGACATTTGTCGTTCAAGATACGCGCTAAGTTAGCCTTTGGACGTACGCTGTTAAAAGGGAAGTAGCGATGTAGGGCTTTAGCTCCGATGTGGTGCGACTACCTGAAGCAAGCTTGTTGACACCTCAAGCCGGTGAGCCACGGCCCACCACGACAACATCAAATCCTATCAACTCACGAACAATCCTATCATAGCCAACATCTTCCTGAAGCATTCTCCTGCAATCCATCACATTCAAGCCTCATCAGCATATGACGAGAACGGATGACAACGACCTCTTTCTAACTCATTTCCACGGCTCGACATTGGTCACCGTCTCTTATAAGTTTTCTCGCAGCTCTTCCGTTGTTACCTCCTTACTCACGTCCAAAATGTGCGATTTTCTCGGCCGCCTGTTCAGATCGTCAGATCCAGCCAGCGACATTATCGCTAACAAGGACGAGACGGAAATCGCCAGCTTACCACCTCCTTATGAAGAGCTACCACCACTGCGCCCGAGCCCCGAGATTCCTACCAGTGCGGTTCATGCACTCAAGCGTTGCCTCATCTGGCGTATGGCCATTGACTTGGGATTGAAGCGCTACGTCCCTCGAATCGAAAGACCAAACGACTATGAATACTCGAGGTTTGAAACATGCTGTGAAGACTATTGCAAGATTCTGGGCGAGCATCCCTTTTCGCAAGAATCGCTGGACGACTCGAATGAGATGTTGTGGTACTTTGTCTTCCGACCGGGTTCTGAGCTTGGTATCCCGTGCGGTGAGTACTTGCCCATACTACGCTTTCCTTCATTGTTGTACATCGTTTCAGCCTGCAGCAATTGACCCTACCCTCACGTCGATGGAAGATTCGCTGACCTTATTGAAATCCTAGATTTGCTGGAGTTCTTCATGTATTCGGTGCGTCGAGCCACAAAACATCCGACTTACGTTGCCAAAAACAAGCGAATCACATGTCATCGTGATGAAGTACTCCTTCTTCGTCTGGTCATCGACTCCAGAATCATTGTCGATCTGGTTACCAATCCTAGGGGAGCATTTGCCCGGAGACTCAAGACAAAGTGCGCAAGACTGCACAGGAAGAACTTTTCGTGGCTCCTGGATCCGGCACTCATCAACTTGGACAACGTCCTCCGCGCTCGACCAGCCAGCATCCAATGCGAAGAAACTCAGAACGGGCATTGGAAACAGACTTTGTTGTTGATGGAGGAATGCGAGCGACCATGCGCTGCGTTGATGGATCCCTCCTTGTCAGTCATGACCAGAGTCATGGTGCCTTACTTCTGGACGGACGCGAACCTCCGCCAACAGCCAGGATTTCTCAGGAAGAGCACCAAAGCTCACGAAAACCGCTTGCCAGCTGCGGTGACCTTCGGGAGTTGGGCATGGTGGAACCTGGATCAGACATACGTCTCTTATGGCGGGCGCATCGTGGGACGATGAGACAAACAAAGAATCGCACGAAAGAGCTCCTACGAGCGTTCCGGTCTGCCCTGTTGCTCTATACACAATGCGTCCCCGACCTCAAATCCGTCACCAGACTCCATTAGCTGTCACAATGCAGAGTGTTCAATCTTGCGCTGCGAGCCCCCCATTGAGAGTCGAAAATTGTTTGTCTGGAGTTCTGGAGGAGTACAAATCTATTGGTCTGGAAGCATGAGAACAATATGGGGTGTGGAGTAGGTGATGCGCAACCCGCCACCGCCGCCGTCTGCAATCGCAGACTTCATCCGCACCATCAATGCCGCAGCCCCCGTCGGTATCCTGGAGGCCGCTGCACCGCCACCTTCGCAGCAGCATCACGATTACGAGATGCAAAGTATGTGAAACAGTGTGCACCAATCATATTATTTACTCATTATCGTATAGACTTGAGCAGAATCGTGAGCTCCGTGGCTCCTCAACACGGAAGCCTCGACCTCGGTCTACAGCATCTCGATCTCCTTCAATGATTATCCGTATACGGTATACCTGGGCTGCTTGAACCTTGTAGACAGCATCAGCCAGATTTCCCACCATCAACGAAGGCTTTCTTCGCTCTCTGGACATCGAAAACTCCATCCTGACCAACAAAGCTCTCATCGCAAAATGCTGGCAACGCATCCATTGTCTCGAGAATATCCGCCAACTCATCCACATCTTGGAACCTAACATTCCAATGCCACCAAACTTCTTCCTCGCCCTCATCATCTTCAGAGTCTTCGTCTGGATCAGAGCTGGGTTCTTCCGTAAGGCTTTTCTCTAACAGTTGGTAGATCACCACTGTCTCTGTCTCTTCGCCATTCTCATCGAGCATAGCAAACTGCTCCTTAGTGATGTTCGTCTTGGGATCCAATGCGCTTTCTGGGAATTCTCCCTCAAAGTAACGTTGAATTCGAGCAGCGTCCCAACCTATGAAGCCATTTTGGAAAGCCTGGATAGGTGGATTCGTGCGCCAGTGGTCGAAGCTGGTTTGAGACGGATCATTTGCGAGCACGAAACAGTTCGTCCCTGTCTGTTCGAGCAGCTTGGTGATCGTCTTTAGTTTATCTTAGCGAGCCCAGTATATGAGCCTTTACACAGTGACTCACGTTCGGAGAGATATCTGCGGTGCAGAACAGAAGGTATGTAGTCATTGCGATAGCTTGTTGTTACTGTTGTTGAGGACGAAGTCGCGACAGTACGGAGTACTTCAGTAAGAATAGCGAGTTCAAGAAACAAAGCCAAGAAGCTGACCTTTCAACGTCAGAATGTGTGATGTCACATACAGAACTTATCACACGTGACGGACCGAATCATGCTAGTGCTACTGCTACAATGGATCTACTACGACAGTTTGCATATAACGTAGCATCCTTCAAGCATGCATTATAGCTAACAAGCGACTCGCGCAGCCTCTTAACGCTCCGAGGCAGGATTTTTGCCAAGCGATAGCTTTACAGGTGATGAGAAATCAGGATAACGGGGTCTGCATCCAACAGGCTGAGTGATTTGAAATAGGTTTGCTCTACCTCCAACCTCGCGAAGCTCTATCATTACGACCATCACAAGGCATGATAATTTTGAGATCAACCTCGTTGTCCACAGAGAGTAGCTGTAGACTATGCTCTCTGTGGTCGTTGCAACATTCGAGAAATTCATGTGCATCTCTGCAATAAAACAGAAGGGCAGGTTAGTAATGGGGAGCTCATGTCTGAAACAGAACCGACACTAGTCCTGTTCCTGCTAAGCAGCAATTGTAAATCGAGAATGTAGGTATGTCGAAAGGCACGATACTTTCCGCTTTCGCGTCGCTGGCCGGAGAGAGCAGATCAAAGCTTTGCTCTCAGTGGAGGCTGCGGTTCTTTCTGATTGCATCGTGCAATTTGACATCCAGTCAGAAGAGCAGAGTAATCCCGAAGAATAATCGTGCAATTGATAATCATCATATAACCAAGACCCAGCACGACCCCGATGCAGCATCATCACAACTCCTCATGCCCACCATGCGGATTGAAATCACGATGGAATTCAACCAAGAATTGCGCATACCTGGCCGCTCCCACAGCAAACAACTCAGAGGGGCGGATCGTGTCATACAGTTGGGCGTATGGATAACCTTCCATGACTTTTTCGACCGCGGTCCGCAAAACATCGAAGGCGTGGGGAGGTGCATCTCCGGAGAATGTGACAGCACGGAGGTCTGGGATGTAGAAGTGATCACCAGGAGGTGTGGATGGACCTGGTGGACGAATATGCTTGGCAAGGAAAGCTGATAGCTGGTTTTCGATTTCAGTTACCTGCTCAATTGTCTGTAGTTATAACGTGTGAGTTTGAGATTCCCATCGAATTCGCTCGTGTCACATACAGGTCTTTGATCGGTGCCGAGATAGTCTACGTCTGTAAAGCCTTTGAACATTGCGTCGTACTCCAGAGATGCTGCTGCCTTGTATATATGGATAAGTTGGAAGCCCATGAAGTTCCAGTTGTACTCGATATGTAGTACCAAAGGCTCAACTTTCGCAGACCAGTCGAAATTCATTGGGAGCCCGAGGTTTTGCGGGAGATCGAAGCCGTAAGCGATTTGGACTACATGTCTGGTTTCGATCATGGTAAGCCGTGGTATTTCCTCCAGTCTGGGATCTAGCATAGAGGCACCGCTTATAGTATTGATAATGACTTCATCCAGTTTGTATGTCCTGACCTCCCAAGGCAGGGCGATGACGGAAATGTAAGCATTGTCTGCAGACGCGGCTTCCAGTACATTTCGAGCTGCTTGCAGGACATCAATCAAGGCAGCGTTATCAACGGGTATCCTGTTTTGTGTAAGCGTTGTCTATTCCGATGCTCTGGGGCACAAATTACTCGCCATTAGTCTTGAGCTCCGCGGCCTGCTGGAACCATGAGATATATGCCTTGTTCACTGGCAACTGTGCGATTATAGAGACATTCCCGCTGTTTGTAAGATTCGCAAGGGTGATTGTCCTCGAGCCCAAAGTCAGACCGACGTAAGGTTCATCTGCAGCACTTGCTAGACTCAGCAAAGAAGTTATCAAAACGTAGCAGACTGTTAGATGCATGTCGGTATGAGGTTCGGAACAAGAAGTTGAGACTGCGGCCTTAGCAATGGGGCCTGTTGACTCTTCTAGCCTGGAGTCCTGGACGAGCGTCGCGCAACCAAATATATCGACAAACGCGCGCGGCAATTGTCACTGGGGCAGTGACTCTTGGCTGAAACGACGATGATCGATATCCAACACCATTTTGAATGCTTCGGATACAATAGTCGAGGTGGATTTTGTAATTGCAGCGATGAGCACGAAGGTCGAAAGGTGAGATTGACTCATGGACCGTGCTTCCAAGCGCTTGTTTTTTCGGCAGGCACCACCATGTTTCCTTCCATCTCCCTTCAACCACCTACACCACCGCGTGTAAGCGCCTATTCTGCTGATAGTAAATCCATGAATAGCATTCTGCATACGAATGTGCATAGCCGCCCGGATGAGGAGCAGTCGTTGTTGGGGCACATTATCGCTAAGCGAGGAATTACCTTACCTGAAGCCTCAGTGCCGCCGCAACCATTCGAGTGTCAAGAGGTGTCGAGCGCTCGCGGCAAGCACCAAACAGCCGTGCATCAAGACGCGAATGACACGCCGTATCGAGGCGCTTGTCTGCGTATGATGGTGTTAGCCCCTTCTTGGCGATAGATTTCTATCTTGAGTATCAGTGATGCCTGTAAGAACTAAGACGTCAAACCATCTCTATATCTTGAAATCGATTCTCTAGCTAAGTTGTCGCCTTCTTTATCAGGTAATTATAGAACTGTTCGGCATGTATCACACTTTGATTAAGTTATTCTTCTTCCTCGCAGTCACGACATCAGCAGCTCCTCGCACAGCCAACAACAAACGACAGGGAACGGTCTTTCCTGACCTCTCTGCATACACTTACATCTACCCTACGCCGGGTATCAGCTGGAAGTACGTGTTCGGCGCCCCGGGTATCCCTGCAGAGTGCTCTCTTAGACAGTAGGCAATTCCAAATTCTAATCGATGCCGTTCAAGCAACCGAGAAGTTTCTTGCTAAGGCATCAACAGCCAAAGATACCGATTTCGCATGGCAACAGTTCTTCTTACACGTCAATCCATTGATAACCCCGGTTCATACAGCCTGCAGACATGATGGATCGTAAAGTAAAGACGGGTATGCTAATGTAGCAAATGCTTCTGCTCCCCCTTATGAACCAGGGGTGTAATTTCCATAGCTATTCTTGGAAGTCCGACCTGCGAGGTCTACTTCACAGCTGACGTGAGGCAAAAGTATTCTGCATATCTCGTCGTTGTCCAGAGAAAGCACAAAAATACGCTACTCTCATGTACATGCTCCCCATGCTTCAAAACCTCATACATCCCACCATTTCGTTTTACAAAAGTTTCATAGGGAGTCGTGATTCAAACCACAACTTGAAGAATAGGAAAAAGATTTCATTCAGGGATAAAAAAAAAGAGCACCTCCAACGCCACGCCAGAGCAAAAAAGCACCGCTGGTGCAAGGCAGCAATAACCCCCTCTTCCCCTTCACCACCAAAGAGAGTACCACTTCATACCATATCACTCCACAGATTATACCCCTGAACCCCTGGTCCAGTCCATTTCTCCCCGTACGGATTTACCCTGCTTCCGTCGAAAAAGCCGTCATGTGCGGACTGCAACACGTGCAACCAACTGTTAGGTTCCGGCTCTTTGAGCCATTGATTGTGGATATGATATGTCCAGGCGCCGCGGAAGAAGTTCTCGAGTGTGCGGTTGTTGGGTGGGAATTTATCTTGTTCGATGCGGTAAGGGAGGATAGCACCTGCGTTGCGTAGAGCGGTGATCTCGGAGTTTGTGGTGGTGAAACTATCCATGGGTCCTGACATTGGTGTGATAGAGACATGCTCAGAGTCGAGAGCTGGCTGCACTGATCTTTTGAATTTGGCGGATTGCAGCTGATGCTGCTCGGATGTAGTGTTGGAGTCCAAGCGGGCCAGCTGTGGGCCGTCGAAGCTTTCCCACTCATCCTTAAGGGCGTTGAGCTTGCCTTTGAATACAGCACTGTAGTCTCTCAGACAAGGAACTGTACATCTGCCTTCCCGATCCCAGTTGAATTCAGTCCAGATGGGGTCGAAAGCCGCGGTCTCAAGCATAGGGAATTCAAGATCACGGCCTTCTTTCCAGATCATACGTCCCATGACACGAGGATGGAAGTTCAGGCCCATACGCACACCTCCTCGAAGCAGATAGCTGGAGAGAGAAGAGTTTGCGGTTAAAGACATGATGGCTGTGTTGTATTCTCCGGGATTGTTGTGAGCGCCCCAGCGTTCGGCGAATGCGTGCTTTTGCGGGATGAGCAATGGGCGTAGATCGCGGAGCATAAGGGCGTCCATGTCGAGGTATACGCCGCCGTGTCGATGTAGGATTATGAATCGGACGGTGTCCGAGATTGCTTGGGGGAAGAAGGTCATCTGTTTGGGTGTAAGGGTTACCCACTGTTGACCATGATGATCCTCGATCAAGCCATCTGCGATTGCCATTTCGCCTCTGGCGTTTGGCTTGCCTTTGATCTTGTAGTAGCCTACTCCGTCAGTGTTGTCGAATTCCTTGGGCAGGGGCATTCTGGTGGGGAACTTCCAGGGCAGAACTTTGATGTCTCCTCTCTCGACCAGAGGCAGGAAGCGTGCAAACAGAGGATCCTTGGTCAGCATTCTCTCGACAGCGTCAGGAGCGCGATCGGTATCAGCCCAAAGCCAGAGTCGACTGCAAGGGATGTTCTGAGTGTAGAAGTAAGATTTGACAAATACTTCCAGCCTCCATGTCGCGGGACCCGCCCAGTAGACGTGGTAAGGGATGATAGGGCCAGAGCAAGTTCCAGTGTTTGATTTGGATGGAGGCTTTGCGTCTCCAGGCGAGACATAGTGCTTCAGAGTGTTGCCATGTCCATCCGCATCCAGATATTCAGCCTTTCTCGGATCTTGTTCACTTGCGCGGTCGACCTGTTCCGGTAGAAGGTAATATCTCTCCTCTTTCTTTGACAGAAATTCAAGGCAGCCAAAGACATCGCGCATCTTCTCAAGCCCGTCGTAAGACCCTCGGCACTCCTCTACAATCATTTGGATATCGGCTTCGGTGTCGACGTGAGGTCTTGTGCCAAAAAAGTCATCGCGCGGGACGACAGCACTCGAGGGACGATTGAAGACATTGGCATGTGGGTTGATGGTGACTGTTCGAGATGTGCTAGCAACCTTTATTTGAACTGCTCCAGCCGTTGTTTGCTTCACTGAGCCGGCGTCTGCGAGAAGTGTGACTTTTTGGCGAGCCTTCTCTCTGGCCGAAGGATCCTGTGCTAGTTGGATGGTGGCATAGATTGAGATGTAGAGGATGAGGGCTAGGAATAGGTTGCGGACCAGCGAGAAGATCGCGCGTGTTCGACTTCCTTCAGGCATGTTCAAGATTGAACACAGGGATGTGAAAGGCCTGAGATGTACACGAGGTTCGAGGTAGGAATGTCAAGTGAGTGAGATCCGATCAACAGAACCCTTGCTTGGTGTTCCTTGGACTCGAATGGACTTTTTCGATGGGCTATCGGTCTGCCATAACAATGAATAGATCGAGAGATTTAGAGTTCAAGGTTTCCTTGTAGAACAGAGGCAGTGAGTAGGTGTCGAGAGTGCGTTATTGGAGGTCAATAATGCGAGAAATGATGAATCGATTCAGCAAAGGCAGCTGGGGAGGTCAAGCTATTAATCGAGTGCGGCCACAAACGTGGAAAAAGGCTGGTTTCGTGGTGAATTCCATCCAGACCGAGACAAGAAAGGTCGAATGGTACACACGGCGTCAAGCTAGTTCCGCATCCGTCCTAGTGCCCGCTCATGCGAAGCTTCTTTTTCCAAGGGGTTCCCTCCCCGCATCCACGTGCGAGAACTCTGTCTTTGCCGTCGTCGACTCTTCGTCCAATCGTAATCTCCTTCAGACATGTTCGTTTGAATGCCCTCTTCTACCGACGGCACAACCTCAACAACTGACAGCTTGTGTTTTGGTCTCGAGGCGTTTCTCTCTCTTTCTCAGCCGTTTCTCCCCTCATGCTTGCCTTGTCTCGCTGTCTGCCGCGTCCCAACTCGACACGCAAATTCATCTACCGCAGCCTTCATCTTCACTATTCAACACTATCTTCCTCGCGTAGAGAGCAAGTGACCATCCCGTGCCGATCTAATGGTCACATTACACTAAGGCAAGTCTCTGCTCAATCTGTACCTCGTAAATGCCTCAACGCATCACTTCGAGGACGTACTCAGCTTGCGTAACACTTCCCTTCTGACTCGAATCTCCCCAAAAGTTTATTTCATCCTCTTGTAGCTTCGGGTCCCGCGCCTGCCATCATCTTGTATCTCCCTCCTGGTCCTTTGCTACCCACTGCACTACCCACTGTTGATGTTGGCGCCGCTCTCTCGTCGGTGACTTCAGCCACTGTCGTACAAATAAATTATCGTTGTTCTCATGAACATCGATACCCGACACCTATTCATGATGTCTTGACAGGCTATGACTGGGTCTTGGAGCATCTGGTTCCCAGCAGGTCTTTTCACCGTCCTGGTCGAAACATCAACCATCGTGTCAAGCTAGCCGTATGCGGTGAACTCGTTGGTGGCAGTCTTGCTGCCATGCTCACATTGACTGAATGTCGCCTTCAAGGACCGTATGTTGCGGCTGCGGCCATCAACGAACCCATTGTGGATTGGGTCTTTCCCGAAGACGATGGTGTTGACGAAGAATCTGTAGCTGATCGCTTCTCTTCCTTCGTCGAAGCATTACAATCTGGCCGAAAACCGAAAGCGAAATCAAAACCACGTCCGACAAGTTTTTCGACTTTCGCAGAGAACGGTATCCTCAACGCAGGCACATTACTCAAGGCGAGGAACAATCTCTTCAGAAGACATGATGACTACTTCGACACGTTCGCAAGTCCTCTCTTCAACTTTCGCACCGCCGGAGTTGCTGTGCCATCACCTCAACCAAAAACTCCTGCAGATGATTTTGCCGAGTTATCATTGTATGAACGAGATGATTTTCATCGACAACAGATGAAGATGAGTTCATTGTCGTATAGACTGCAAAACCCGGACATGCAAGCAGAAGAAACTGCCGAATCGACGAAGAAGCCAAGGAAGAGTCACAAAAGATGGCCCAACGCGGGCAGTGGACTTAGGATTCCTCAGATGCGTATCTCATCTGCAGCGACCAGTCCACTATCAGACCAGGTTGGAGAGTTTGCCCGACTGATACAGAAGAGTATCGTCGCACAAGAGATCAAGACGGTGGAAGCTGAAGGAGACGAGGCAGCCAAGGAAGCCGCATATATGCTTGCTGAGCGACAAATCTATCACAGAACGCCGGAAACCATGCGCCTTTGGTCTCTTGGTCAAACTCACGATCTGAGGCACATTGCACATTGGTTCGAACAAATTCTTCAATAGACCTGAACAATTGAGCCTATGCGGATCGTATACCACTTCAATTCTCAGAGACACCTTCCTTATTCTCTCTGTCCCCTTTTGTCATAAACAGATGGCACGATGGCTTCGCAAAGTTTGGTCGACGTCTGGCCGTTCTCAAACTTCGTCTAAACACGAGCTTTAGTTTGTCAAAACGAATTTGGTCTCGGCGAAATGAGACATCTGCTAAAAACACAGCCGACGTTGTCGTATTGCTTTGCAATTGACGCTTGTGGATATAAAGACTTCTCCAATCTGATGTATGTTCATTGGATGACTTTACGAGAGCAATGCTCTCGCCGTCCGCGGAACAAGATGACCGAGGGAGACCCTGTCACGGTTTCGAAACAGCGGTCAAAGCTCACCCCCACAGGTTCGCCCAGGCCATCACCCCAACAACCAATGTTGACATAAACCCGGGGCAAAACGATGCACACCCACCACATGTCGCCGTTTTCTCACATTCCGATAACAGAAAATCATAATCCACAACCGTCATCATGCCCGTCATCATGCCACGAACACCCCGCGATCGTGGCGAACGTGATGAAGGGGATGCAGACCGCGAACGACACCATCACCAACAACGACCCAGAAAAGGCCACCGCTACAACGACAGCACGAGCGAATTGATCGAGAAACCAACACATCAACATCGACGTCACCGCAGTGAATCGCAGAGTCCAAGAAAGAAGAAAAAGAGATATTATTATCCTGAAGATGAAACGACGGAGAGTAGTAAATCTACTAGTAATGCGTTGAGTGCTGGTGCTTTGTCGCAATTGGATGCGGCGAATGTTGGAGATGTGAGGTGGAATAGTAATGGAGGCGCTAAAGGGGCGGAGAGATATACGGATGTCGAGGAAGAGAGGAGAAGACAGGAGAGAAGGGAGAGAAGGGAACGACGGAGGAGAAGAGAAGCTGAAGAAGGACTTAACGTGGATCGCCATAACGACAAGCGGAAGCAATCACGAGTCATCAGCGGCACTTATCTGGAACGTGGTGCTGAGCCGTATGATGAGAAAGTCGTTTTGGTCGATCAAAGGGTCCGTATGAGAGGTGGTGCTGGCAGCGTCGAGTCTGAAGAGGATGAAGCGCGGCGGCGGAAAAGACGGAGGATCGGTTAGTCTTCTCAGACAAGACTCACACATTTATGCTGATCAGATTCCAGGTATCATTGGCATCGGTATCCTTGTCATATTGGCAATCGTGATACCTGTCGGTGTCGTCTTGTCCAACAAAAGCAAATCATCGTCTTCTACAGATTCAACAAGCGACACAACAGCTTCATCAAATCAACCCTCAAACAAAAATTTGAACGGCATGTCAGAGTCAGATATACCCAAGGAGGCACAAGGAACATACCTGGACCCGTTTACCTGGTATGACACCACAGACTTCAATGTCACATACACTGCAGCAACCATTGGCGGACTCTCGGTTATGGGCTTGAACGAAACCTGGGACGACTCGGCCAAAGCAAATGAGAATGTTCCCGCGCTAGACAAATCCTGGGAGTACGGCAAGATGCCCATTAGAGGTGTCAATGTGGGAGGCTGGCTCAGTATCGAACCAGTCATCACCCCTTCTCTCTTCTCCGACTTCAAAACCAGTGACGGCGTCATTGACGAATGGACCCTTTGCAGCAAATTGGGCGCCAGCAGAGCTCAATCGACTCTCGAACAACACTACTCTCAATTCCTCACAGAAGCCGATTTCGCCGGCATCCAAGCAGCAGGCTTCGACCACGTCCGCATCCCCTTTTCCTACTGGGCCGTAACAACATACGATGGTGATCCATACGTGCCCAAGATATCCTGGCGCTACCTCCTCCGCGCTATCGAATGGGCACGCAAATATGGATTACGCATAAACCTCGACCTCCACGGCGCTCCAGGCAGTCAAAACGGCTGGAACCACAGCGGCCACCAAGGCGCCATAAACTGGTTAGATGGCACAGATGGCACCTTGAACGGCCAACGCACCCTAGACATCCACTCCCAACTGTCCACCTTCTTCGCGCAACCGCGATATAAGAATATCATCACCATCTACGGTCTCGTCAATGAACCCAAGATGACCTATCTAGACGTGGACACCGTACTAACCTGGACCAAATCCGCAATCACAAAAATCAGAGCCAACAACCTGACCGCCATAATAACCTTCGGCGACGGCTTCCGCGGCTTGGACAACTGGCAAGGCGAGTTGCAAGATTTCTCCAACTTACTCCTAGACGTCCATCAATACGTCATCTTCAACAACCAACAAATATCCCTCCCACACAGCGACAAAGTAGCTTTCGCATGCTCGGCATGGACGAACCAAACCCTCCGCTCCAGCAACAAAGCCACCGGTTTCGGACCCACGCTCTGCGGCGAATGGTCACAGGCAGACACGGATTGCGCCACCTATCTCAACAACGTGGGCGTGGGATCCCGCTGGGAAGGCACGTTGAACATGCTCTCCACACCCGGCGGCTCCCTCGACGGCAGCGTGCTCTCCCCCACCTGCCCGACCTCCAATTCCCCCCGCTGCTCTTGCGCCAATGCGAACGCTGTCCCCTCTGCGTATTCGCCGGCGTACAAGCAATTTCTCCTCGACTTTGCGGAGGCGCAAATGCACAGTTTTGAACAGGGGTGGGGGTGGTTTTATTGGACGTGGAAGACCGAGTCCGCGTGGCAGTGGAGTTATAAAGATGGCATTGCCGCGGGCATTTTGCCGCAGAAGACTTGGGATAGAAAATATAGTTGTGGGCAGGGGGTTGATTATGCTGGTATGGGGTTGGCGGAGAATTATTAGTTGGAAAGGGGAAGGGTTGGACAATGAGATTGGAAATTTCCAAACCATCTTGCCTGTGTACAGCTGTGAAATGGACGTCACTGGCGCGTGAGAGAGTGTAAACGATTTCACGCTGAGCGAAAAAATCAATATACATACAGTACACCCGTATCTGGTTGATGCATTACGTCCCTACGAAGAGACCAGCCATCTTTTATTTCCGGATGGAACAAGCATTCTCGTATCATACATAAGCTTTATCAAGCCTTTCCAAGCCTTTTAGACAAGAAGTGATCAGCGATCAACGGGACGAAAGAGGTTATTACCTGGAAGGAGGGCCTGGAGGTGACGCGCGGCCCTATACGAAAGGTGACGTCCAGAAAACACGGCTCAGTACCGAAGCTCCAACAAAAGCCGCGTAAACCTCCCCTCCCACCCAGCCGATAGAGCCAACAAAAGAGAAAGCGAATGAGCAAACACACCACGCGAGTGTTCGAAAGAAAATCTTCGTAACCTGTTCTTAATTTCCTCAAAGGGGGTATCTCTAATTTCTGTTATGCTTTGCTCGAGATAACCCAACAACCGAAAAGAAACCAAGGAGAAGAACGCCGATATCTCGCCTGTGCCATCCAACCCCATCGTGCTATGCAAAACATCATTTCGTCTTCCCAAACCAATGCTCATGTAGAACTTCACCTCTCCAATCCCCTCTCCAATCCCCTCTCTCACCATCTCCAATCATCCACAATTCAAGTCTCCAATCCATCTACTTCATAGGCAACCCCCTAAAAACTCTCTTGAAGATATCCTTACTCTTGTAAAGATTGATCAATCTCAACCTCTCATTATCCAAATGCGCCGAATCACTAGCCTGTCCACAAGGGAAATGCGCAGCGGGGGCTCCGAATTCCTTCTCTAGGAAGCGGATGGCAGGAATGGATCCTCCTTCTCTGATGTACAGAGGCTTGGTCCGTGATTTCTTGGTCGTGGGGGAAGGGATGGGAAGAAGAGAGGAGGAAGCATCATTTGTTGCGTCTGTAAGGGCGGAAGAAGATGCAGAGGTAGGTCCGCCATTGGCGAGCACGGAAGAGGTGGTAGGGGAGGGTTTGGAGGTATGTGTGTTTTGCACTTCCTCCTTCTTGGGTATTGTGACTTTCAAGGCATTCTCCTTGCTGACTTGTGCGAGCGAAGATTTACGTCTGTGCTGGGGGACTTCGGGTATAGGGCCCCAGACATCCATGATGGCCTTGTCGAGTGTCTGGAAGATTTGGTTGTTGAAGTCACCGAGCCAGGGTTCGGCCTGGTGGTCGATAGTTACGGTCATGCGGTTGTGGGAGCCGAGCTTGTCGAATTCTGATTGCAAGTACTTGATCAGAGCTTCACCGACAGTATCTGCTTCTTGATTGGGGACCAGACGTAGTGAGAGTGCTGCCTTTGCGAGACGAGGGATGATGGCGGCGTTGGCAGGGCCGGATGTCTGGAAGCGATGGACAGTCAATGAGGCCTCGCGCCAACGACGCATGAGCGAAAGTGCAAGGTCGCGAGGGTCACCAAGATCAGGGTTGCGAGCGACCAAAGCTTGAGTGATGTCTTCGTAGAGGATCTCTTCCTCCTTGCTCAGCTCAGGGATCGGATCATAGAAGCTGGGGATCTTGACTTTGCCATGACTGCCAGTAAGAGTCGACAATAACATGACAAGATCTTTCAATGGCTCATCCAGTTGCGAACTTCCATCAACACCACTGTGCAGATCAGGATGATCACTCTCGACTTGAACAGTAGCGTGAATAACGCCGCGAAGACCATAAGTGACGCAGGGTATCGAGTCGTCCAGCCAATAACTGTTAGCAAGCAGGATCCAGTCGACATCTCCAATAATTTGCTTGTGCTGTTTGACAGCATTTGCGAATCCGCGTGAACCACTTTCTTCTTCACCTTCGATCAAGAAGATGACATCTGAGCCAAGGGCTTGTTCGGACATGAGCTCGGCACATGCAAAGATGGCAGCCATGATAGGACCCTTGTTGTCGGAAGTACCTCTTCCATACAGATAGCCATCCAGTCCCTCCATGACGAAAGGATCGGTGATCCATTTACCTTGCTCGTTGTCGGCAGCGACAACATCGTAGTGACCATAGAACAGAACCTTCTTTCTGGTGGCGGCTGTCGAGGGATTGCCTCTGAAGCGAGCAAGGATGATGGGGTTCGAGCCATCTTCAGTAGGCAACATCTCCGTGGCAGCACCAAAGCCTTTGAAGACTGAGCGAAGATACGAGGCACCACGGCGGCAATCACCCTTGTACTTGGGGTCAGATGAAACGGTCTTGTAAGCGATGAAGCGCTTGAGATGTTCCAGCATTTGCTCGTCGGTTGTTCTCTTGATGGCAGTAGGAGACATGATGCAATCGCTGACGTCCCACACGGCAACAGTGTTGTCGTTAGCTCCGGTAACGTACAAAGGCTTGCCCTTGTAGTAGGTGAAAGCCGAAGTCAGGATTTGACCTTCGTGAGCGCGAAGTCTACTAGCGCATTGATATTGACGGTCGAATTTCTGATGGATGTTAGTGATGTTCATGGCAAGGTGAACAGTGCATCACTCACCCTGACATAGCCAGTGACGGCGGCGGAGAACATGTATCCACCGCCGATGCAGATTGACAAGACATCATCTCTGTGAGCCTTCAAGCTTCGGACGAGTTGTCTAGTCTCCAGATCCCAAACGTTGACTTCACCACCAGTGCGACCAGAGTAGAGGAAGGTACCGTCGATAGCCAGAGAAAGAATGGACTGACCTTCCTCTCTTCCGTCATCCAGGGTGTAGAGAAGATCAATAGCACCTCCACGCTTTGCATCCATAGTCCAGAGATTGATCACACCATCTCCACCAGCCGAGATCAAGACTTGATCGCCGGGTGCATCAGGCACAACACCCTTTGCCAGCATCATACAATACACATAGCCATAATGAGCAAAGTGCTTGATGTTGTCCTGATCAATCTCGAGAACCTCACCTCCAGCAGCATGACGAGCAGGAAGACCATGATCCGCAGGTCTGGGAGTCCTGATGCCACCAGGACCGCGTGAGTCAAAGAACCGATCTTCTCTCAACGAAGGATGATCGTCCCTCTTTGGCTTTGGTCTGTGATCCTTCTCTTTCAAGTCATACCACTGGATGCTTGTGTTTTGAGCTCCGAGGTAGACGGTGCGCAATAGTGAGGAGTATGCGACACAAAAGACGTCGCCGGTATCGTAGCGCGAGTATAGCGAGTAGACGTGTTGATAGGTGTTCAGGTCCCAGACATTTGTGATGCGATCGGCGGCGCTGGAGAAGAGGAGGTTCTCGTCTTCGCAGATGCAGAGGTCGAGGACGCTGCTCTTGTGGGCTTCGAGCAGAGCTATGCGCTCATACGTGTCGAGCGAGTAGACGACGATCTCGCCGCGCTGGGTACCGGCGAAGACCGCATTATCCGAGAGGGCAAGAGCGAGGATAGAGGCGTCATGGCGAAGTCGATGCGACAAAGTGGGAAGGTTGTGTTGTTGCTGAGTCTCTTGCTGATAGCTGGTCCTTGACGGAGGAAATGACGGTCTACGGGACAGGAGCTGGTCGTCCGTTTCTGATCCTGCGTTCGACGAGTCCACTGTCAGTGAATTCCGATATCTAAAGGCCAACGACATGGCGCGAGTAATGCCGAGTATTCTTGTAGCATTTGCCTTGTTGTTGTCATGCGACACAAGTCTGGAAGCGACATCTCCAATCAATCAGGATCGCGTTTGGGACTTGCTTCACTCCCGCAGAACCTCAGAGAATAAATAAACTCACCAGTACCAACATCTTGAGTATCAGAAGGTGCTTCGAACACCGGCCATGCTCCACCACAATTCATCTTTTTATCTCCAATACAACGACGGCTGGTATCCACAAAGTATCCTATTATGAGTAACTAGAACTTTTTGGCTGGCTGGGAACCCGCACGTCATTCCCGCTGAACGTTGCGACATCGGCACTTGCAGTAACGTGCAAGCTTCCAGACTTTATTCCCTCATTCTGTTTTACTTCTAAGTGCGACTCCAAATATCAGCCCAGTCATTATGCTCATTACGGTGCCATATCTATATTCTCTGATCCAATTTCCTCAACAAAATCCCGACCCCTTTTTCTGTCTTCTTCGGCCACTCCTTGAAGCCTCCAAGCTTCGTGCGTGCTTGCTGCTGCACTTTGAGCGCATATCCATGCGCTACTTCCTGCTCTGTAGGTCTGTACGCTTGAGTGTGTACACTGTAGGCTTCTGTTGCCAAGGTTGGTTGTGAAGTCTGCGGTCCGTACGTGTAGTTTGAGAAACCTCCGTGAGGCGTTGGAGGTAAGCCTGGCGACTGGGGTGTATGCTGCGGTGCAAACGCAGGAGACTGCAACGGTGTATGCATACCGTATGCAGGTGGTTGGCCAGGTGTGTTGGGAATCCCTGGCGACTGCAGAGGGGTATGCATTTGTAGACCTGGTGATTGCGGGTAGTGCGCCGACTGTTGCTGAGGGTAAGATGCATATTGGGTAAGACCATGCTGCTGCTGAGGCGTATGACTTTGTGAGGAAGTTAGAGGTCCTGCGAAGGAATGTGCAGTTTGTAGACCTGGATGGGGCGAATGCACAGCAAGCGGTGGTGGAGGTGGGAATGATCCTATGCTTGTCGCACGTTGCGGTGGACCAGGGAAAGTGCTCTGAGACGAAATCTGATGGTGGTATTGAGCGCCTGCTGTCGAGTACTGACCTGGCTGCTCATGTGTCGCCGCTGCAGAGAGTCCGGTCCCATTACCTGCATCTACTGGAGGAGGCGTTTTCTCACGATGAGCAATTGGCTCGGGAGCAGAAGGAACTGCCGGGTTGTAGGGAGCCAACGAAGCTGCTGATGCGGGTGTTGAAGCAAGAGCCGTCTGCAGAGATACCGTCCTCTGGCCTTCGGGCGTGCGGTCGTGCCGGCTCTGGTTCGACACGTGGGAGACAGTGCTCGCTGCTCGGGCATGGGGCGGAGTGTGTATAGCCATGTTCTCCAACTGCTGCACCACTGGACTCATGCTACCATCATGTTCAGGTGGAGGTGCTGCTTCGGTGATGTCAAGCTGTTGGTGAGGTAGAATCCGCTTCATCAGATCCAGGAATTTAATCGCATCGTTGGTTGTCCAAAGGTACAAATCCAGAGTGTGTATCTTGTACAGATACTTGTGTTCGTGGGTGAGACCGAAGGCTGGAAGATGCCAGTGCGAATGGTCGGCCGGACGAGGCGAGACTCCACCATATTTTGCCCCCTCCACGGCAATGGTGAACAGATTCGGGTGCTTGAACGTATTTGTCAGCATGGCATGATCCAAGTCTATAATCATCGATCAGTAACATCCTCATGTATAGCACGGAGTGGACAGAACGTACAGCCATTGAACGCATCTTGATCAGATGTACCAGCCGAATTGGCTACCTCGAGTCTGGTCCGTCGCTGGGTCGAGTTGTAGTACAGGTACAAATACGAGCCCTTGTCAAATCGATGATGGACGGGCTTCGAAGTTGGTTGATTGAAGTAGTAGTGTACATCAGCAAAGCTACAGAAGGTCAGTATCCAAATAACAGAAATTGAGACCGGTCAACTCACATATTGAGAATCAATGTCTCTCCAGGTAGGGCAGGCATCCTCACGGAGGTGTCGGACGTTCTCTCTGAAGGCTTTCTCTGTGTGGTTGATATCTCACAACATCCACAACATGAATGTAAGCCTCCACAAACTCAACAAGATGAGCAACGTAATCAGTGCAGAGATAGTTGAATATATATTCAATCGAAAAGGCAAAGGGGAATTTTGCCAACAAGCTCAGCAGCAGGAGGAAGAGAGGAGACATCCTGGTGATGGTGGGGGGTGGTGGGATATTAATAAATCTACAAGTAGCATTGGCAATGGCCTGCTGTTCTTCGACTTGCAATTGGGCGGCAGAATAGCAAGATGATGCTATCAGATGCAGGTAGTCGGGCGCTTACCGTGTTGCAAGGGCGGGCGCTATCACATGCTTGATGGTGAGAGCGGGCAAGCTGAACGCTGATTGGTCCAATTTGTCCTCCAGTCGCGGAACGTCGGTGCCAAGAGATTTGGAGAAGATGAAGATGCGAGAAAGTCGGCCAGACATTGTCGATTGTCGCCCTATACCACAAAACATCACCCTCGCTCTTTCGCAAGCCGCTGTCAAGGCTCTACACCTGGTCATAAACTCGCATTCCAATCAACCCACCTTACCAGTCACCACCCGCGCCGAGAGGGCGCCACCCATACCACCACCATGTCTCTGGTCAACCTCGCACACGTCTGCTCGCACATGCAGAACGCCTCCCTCGCGCGCCTCGGCCTCACCTCAATTCCTCTTTCGCGCATGCACCTATCCCTCTCTCTCCTTCTCCAAAAGCAGGGTTTCCTCTCCACTGTCACCCTCGGCGGACCCACACCACCAGCAAAACTGCTGCCCCCAGCCCACACCGAAGAAGCCACCTCGCCCACGACACAAAAATCCATCGTCGAGCAAGTGGAAGAAGTCACACAGCAAAACCGCGCATCCCGGAGACTATGGCTGGGCATGAAGTACTGGGACGGCGAGCCCGTATTGAGGAAGATGAAGTTGTTGTCAAAGCCCACCAAGCGTATTTGGCTGAGCAGTGACGAGTTGGGTGAGATTGTTAGGGGCAAGGATTGCAAGTTCATCAGGGGGTTGAGACAGGTTGGCGAGTGCATCTTCGTCAGCACTGACAAGGGTCTCATGGAGGCAAGAGAGTGTGTCGAGAGAAAGATTGGTGGTCAGGTTCTTTGCCGTGTCTGGTAGACGGCTACCTCGTTGGAGCAAGAGCAGGGAAAAATTCATCATTCTGCTTGAGAAGAGTCTTGTAGGAATATCTGGCATTGGCGGCGCTTCATGGATCATTCGTGTCTATTCGTCATGTACAAAACGCAACTTCATGTCTTCGCACATCTCACTTCGATGTCATTTCCAAAAAGTTTCAAAAGGCGAGAGCGATTTCGCTGAAAGGCACTATAAGTCTGAGGAAGGAGGAGCTTGAGGAGATTATGTAAGCAGGTGCATGCTTACTTCCTATTAATGGTGTGATAGATTCATCTGCAACATACCACCCTCCTTGAAAAGAACCTGAACTTCTCCCTCTTGCTTATTATCCTTAATTAGCATCCATCCATACCTGCAAAGTACGCCTCCACCCATTCGCAATGAAGCCAAAATCTTATCTGATCTCGGCGGATCAAAGCGAGCTGTTTGCTTCCATTCTCATCTCTCCCTGAATTCTGTCACATCAACTCTCTTGCAGCAACGAGGTACATTAAAACATCTGCCCGAATGCACGATAATTTTGGTTAGGTCTCTTTCGTCCACAGAGAGCGACGCTCCAGAGCCCTCTCTCTGGGCCTAGCTCTGGTTTCAAAAATCATTGTGCATTTCTTCAACTCCACGCGTGACAAAGTTTAGCACTCGGGGAGGCCTTACCGCTCATTCTTTGACACAAGTCTATCTCAATCCAGCTTGAACCTACCAGCGAGAGCCAAGCATCTCAATTTTTCTGTCGAGAGTATGCAAAGCTCTATCCGCCATCGAAACTTTCTCCCAACCTTGGATTGAACAAAACAACTTGTACGGTGTCTACGACGACCACTTCCACTCGATAGCCTTTATGGAACCATTCAAGCCATTCTCCTTCGAGGAGCTGAGGCTGACTGATCACGGCAAGATACAGAAGTCAAACACGTCGTCGAAAGAATTCTTTGGCTTGCCCACTGCGCCTGCAACCCCTCAGCCCGAGCCAGAAGAGTCCATCGCTTCTAGTTCCATCCAACCCGAAGAGGAACAGGACACAAAAATCACGCCCTTCACTGGATCCTTATTCTCATCGGATTTTAGGACTGACGCTGCTGCTTCAAGATCATTCTTCGGCTTGTCCACTACGCCTGCTGTTCCCCAATCTGAAGTCAGACAGATCATGAAGAGTGATCGTAAAGCACAGTCTGCTTTCAGCTTCGGTAGCAACATGGAACCTGGCACTCAAGATGCGCAGACGGACTCACAATCAGAATCCTCCCGTTCACCGGTCAAGAGTGTAAATGAAACATCTCCCGTATCCCCGTCCGTGATCTCAACCAAGGAAAACAAGCCCTCTGAGTTCCGACTTCCAACCAAAGGAACAGAAGCTCCATCTCTGTTCAGCACCCTACCCATATCGCCCTGGAACGTCAAAGACACTGCCAATTCTCGTTCGAGACCCGAAGTCTCAGCTGCAAGCAATAACCCATCTCCCTCATGGCTTTCCAGTGCAGCACCGAACAAGCAAGACGATCCGACGGCTCAGGAAACATCTTTGTTCAGTTCTCTACCCAAGACAGCAGCCGTCACCAGCTTTTCTATAAAGCGCAACAAGACTTCGATCCCTCCCATCACAACATCTTCATCTTCAACAATGGGCAACGACCTCTCCACAGATCAACCAGCCCACAAGGCCGCCACGAGCGAACAAGGTATTCCCTCTGGGGGATACAAGAACCCTTTCGAGTCATTCGCGACCTTAGCTGCTACCATTCCTCAATCTGTCCAAGACCCGGTTTCTCAAAAGCTCAAGCCTGAACGTCCCGCATTCGAGTTCGAGAAAGCTCCCTCTTCGCTCTCTTTTGCATCAAGACCACAGCCACCAGTCTTCGGATCCACAAAGTCAGTCAGCGGAGAACGTCAGAAGTACATGTCACTCCATCACACAAAGGACAACAAGACTTCAGGTGCAGACGAGCAGCTGCGTACAACTCCTCTGCTATCGCTCTCTGTCAAAGAGGCTTCCGAAGCTAGAAAGACTGGGAACTCGTCGATGTTTCCTCAGTATGCCTTCCTTGGCTGTCGTATCTCGGACACAAGTACTCTCGAAGATGATGACAAGAATGAAGATCATTTCCTGGAGTCTGAGCCGGTCCTTCTCAACACCAACACACCTTGGTCGGCCTTCATTTGTGGCTCCCAAGGTAGCGGTAAGAGTTACTCTCTCTCAGCCATAATCGAAAACTGCCTCCACGCCTCTCCAAAGATTGGAAAGTTGCCCAAGCCACTTGCGGGTGTTGTCTTCCACAACAACACTGCATCCGCCCACAACATTTGTGAGGCTGCTCATCTCGTCTCACTCGGCGTCAAAGTGAACGTCTTGGTTTCTCGCAGCAACTACCACGCGCTGTCATCCATTTACAAGAAGGCTGTCTCACCTCAAGCAGCCCACCTGCTCAACATCCAGCCTCTAGTCCTGCAATCTTATCATCTCACCGCTGAACGTATGCATCGCCTCATGGCTTTTCAAGAGAGTGAGACCGCTGTGCCGCTGTACATGGAAGTCATCATGCGAATCCTTCGCGAGATGGCCATCACAGGCCTCCCTTTCAACTACAGCACTTTCAAAGCCCATCTCGACAACGAAGGCCTTATGCCTGGTCAAAAGGTGATGATGGACATGCGCTTGTGTCTGCTCGAATCTTTCATGGACCCTTCCTGCACCAGACCTACAAAATCCTCTGCCAAAAAGACCGATCTCTTCAGCACCGTCCCAGGCACCCTCACCATCGTCGACCTCAGCGACCCTTTCTTGGACAGCAGCACAACGTGCACACTCTTCGACATCCTTCTTTCTCTTTTCCTCTCCTCGCGCCCGGAAGCCGGCATGCTCATCTGCCTCGATGAGGCCCATAAGTTCATGAAGAACACCCCTGCCGCCGAAACCTTTACCGAGAACCTCCTCACAGTCATCCGCGAACAGCGCCATAACGCCTGTCGCGTCGTCATCGCCACTCAAGAACCCACCATCTCTCCCAAGCTCCTCGATCTCTGCTCAATCACTATGGTCCACCGCTTCACCTCCCCAGATTGGCTTACCACTCTACGTGGACATCTTGCCGGTGCTTCCGACTTGGTTACTTCTTCTGACGATAGTAACATGAAGATCAGTGCAGCCAAGTTGTTCGAGAAGATCATCAATCTCGATGTCGGTGAGAGCTTGTTGTTTGCTCCCGCTGCTGTCTTGGAAATGGACGGAATCGAGGTCAAGAAGTTGGGAACAGGATTCGTCAAGTTCAAGACTAGGGTCAGACTTGGAGAAGATGGAGGTCAGAGTGTTCTTGCTGTCAGAAACTGATTGGACGTTGGATGTCCGCGCCGGATGCGCTGGAAAAGCATAGTTTTTGGGGCGACACGGGAGTTCGAGGTCGTGCCTGCCTCTCTGTGTGCCAAATTCTGTCACTTTTAGCCATCTCCCACAGCCATACCTGGTGTTGTTTAGTCTGTAGAAATGCACAATATCCTCAACATCGCTCTAGTCGTCCGCAGAGAGCCGCCGACTATCACACTCTCAATGGATGGCCGCATTGATCTCAAAACCATTGTGCATTTCTACAGCATTCGCGCAACAAAGTCTTGCATACATAAAGATGGTACTCCGGTGTTTTTTCATCCTTGATTAGTCCTTTGGGGGTATGGTCTGGGACGTTGGAAAGGTTGTTGGTTTTTGGATTTCTTGCATAGCGAGCAGGGATTGTAATGGTTCCGTAGGTAGCATCGACAATGAACATAGAAATAGAGTAATAGCCGACTTTGATGCTATCCACTTATCTCTCTTTCCTTTACAGCGTTCAGGTTGAATTGTATTGTTTCCAATGTTTACACGGTCGATGCTTCCTCTACAGCTCCGTTCCTCCTCATTCTTTTTTTTGTCGCTTCTGAGGGAGAAGGCTATTGATGACAAAGTGAATGGAAAGTGGAGAGCGATTAGGGGAAGAGAGAACACAATAAAAGAGATATAGGAGAAGGTTCGAGGTGTTATATGAGCAAGGGTAAGAAGAGTACAAGCGAGCAGGGAAAAATGGAGGAATTGGAATAGATAAGGAAAATCGGGTGGAAGGAGGGAGAAAGGAGGGAGAAAGGAGGGAGAAAATAAGATAGAGAATAAGAAGCACGCGTTAGAATAAGCTAGAGAATGAGAAGCACATATATCACGTTTGATGCCGAGAGTAGGCAGGGTCATGGAATTATGTCGTATGGAGAAAGGGTATGATCTCGAGGCTTGGAAGTTCATGCTTTCGCGTGGGTTGAGGATCCTTGTCTCTTGGGAAACGAAGGGTACAGGATGAAGGAAGAGGTGTAAAGTTGATGGATGAAGAGAGAGTGATTTCTCGGAGGATGATGGGGAGTCGTATGTAGAGGCGAGTGGATAGGGTCGAAGTTTGAGTCCAGCTCGAGCCAATCTTGATCTATTCCGGTGATATCTTGAGTTTCGTCAAGATGATAGTCAAAGGTTCATTTAAGGATTGGATGTTTGGGCTGTGTGCCAATAGAACTCTGCCATGGCAATCGTATGTACAATGCCGTGAGTTTTACTGGTCGTAATGATTGTCTTGGGTCTTCATTGAACATTTGATTCCATGTATCGTCCTTTCTGTTAGACGTACAGCAACGCGTTATAAGACGACAGCAGGTGGAGGGTTGACACGAGAAGGAAAGCAAAGAAGAAATAGATCGGATGATGTGCGAAGATGCGAAGTGTGGCGGTATGAGGTGCAAAGATCGCCTGGATGAGTCTGTCGGAACATAACATGAAGGCTTGCGCAGAGACAGAAAGGTGGTAGAGGGAAAGCCTCAGTCTAATTCAAGCCAATCGCGATCCACTTCGTTGATATCTTGCGATTGGTCGTGCTGATGATAGAAGACTTGCCGGAAAATCCGATATTGGAATTGCGTCGCGACTCGATGCGTGGAGCTCTGTCACTGCTATGTCAAGATATCTTGTGGTTGTGTTCGAGCCCATGTCTCGTCGAAGATGTGAGTCCATGGCTCGTCCTGCCAATCTGCATAAAGTGTCGACTGCTGGCATTGTCTTATCCTTTGTGCGACTTCGGGCTCGCCGAAGGAGTAAGCGTTCTCGATTGCGAGCTCGACGTCTGCTCCTCTCGAGATTAATAGCTCCATGATCTCGACTTGGTGCCATCTAGCAGCTATATACAAAGCAGAGCCGCATTCACGAGTACTGTCGATATCTGTACCGCGATAAAGAAGCAGACGAACACTTGCTCTGTGACCTTCCATCGCCGCTTCATGTAAGAGTGTTGTATACTCTTCGTCGCCCTCAATGTCGACATCCTGGGCGAGCAGGAGCTTTATCATCCTCGTGTGACCGAACAATGCAGCATCAATCAACGCACGTGCGCCTGCGCGCGCCCCATGGTCAATGAGTAGCTGTACAGTCGAATTGCATCCCAGAAACACAGCACGTTCTAGCGGAGTTGGGCACCCGTCAGCACCATCGACGTTTGCCCCTTTCTCAAGAAGGAGTGCCACAATGTCCTGATGCGCTCCAAAGATAGCCAGGCTCAATGCACACCCAGACTTGCTCGGAGTATTGACGCGCGCTCCGTGGTCAAGTAACATCCGTACAATCTCACATGAGCCCATGCAGGCTGCTGCCTGCAGTACCGTTAATTCACACGAATCTGCCTGGTTGACCTGGTTGACCAGTATTTCTTGCGTACATAACTGGCGCATCAAGCCTTTTCGACCATGCTCGTCTTTCAGATATGAGATATCGAGATATTCACCTGGCACTTGTAAGTCTGCGCCAGCATCAAGAAGGATCTCAATCATTGACGTGTTCCCTCCAAGGATCGCCATCTGCAGAGGCGTCGGACTGACGCACGAGTCGCTGCCGTTGATATTCGCGCCATTCTCAAGTAAGAGTTGCACGATCTCTTTTCTGTTTTTCTCCACAGCCAGTGCAACTGTTTCCGATAGCTGTTTCGTCCACGTGGCTGAGGCATCGACGGAGCATAACATCGTAACAAATGAATCTACCACTCCGTTGCGAGACCTGGGATGGTATCTCCCGACATTCATCATGCCCATGTTCAACGGTTCGTCAAAATACTCAGGGTAACTCACAAACTCTAGAGCATCTTCTTCGCAGTAAGCTATTGCCAGACTCAACACAGAGCCTCCAGAGCATGAAGCGTTTACATCTGCTTTGGAAATCAGAAGCCGTTGCACGACGTCCTTGTGTCCATAGAATGCAGCGACTTGCAACGCGGTCAAGGCCATGCCTTCTTCTATGTCTAGCTTAGCTCCACGCTCGAGAAGCATTTCGACGGCTGCTGTATGGCCACCCATAGCCGCTTGTGTAAGAGCAGTGCCGTCAGTCCCTCGGGCGTTTATGTCAGCTCCACGCTCGAGTAGCATTTCGACGGCCGCTATGTGACCACCCTTGGCCGCTTGTGCAAGAGCACTGCCGTCAGTCCCTCGGGCGTTGATGTCAGCACGTCTCTCGAGAAGCTCCGCCATGATATCGCAGGATCCGTTACTGGCAGCTACTTGTAGGGCCGTTCGACCCTGCCCATCCTGACTTTCAACTTCAGCACCATTATCAAGCAGCATTCGTACCATCTCGATATTGCCCGACAAATCCGCTGCGGATGCTAATGCAGTACCCAAACGACCAAGGGCATTGATGTGGGCGCCATGTTTCAGAAGATTCGCTGCTATCGCGATATGTCCATTTGCAGCGGCTGATCGTAACGCAGTACCGTTCGGGGTGGGCACAGTGTTGCTCCAGTTCTCCGGCGTGAGATTTACGTTTGCATGTTTATCAAGCAGATATTGAACGACATCCCCGTGCCCACTCTCAGCGGCTAGCGCGAGAGGAGTGCTGCTATCGCCTAAGCAGTCAATATTCGCGCCTGCGTTGACTAGAATTTGCACAATGTCGAATAGCCCTTTCCAAGAAGCTAGCTGCAGAGAATTGAACATAATCGAAGAGTGTTCAACATCCGCACCATTAGCAAGCAACAATTCAATGACGCTGACTCTCTGATGGAGCGTGGCTTGATACAACGGTGTGGTTGCGTAGGCGCTGCTTGCGTAGGCGCATTCGGAGTTTGGATTCGCGTGGCTATCGAGCAATTTTCGAACGACTCCAACATGACCCGCAGCCGACGCTATTACCAGGCACGGCTCGAGGTGTAAGATCAAATCATCCTTGGAAGCTGCTGTGGGATTCTCATGAGAGATTCTTGCATCGTCGGAAACATAATCAAGCTCGATCAATTGCGAACAAGCCTTCTCGAGTCCTATACAAGCGGCAAGGTACAGTGGATAGCTCTGACCGCCATCGGCGAAATTCATGTAGAACATGTCGAAGTAGGATATGTTGAATGTCATTGCCATCTCGAGAGCTAGTGTATCCCCCCGTAAGAAGGCAAGGGTGAGTGACTGCGCCTCTTCATTTGTATCTTCCAGAGCCTTGGCATGTTCCATCCAGGTGTCTCTAGCCCAGTGGGCGAACGGGAACTTCGAAGCGAGTTCTTCTTCCTTTTTGAAGCTATAAGAACTGCGCTGGTAGAATTCGAATTCCTCGTCGTCATGTTCGTCATTTTCAAGTATTTGCTAGTCCACACAACGGAGATATACCAGACATCTACGCAAGGTTGACAGCCTGGCGACCGCTTCACCTAGGTGATCACGAAACGGCTCTGGTGTCTCAACAGATAACAGATAGTCCTTGACAGAGGCATGGGAGAGAGCCAAGAAGTCGCGGGTATCATCAGCGCTCCTCACTACGGCCACCAAGCCCGAGCACATGTTGACGAGTCCATACTGTTCTGGCCGATTGAGTAATCTGTCCTCGGATTTAAAACCAGGAGTTTCTTCCAGGCAGACAATGATGGCATCCTGACATGCGTCAAGGGGCAAGGCTGCCTTGGACCAGACTAGTAACTGCAAGATGGTCGTTACTTCCTCGAAGTGTTCACCAGCACAGATCAAAGTCAGCATGCGAGCATACGTGTCGTTTAGGGTTCTAGGTAGATTTGCAAGCGCTCTTTTAATGGCAGGCTTGGTCTGACATTGTTTCAGAACGTCCAGTTGAAGTGCAGCCCAACGAAACCTGACAGTGTGTTAATAGATGTAGTGGGCAACGTTCAAGGGGAGCAGTGTGCACATACATGCCATTAGCTTTCCGAGTCAATACCTCTGCCACGTCCCTGCGAAGAGCGGCCTGGTTTTTCCAGTGTTGGAATTCGTCGCTTTCGAGTCTCCCATGCACATAGGAGCTGATGTCCGTGTCAACCTCGGTTGCCCGAATCGGAACAACCTGATTTTCTTCTAACCAGAGTGGAGCTTGAGTTCGAGATGTGACAAGGATTCGGACCATAGAACCCTCAGACTTGAAGATGTCCCTGCACCAATCAATGATTTGGTCTGATTTCTGCGACTCGTCAAGCGCGTCTAGTACAATGGTGACGCGGTCGAGCTATCTGAAGATGGCCGCCAGAACCTCTTCCATCTGAGTCACACCCGGTTGCTGTTTCCCTTTACCATTCAATTCAAAGAGCACGTCGATCGCTTTCTCTGCTTCTGGTGACTTGTCGTAGACTTGGTCAAGTAGGTATCGTACCATGTTCTCATGTTCTTGCTGATCTTGGCGACTGAAGTCGAAGTAGAAGTAGAATGTTCTAAAGGGGTTCTCTTTCAACAAATGTTGGATGATGGTTGAGCTCAGGACCGTCTTCCCGCATCCTGATAGACCATGAAGCCAAAGGAAGGAATGCGACTCTTGTTTCCAGTGCAGAAACTCATTGCTCGCAAGAAACCATTGACCCGTACCACGATGGTGCGCTTTGAGTGCTTTCTTATGATTGACTGATGGATCTGGTGCTTTGAGCCATCGTTCGATTTTATCGGATTTTCCAGAAGTCTTGATCTGATCAATCGATTCGGCCACGATACTCATTTTGCGCTTCACTTTCAAAAGATCAGATGCCTTGCTCTAATTGTTACTCATTGGGCTCTGCTACTTACGCGCTTCCAGCGATTTGGCCAGCACTTCCACTCCCTCGACATGTTTTGGAAGGATCTCTGACAGAAGCTCTGTTGTATATGCTGCTGCTGTCATTGCTGCATATCCTTGCCATTCCTTGTTTTTGTGGCTATCGCAGTAATCGCAAATGCCGCGAATCACCAGACAAGGCATGCGATTCATGATTCCGGCCGCCTCCATCTCGAAACACAAGATACCAGGATCCTGTGCAAGCTTGTCTCTCATATGGGCGTTCCTTATGAGCTTGTTTCCTGAGCCTATGAGTCCATAGTAGATGGCAGGATCATCGTCGCCATCGCCACGTTGGCAACGTAGAACGAGATTGCCGAAATCGTCTCCACAGCATCCCATGTAACTTTCTCCCTTCGCAGAGTGCAACACATCGGACTTGTGCAGGCGGTCGCTTGTCGGGTTTGGTCGAGCAAACCCCCGTGTTCTAAGGCGAGGGTTTTTGATCATTGCATGCTCTATGCTTTGATTGATGGTATGACCCTTGAGCGTATGTTTAGCTTCCAGTGCGGCGACCGCGGTTCGAACAACATCTGGAGGCTGATTCAAGAAACCGGTCTGCTGAAATCCGGTCTCTTGAGTTTCTTTGCCAAAATCGTGGTGGTAAATTCCGCTGCGGCCATCTTTGGGCGAGCTGACAACGATATCTCCTGATCGGATGTCGTGATCTTTAGTTGGAGCACCACCACCCACGCCGACCAACAAGCCGATCCTGATGTTGGGAAAGGATCGAATGATATGAATGATGACGCTTGCAGCAGAACCTACGCCAATCTCGCCCTTGGGAAGCACCGCCAGTACAACTTTATGGCCGGCGATCTGGCCCAGTGTGTATGCATTGGTGTCGTCGTTGGATATTTGGCCCACTCCAGGCTTGGGGTCTTCCTGGTCAAGAAAAGCCTGGGCGGCGACATACTCAAGTGGTAGCGCGCAGATCCAGAGAATGGTGTAGTCCTTTGGGTTTGACATGCTGTGTCAAAAGAATTACAAGAAGAGTCCAAACGACATACACAAACTTTCGAGGCCGGAGATTGAGCTTGTATCAGTGATGGAGCGAGATAGAAGCGCACGACAGCAATGCCTTTACCGCTCAGTCGCCCAGCCTCGTTATTCAGCCTCGTTGTTCAGCCGCAACATGCATCAAGTCTCGTGAGCATGCACTTAGACGTCTGGATTCGGCGATGACTCCAGCCTCGCATAACGCCATCATGCATAAATTGCTTATCAAAGGACAACGGTCCAGTAAAGTCGAAAAGAATACCTTCACTCCCCGAAAGGAATCAAAAAGTCGGATTTGCGAGCCCTGACGACGTGTCCCGACTTTGCTTGAGCACGTGTTGTTGTCATGGAATATATTGAGCTGGCAAGCTCATGCTCACCGATCGCATCTGCTGAAGGATATTTATGCCTTGAGGCTTAAGAGCGATGCATGAGTTCATGATCGCACGGAGTTTGACACTTATGCGCGGTAGGTGATTTACGCAATGCTGGTGGCAGGAAGAAAATCGGGAAGGAGGCGAGATCAACGCGGCGGGAAACATGTCTTGGCGTCGACGCGGGACTCACAGACGTGCGCAATCCTCCGAGCGCTCTCGCTCTTCCCTCGTTATCGTGATTAAATAGATTGCACGACCTCATTGGTTTCTCGTGGCGCCGCCTATAGACCGCCTACGCTGCAACACGACCACCCCTCGAATCCTTCAGCCTCTGAGATCCTCCTGCAAAGTTTCAGGTACACGCCAGGCGGAGCGCAGACGGGAGCATTCTATCGTCGCTCTCCGTATCGATGTAAGTAAAGCTACTTCTCGGATGAGACAGACTGGTCCAAGATCACGAAGGCTTCGTTCTTTCTTTTATGCATCACACGATAGTCTCGTGTCCAAAATTGTTTGTGCAGCACCTTTTACACCGCATGGTCCCGATCTCGAGATTATCGGAAAGTCGTAGCGTTCAAGCTTGACCCATGTCATCTGCAAGCCACATGCTAGATGGAGAACTACGCATATGCTACTATAGATGGCGGGCCGGTATATGATGAGACAACTATTGCTGTCAGGATTCGCTTACATATGTCAGCATGTCTCTTCGTGCTCGCTCTTATGCTAGCCATCCTTTAGAAAGCCAACTCGCCTCAGGCGACAAGCGAGGAATCTTTTCGACCACAGTGCGTTTTGACGTTCTTTCTTCCATTTCTGGTCTTCGGCGCGGTATCCTTTGGCGCCATCATTGCCATGTCTCAGCGACCAAGAAGACGTATCGTGGCGTGCGTTGATGGAACTTGGTACGACGCTGATGGGCAAGAAGGTCACCATGAGCTATCTTCCATTATCTCCGCGAGGTATTGACACAGGCATCAGGACAAGGACACGGAAACAACAGTAATGTCTTTCGAATTTTTGCAGCAATCGGTGGCGGCATGGTCAACAACGATGATGGCGAACCAGTCGAGCAGGTGAATGTGCCTCCCTGCCATTGATAGTTCTTGCTATATTAACAAGGGCCAGATCATCGAATATTTCGCAGGTATCGGGACCAATGAGAGGCCTCTTGAGAAGTTCAATTGTGGCGTGACTGGCGAGGGTTGCGCAGAGCAAATAGCCCGTGTTTACAAAGTGTGTCACTTGCAGCATGATCCTCTATGAAGCTGTGCTCATGGATATGGCAGTATTGCTGCCAAAACATACAAGGTCCAGAAGACGAACTCTGGTTCTATGGCTTCAGCCGTGGTGCTTGTGAGTCCTTTCATCCTGGTGAGCGACTTTCCATGGCCTCTGACACTACCAGATGTCGTGACTGCGGTAGCTGGGTTGCTAGACAGGATCGGTGCTCTGGTATACGATGAATGCTTCGACAAAACATACGAGACGGCGTTGAATTTGCACAAGGCCATTCAGAAGGGCTTTGTCAGGGAAAACTCGGGCAAGGTTAGTTAACTAGAAAGACACTGATTATGATTACTGACCATGAGACAGCTCTACTACCTGCAGTCAGTATGTCGTGGAACCCCGATTGTATCTAGCTGACAGCAACAGTACTCAAAAATCGCGAAAATGTCCGCGAATCAATTTTCTTGGCCTTCTCGACACCGTCAAACGCGTCAACAGCGATCTTGACTCAACGGCACAATCGCTGACTTTCCACGACTCCATCGCACATGTTCGACATGCTCTCGCGTTGAACGATACCCGCTCGCATTTCAAACCTGAAATGTATGGTAACGTCACTGATAAGGACTCAATCTATGGTCGTTCCTTGATTCAAGCATGGTTTGTGGGGGCGCATGCAGATATTGGAGGTGGAGCTAGAGATGATGGTCTCTCTCTGTATCCCTTGCAGTGGTTGCTAACCGAGAGTCAGCACAAAGGTCTCATACTACAGCATAACCCCCACACGTCGCTCATAGAGGATCCTCAGGCTTTGGTCTTCCCGACTCAGAATCTGGGAGCAGCACTTGACGAAAAGAGCACAACTGAGATGATATGGGAGTATGAGTATGCAAACGGCATCAAAGTTCAGATGCAGGATCTGAGACTATCTCATAATCATGGAAATATGCAGACGCTGGCAAAGAAACTGACGAAGAAGAAGCCTCGCTTTGACAGGTCGAAGACGACTGCCAACGCTTCTCTGACGACCAAGGAACCAGCTGCGACCATCAATGGTCTCAGTAAGGACAGACGCCATAGCGAAAGCGATGCTCATCGTAAGAAGGGAGGTTTTATGCGAGGATTCTTCGGGAAGAAAAAGTCAATAGATTCGTCATCGAGCCCGATGAGCCCGATGAGTCCGACGAGGCCAAGCATACCGCAAGGCCTGGATAAGGTCGTCGAATCCACCGCAAACGAGCCAATACGGCACATCATCCGGCTGAATCCAGGCTTCCCTCATGTCACGTTTCAATCATATCGAACTCCATTTCGAAATGGCAGACTGCAAGGCTACTCTGATGGCAAGCATGGTAAGAACAATGACCTCTACGTTATAGTGCTTCGCTTGTGGCTGACATCACTTGAACGAAAGGTGCTTTCGGGACAATCATTCACCCCTCTGTATACTTTGTAATGGACGTCTACGCACGGCACGGGATTGAGCTGGCAATGAAACCTTTCCAAAAGGACATCGATCGTTTCCGCGACGAACAGCATTCTGACATGAGGGATCCTTGGCTAACAATGCTGGAAACCGCACCTCAAGGTGACGTGAAGGCCTGTCGAATCCTCGTATGTGGCCGTACGGGAGTTGGCAAATCTACCCTCATCAACAAAGTATTCGGAGTTCCGATGGTAAGTGCAGCGGCATATACAGTTGATTCTCTTGTACTGACCATAAGGTCAGACCATTGAATCGCATATGAAGCAAGGTGATCACGACATCAACGAAGCCTTTGAATCTGACAAGCATCCTGGAATCATCATACACGACTCACGTGGATTTCAAGCTGGAGATACCAAGGAGTTGGACCAATTTGAAAAGTTCATCAAAAAGCGTTCTGCGGTTGACAACCCAAAAGAGAGCCTTCATGCTATCTGGTAATTTCAATGCGCATAGTTTTATCACAGAAACCGACTAATTTCATCAGGATTTGCATCCAAACAGACACGGACCGAGTCATTCAGACGTCCGAAGTTGAGATCTTCACCATCCTCGCGGCGTTTGCGGCTCATATACCCATCATCATCGTTGGAACCAAGAAGGACAAATTCCTGGACCAGCAAGAGTCTGTGGCTAGGAGGCAATTGGCACCAACTGTACCTAACTCTGCAGATCTGGACAAACAAAGTCGAGACATGGCAGCAGAAGGTCTCCAAGCACGACAATCGGCCTTCAGAGATGAACTCGAGAAGATTCCGAATCTCAACATCAACTCGATGGAATTTGTGCATATTTCCAAAGGTATTCAGGCAGAGATCAATTTCACAATTTGGAGCTTTCCTGACAAGAACATAGATGACGAGAATTCGATACGTTCACTGGTGAACCAAACTCTAGATCTGATCAACAACGACGAAGCACGCCTCCGATGCACTGCAGCACAAGTCATCGACGTGGAACCAAAGATCAACCAGGCAATCGAGGAAAGCATACGTCTTCTCCGCCACGGCGTGTGGGCGTCTTCGGTAGGCGCGGTCGGTATCGTCGTGCCATCCATAACAACGCCAACAATCTCCAGGATCCTGTGCGATAACATTCTGACATGCTTCGGCTTTCCAAAAATCAATCCGGCAAGCGTCAACAACATCATGAACAAAATCATCGGTTGGAACCTCATCCGCTTTCTTGCACAGCAGGTCAGTCAGAGTGTCACTCTGGGTAGCCTTGTGGCTGGCTTGACTATCGTCAGTTTGGGCGGAGGCGCTCCGATCATCGGACTCATGTCTCTTCTTGAAGCCCCGGCAGCTGCTCGAATGATCATTAAGTGCGCCTGCGACTTGATCCTCATCCTTGACCGGGCATTCAAACACGGTGGCAAATTCGTCACGAGCACCGACATTGAATTGGCCAGTCGAGAATACGTGGCCAAACCATCAGAGAAGGGCAGATCTAGGCGCAAAGAAGTCCATGCCCAAGTCATGAAACTGATTCCTATTGTGTCGAAGAGATTCTGGAACTCTGTACGCATTTCCAAGATCAAGGTCGGCATGGATGAGATTATCCGGAATAACCGCTGGGAGCCGAGTAAAGCGATCGTTCGTGTAGACTCGGTGGCCGGATCAATGGTACAGAAGTTGAGCATTGAGTCTCTGAGAGATGAGGTTGAGACCGAGGAGATCTTCGAGCTTGGCAAGGAGGGAAATGTTGAGGATCAGCAGAGCCTGCAGACTTCTAACTCGAGCACCACGTTATGCTCTAGTCGGCAGTAACTATAAGCTCCTTCCTTGCTTGGGCAATCTCACGCCTTCCGTACCGTTGCCGGTCGCCATTACATGTTTAGCTTTTCCTAATCGAGCACCATTTAATCGGTCCTTTCTCTTTCAACGCCAACGTGTTTTACGATCCATTGCTCCTAGGAATGACACTAGGCACTTACGTTGGATACTATTCCCTTCATTTGTCTCTCGGCAACATTAAGTCTGTATGACACTTCTGGGAAGGGAGTAATGATGCCAAAACTCGAATACATACTGCTTCTGATGGTTTGTAAAGTCCATGTTCCAATTGCCGTCTAGAGACGTACTGTCTCCAATCTCCGCCCATACTCTATAAACCTCATTCAAGCCGCACCCAAATACTCAAACGCTAATCGTGATGCACAACAACCCTGCCCCATCCCCTAGCCCTTGCCCTAACAACACCCATATCATCCATATTCAACAACCCCACACCCCTTCCCACTAACTCCCTCCAAGCAATCTCCCTAACATTCTCCGGCTTGCTCGGAACATCCCAATATCTCGTCACCAATTCCCTAGACTCTGCTTGATCCAATTGGCTTGCAAAGACATCTTTGTTTGAAGCGGTCAATAGCTGGGCAAGTTGGTTGTCGTAGATGGGGTAGGGGTGTGTGCGTAGAAGATGCCAGGGTGTGGAAGCTAGGTATGAGTTTGAGATGTTGTAGGCGTATGAAGGTGTAGAGGTGCTATAGTCGTCGTGGATGGAAGGGAGATGGGCTAAAGGTGCGTCGAAGAAGATATCGCGGTGGGTAGAGTTGAGCGCTAAGATAGAAGAGAACGGGGCATTGCCTGTGGCTACGATGGTGAGGGGACCCATTATCCTGTGTGTCCCGTTCCAGTAGGTCAGGTAGTTGACATCGCGCAGAGGTTGCAATTGGATATTCAGTTCCGCTAGAGTTTCGGGGCCGGAGGTTTTGTGGTCGATGAGGAGAAGTACTGTTTGTTTAGGTGCGTGGTTGAACATGCCTCTCCAATCACCGTCTGTGATGTCGGTGTTTTGAGCGTCAATCATGCGCTTCAAAGGCTCCAGATACATGGCACGTAAGGTTGAAGCTTCGCGCTTTCTCGCAGTCCCGTGCCCGACGTAGAGTTCCGATCGATGGAGATGCACATCAGCTTCGACACTGACACAACCAGAGCCCAGAGCTTCAAACAAGGGCATGCGGTGCGAATAGTCGTTGTGAGAATGGATAGGCACCGGAATAGCGTTGTGGATGAACGACTGGTAATTCTCATGCCATATTGAGTGGGAAGTGCGCTCTTGGAGATAACTTGCGAAAGTGTTGTCGAACGGATCGTTGGGTACTCGTTGCAGTCCATCCGTGAGTCTTCTGATCCAGACGAACTCGCCGATGCACCTGTGCATGTTAGCAATCACCTGGACGCGGTAATGGCGACTCTACTCACAGAATGCTAGTGATGACGGCCACACAGAGGACAAGTCTGGACAAGTCAAATGTGATAGAAGATCCTCGCCATGGCTGTTGGATCCTCCCATATAGACCAGACATCTTTAAGTCTGTCGTCTTTTGTTGCACAGCGTTCCTAACGTCATACAACATACACCGATCGCTGTTATCGCTAGAGCTAGTCGTTTGACCCATAGTGTCAATCAGCCCAGCACGCTTGAGTCGAAAAGATTGTCTTGAAAGGTTCCCTGAAGGACGTTTTGCAAAGGCATTCAACCTAGGCAGCAATGTTATGAAACTCAGAACCCTCTGACATGGTTATCAATACGAGTTCATAAAGCAGACCCAATCTTTTTACGGACCCATCGGCTTCAAGATTGCAGCCTAGGATCCATTAGCGTAGGACCACAGCACAAAGCTTGACAGAAAACAAAGCTATGCTCAACCATTCGCGAACATATTCGAGTATGCGATAATAAGCCCGGCCGAGACCTGGAGATGGTATCTCTGGCCATGTGATTCCTCCACACTCGGATCAGATGCACACGAAGCCTTATTATAGGGACTTCAATTGAGGTCTCGTGTGATTCAGACACCGTGAAGACTTCGGAGGCCGATATCATGATGGAGCAGGTACTCGTAGGTCTTCCTAGAATAGAATACACAGAACATCAAAGAAGAAGACTTAACTGCGAAACTTACATGACGCTCGTAAAAACAACAGCGCTTGGCTCCAGAAGCCCACCACGATCCTTCGAGGCGCAGCAGATCTCATCACCTTGATTCGCCGATTACACGAGACACTCGGCCCACAATACACAGCCAGCTCATGAGCATTCCGAGAAGAGAAACGGGATGTGCGTGGGTTGTAGGTACAATCCTTTCGAGGTTCAGCTTCGCGATCCCGCACTTCCTCGCACAATTCAAGTTGATTCGTTTACCTGCGGCAGAGCCGGCTGGGCATGCTACTAGCTTCGAACAGGTTTAGGTGGACCTTACAATGGCTAGAGCAGTCACGTGTACGGGACTTATGCCTCTTAGAGCTTAGTGTTATGCAGAGCGGCAGCTTGCCGCAGAGGAAGAATTCGAGCAAAGAGTTTCTAAAAGTGCGGAGTCGCGAAGCTGATCCTCGAAAGGATTGTAGAGAGTCGTTTGTCCTCTAAATCGCACCTCTAGAACGGAAACACGAACGGGATCGGGTCCGACGCCAAGACCTATGACGAAAGCCATACCGCCGTCCGGGTCATCCACTCAACCATCGAAAAATTTGAGACGAGATCATGCATTGGCAGCGACATAGAAAGTCGAGAATTCCAATAATCTGTTGAAGGATTTCCTGAGTATGGAGGACTCTCGTTCATCAAGATTGGTTTGCTATCTTATAGGCTGCGATCGCTAGATGCGATGCAATATCTCGAAGAGTGCAGGTTCAAGATCCCTAGAGACATTCGTGACGACGTGACAAAAAAGACAAAGTTGATTTCTTGACTAAGGATGACATAGGGAGTACAGCAGGACGCGAAGCACCTGATACCGACTTCTAGTTTCCTTACACCCAAGTCTAGACACGAGTTCCGGGCGCGGGGGCTCTGCAATTATACTGATGGTCGGTGCAATCTTTCGCGGTTGTTGCACTAGACCTGTAACAAACAGGCAACGATCATGTCAAAAACTTATTCAGCACAACAAACCGACCCATCTCACCCGTGTATTTGAGAGAAATGGAGAGCAAAACAGAAGCCCTCGGTAGACGGGACCAGAGCAAAAGGATGGAGTAGCTGGGAATCGAACCCAGAACCTTCTCCACTCAGTAATGCTCTATGAGCAATGCTAAGAAGATGTCATACCACTAGACCACAACCCCAATTGATGAAGCTCATGCAGGAGGTGTCTGTTTATAACAATCGTCAAACAAATCGCAGCCACAGCACGAACTCGCATGTGAAGAAGCGGCAGACCCTGGAAGCTTCTCCACCCCACCAGCGGTGAAGCCCCTCGAGCTCCCTGACACGTCCGTCACCATCGTCTTTCTTCCTCACGTATATCCACACTCCCAGAACACCACGATGGATTTCGCCTACGACCAAATCCAAGAGGAGTCTCTCCCCGCCGACGCCTCGACCTCCTCATCCTCCACCGACCGCCCAAACACCGACCTCAACACCGAATTCCAACAAGCCTTCAAAGCCGTCTCTGCCTCACCCTGGGGCGCCCGCCTCGGTGGCTTCTGGTCGCAAGCAAAGAAACAAGGAGAGAGTTTATACTCTGACGCACAAAAAGAATATGCTTCGAGGTCGGAACAAGCAGCGAAAGTGGCAGGAGAGCTTCAGAAATCACTGGTGGAGAGCACAAAGAACATTTCCATAAACCCCGAGGCTGGGGCGGCGAATACGTCGTTTTCGGATCCTACATTTGCGTTACCAGAGGGTGCTGCTGGAGGGGAGAGGGAAAAGGGGAAGCAGAAGGAAGGACAGACACAGGGAGGTGCGGAAGCAACAGCAGCAACATCACGACCGGATTCCCTCCCCGCGGATATCGTGAAAGAGGCTTCATCTCTAGTATCCCTGTTGCGCTCCAAAGCAACCGCCGCAACGGCAAATCTCAATCTCCAAAAGATACAAGCGGCCGAAGATGCAGCAGACGAAGCACTCCTCAAATTCGGCACTGGCATAAGATCCTTCCTCCGCGATGCCGTAACCGTAACCGCCCCTTCCACCTCCGCAACCGGAAACACAGAAGTCCTGTTCGAAACGAACGATGCAGAAGGGAAACGCGTTATCCATTCTTCCCGCTTCGATGCGCAATTGCATGTTATCCACACATCGGCTCAAAGCTTTACTACCAACCCCGATAGCCCTGAATACGCTGCCTTCGCTAGCAACTTCGACATCGCGGCAAAAACTGATGCCATCGCAGCGGACCTGGAAAAATATCCCGAGTTGAGACGGGCGATGGAAAAGCTGGTGCCGGAAAAGGTCGACTACGCGACTTTCTGGACGAGATATTATTTCCTGCGCAAGGTCATTCAAGAAGAGGAGGTCAGAAGGAAGGAAGTGTTGAAAGGTATGAAATGCCACATCTACACTCCCCATCTCAGCCGAGAAGTATTGGAGAAGGAGTCATGCTAACAACAACAAATAGGAGCAACTCAAGAAACAGACGAGGAAATCGCATGGGGTTCCGACGACTCTGATGACGAGGAAGAGGATAAAGCAGCCACACCTACCAAACAACAAACTCCTGCGCCCACCTCCACCACTTCCACCACAGCACCCACCACCGCTTCCTCCAAACCTTCCACAACACCCGCCAATACATCAACATCAACATCAACACCCACACCTACAGCAGCACACGAAGAAGAAACAAAATCCATCTCCTCATCCTCCGAAACCTCCTACGACATCGTCTCAGGCACAACCTCTCGCGCCGCCACCTCACCAAAAGAGGAGAAAAGTGAAAAGGCTGCAACAGCTCCCACGACAACGAAGAAGATTGACGAGGAAAGCGATGAGGAGGATTGGGAATAAGAAGCACCCATTCCCGCCTTTCCGGATCTTGTCATGTGGATTGGGTGTAGAAGAGGAGTTTGATTTGGTTTGGAGGCAGGCGTGAACGATGGGCGTTTCTGGGAAATTTGGGATTTTTCTGGTGTGGAATGGGTGAAGAATGGTGAAGCGTATGGTTGGAAATAAACGACAATCGTTGGTAAAATTTGATGTTAGCAAGCCTTTTGTGTCAGATTTCGAGAGGAAATGGAAAGTGCGAAATCGCTATACTGATGCTACCGCTATGCTACCACTATGCTATGCTATGCTGCGCTATGCTCATGTGTGTCTATCGTGTAAAAAGCAACAGAGCGAAAAGAAAATCAAGATTCCTCACGAAGCACCATCCTCCCTCCCCAGCGGACTCCTAGGTATCCCCTCCCCCCTCCTCAACATACCAGCCCTGCCATTTCTCTCGGGCGTCTGACTTCCCGCCCTGCTCTCTCTCACCGGCGTACCATTTCTCGAACCCGCCACTCTGATCTGTGGAGAAGGAGTAGATGGCATACCGCTGCTGCTGCGACCGGAGAAGTAACCGGGGTATTCGATACTCTGTCTTATTTCCCCATATCCACTTCCTCCACTACTTCCAACCTCGTGACCTCTGACCTCGTGGCCTCGGTAGCCCTCAGAAGCTGCACGATAACCCCTCTCATGATCCGAAAGATTCTCAGAAGCGGCTCTGAACCCTCTTTCATAGTCGGAGATATGTTCAGGTGCAGGTGTATTGCCAGCTCTAGGATGCGCAAGATATTTCTCTCCTCTTCTTTTGATGGGGGATTCGTCGTAGGGGTCGAAGCCGACTCTGCGTCTGGCATCTCTGCGCACGCGTTGGCGGTATTCGGCATTGGAGCCGGCGCCGGTTGTTGCGGAGTCTTCGAGGAAGAAATTTAGTAGTTCGTCTTCGATGGCGAGGTGGGAGGATTGGCGGAATTGTTGGAGTGCAGTTAGGCGGATTAGCATTTCGAGGAGGGAGAGGGATGTACGGATGTTTGAGGAAGGGGTTGGTTGCGCTGGTGTGGATGGTTGGTGGGCGATTTGGGTTGTGGTGGGAGTGTTGGTGGCTGGTGATGAAGAGGTGGAGTGGAGTTTGAGACGCGAGAGGTTGGACGTCAAGTCTGCGTCTGTGGATGTCCGGCGTGGTTGAGGTGTGGAAGGATCGGTTTCCTCATCGGCGTCTTCTTCGTCGTCAGTAGGTGGTTCCTCGGTGTGAACCTCGAAGGCTATCCATTCTGGGTCTAGATCTGGGGGTAGCCGCCAATGAGTATCTGAGTCTGGCTTTGATGTTGTTTCTTCTTTTGTGTCGGTTTGAGGTTGTGGAGTGGATTCGCGGAAGAATTGGGCATTGATCTGAGCTTGTTCGTCCAGGTCTGTGTCGTCGCTGTGTTGTGTTTGTGGTCTTTCCTCATCCTCGTCGTAGTAGTCTTGATCTTCGGTGTAGCGTCTCTCCATCATACGGCGAGGCGGCTCTGCGTGAATATCGCGTTTGAGGAGAAGGATGGGATTATTGCTTTCGCCGTCGGAGCCAATGTTCAGGATCTTGCCAGTGTCTGCGTAGAAGATCTTTGAGATTTCATGGATGGGGATGACATCTCGGATGCCCGCAAGAGCGACTTCTTCGAATGGTCCAGGTTGAGGTTCGTCTTCCTCGAAGGTGTGAACTCTGTCGTCGTCCAGGTCTTCGACGAGAACCAGTTGGTAAGCATATTCTACGGATGAGCTGTCTGAAGGCAGCTCTTTGGGAAAGTAGCGTGCGCCGCTCGGTGTCGTCAACTCTCCAGGTAGATTATAGAGACTATCCAGTGGTACTCGGACAAGCTTGAGACGGGCCTTGTGGATGACCTCCTTCCATGTAGCTTCACGTGCGCTCTCCTCATCATGTGGTCTATTTGTATGACTGGCAAAGAGCATGTAAATCGAGAGGACATAGACTGGCCCAACTTGAACATTCTGTTGAGGAGTTGCAGTGAACTGCGAGTCGGCTGCTGTGAGGAAGGTGCTGGCTTGTAGTAGTCGAGATGGTGAAACAGTTGCCGGAAGATTTGTAGACAAGTTGACTCCAGAAGTTGTGATGGCGAGGTTGATCAGAGGTACTGAATCTTCAATCCTGGCGAGCAGTTTCTTGACATCCGAAACAATCAACTGCAGCTCCAGCTCATTCTGCTCTTTTGACTTTGCCCGGGAACTCTTGCGTCTGTACAATTCCTCCTCGTTGGCGGCATTCGCGAGTCGAATACCTAGAGCTTGAATCTCCCAGCGAAGGTCTTTGGTAAGAACAACGGCAGATTCCAGAGAAGTGTTCCCACGAGCCGCAATCAATTCTATCATGTCGATGGCCGGTGAGATGATGCGAATTTTGCTTTCCAGTCGGACTTGTAGATTCAAGAGTTCTTCTCGCTTACCTCCACGCGGCGCAGTCTTGACCAGTCTTGCGCACTGTCTGATAGCATATCCGCTGGTGATGGCTATTCCTGAGCGGATGGCATAGTTCATGGCCTGCTGAGTGACTTTTGCGAGAAGAATATCCATGATGGCTGCAGTGAAGACGGTCGTCTGTCGGAAGAGAGACTTGGACTGCAGTTTCGCACTGGAGGAGATACGATGTTGAAATTGTCCTTTGCTTATCGAAAATGAGATATTCCTTCAGGCTGCAATGGCGTTTGTTTCAAGCGGAGAAGGTCACCGGTGTTTGTTTCATGTGTTTATCATTCCGTCATTGGTCCCTGCACATCTTGCCCCGGATCGGCCCGGAATTGTGCATCTCTTGCGGATGCACGCGCGTGCAAATTGACGGCCTCTCCTAATCGCGTCTCCCTGATCGTTTCTTCCATTCCACGCGATTCACTGTGGCAAAACATCTTGCAATCGCCAAAATCACGCGTCCCATGCGCTGAAGCACTCGAACATGATAGTAGAATTTCCGCCTTGTCTTGCGCCACCCCTCGATACAGGCCCGTCATGGTGCTCTGTCGCATTCGATTGAACTGTCTGGATCACTATCAAGCATACCCTGGACCCCTCGATCCTCCACTGTGGGGTGATCCATCATTGCTTTCGCAAAGGAATCTTCCTCAAGTACCCGTCGTCCGAGTCTTTGGCGCCACCGAGACTGGACAGAAAGTGTGTTTACACATCCACGGCGCATTCCCGTACCTCTACCTCGAATACAATGGTCCGCTTGATCGCACCTCGGTCGACGAAAACATTGCAGCTCTACGACTGTCTATAGATCATGCGCTCGCCGTATCGTATAGAAGAAATATCCAAGATGGCAAAGCCGTCTTTGTCGCCCACATAAGCCTTGTCAAAGGTGTACCCTACTTTGGCTATCATGTCGGATACAAGTACTTCCTCAAGGTCTACTTGCTCAACCCGTCCAACATGACTCGCCTGTCAGATCTTCTACACCAAGGAGCCATACTGAAACAAGTCTTCCAACCATATGAGAGCCACCTCCAATTCCTTGCTCAATGGATGTGCGACTTCAATTTGTATGGCTGTAATTACATCGACACAGACAATCCATTCTTTCGCGATCCAGTGCCTGCTGTTGAAGACCTTGTCAACCCACATCACGAATGGCATGATCGATCAATACCAGACTCTCAGCGTCTACAACCGGACTCATTTCCCCGTCAAAGTCACTGCAGTCTTGAAGTCGACATCCGTGTACAAGATATTCTGAACCGGGAAGAAGTCAAGGACAGATCTCTGCATCATGACTTTGTCGAACGTCTCAATCACCTGGCTCCCGAGGAAAAGTTTGTACAATCCATGGCTGGCCTATGGAGGGATGAGACCATCCGACGGAAAAAGCGTATGGGCATCACAAACCCTGGTAGCAGCCCCTTCCCTCCCGAAGTTCTGGTCTCCATGTCGCATGATCCAAGGAATACTGAAAATGGCGGTTGGATACACGAGGAAGAGTATCGGGAACTTGTTGAAGAGATTGCAAAGGATGAACGTGACAGGTTGGGCGGAGACGCCCCATCGTTCGACACATTCGTTAAGCCTCGCGAGGAAGCATTTCCTGTTCAGACCACCCTCGAGAGCGTGGAGGAGCTGTTTCACGAGAGGTGGCAGATTATCTCCGCCGATGGGCCTGTGAACCTGACGCAGAAGCTGGCCAATGAAAGTTTCGATTTTGGAAATGCACTTGTTGATGAAGCAAGCATTCTTCAGCTGGTATCTGACGAGCTGTCCTACGAGTCTGACGAAGAGGTAGCACGCGAAATTGCCTTGACTCAAGCTCAACAGTCTAAGCAAAACGCTGCAACCAACGTCGAGGCTGACGACGAGACGCGTCCTGATGGGGAAGATTATGCCAAGCAGGTTTTGGATCCTCCAGACTCAATGTCTACTGTATCAATACCACGAACTTCTCAACCGATACGTGATCACGAACCGCTCGCCCCATTAACAGAAGCCCAGGCAGCCGAAACTCCCTCTGGAAAGAAGCGTCAGCTAATCGATGGCGAGACATCTGTCAAGAGACGTAAAGTCGTTGGCTTCGCAGAAGACCCTCAAGACAAGCCTGGAGAAGTCGCACAGGTCAAGCGCAAGAGCTTTAAGGTCAAAGACTGCGCGACCGCATCGCAATTGATGGCTGATAATGATACTGAGCAAGACAGTGGCTTGCTTCGTGACCTCCCCCCTGCATCTACGCAGCTACCGAACAGTCAAGACAGCAGCCAGCGGAGAGTTTCTCAATCATATCCGACCATCAAGAATCCACATGATCCTGATACCATGCTGCGTCTCAGTCAAAGAGACGATTTACCGGGTGAGAGGAATCCTGTCACGCCAGCCAAGTCGAGTCAGGCTCATCGTCATGAGTTGTCATCTTCACACTGGGCTAGGTCAAAGTACACAGCAAACGCCACTCCTTCAAAGAAGGCTCCCATATCTTTGGCTGCTAGAAAGCTAGCAAGCACTTACTGTCAGAGCTTTGGAGAAGGCGCTAATGGCGTTGTCATCCTCGGTCAGACGCCGCCGAAGAGGGAGGATGTCTCAGCTTCAATGATCGATCATGGTGCGCCGCCTGTCATCTACCAAGACGCTTACTACAGCGATGAGCAAGATGTGCCAGAGCGTTCTCGAGAGTATGCTGGGCAGGAGTTCAAACTTGAAAGCAATACTGTCCCGTTTCTTCCTGACTTCGACGCTACTGGCGGATCGGAAGCCTCCCGAGGAGCCAAGCTCCCGATTGTACTAGACAAGGCAAAAGAAGAGCTTGAGCACCAGGCCCGAAGGAAAGACTGCTTCCTTCAGCGCTGGGAGATTGAAGCTCGTCCTCCTTCATTCTTGGAAGTTCAAGACTGGGTGCAAGCCTCACGCCCAACTGTCGAGGATGTTCCAGATGAGGATGACGGTGAAGTGGACCATCCCTTGTCACAACAAGACTTTCTTAAGCGGAGCAAGACCATGCTCTCGCAAATTGAGGGTCCGACACAAAGGAATAAGCATGGTTTCAAATTCTCTCAAAGGAAGAAGTCGACAAGCGTGCGGCATGAGGTACAATACATGTCTATCATGAGTCTTGAAGTGCATGTCAACTCACGCAGCGATCTCGTCCCTGATCCTGAGCACGACGAGATATCTTGCATCGTCTGGTCTCTGAAGGCTGATGATGCCGATCTCGTCGGCAATGCAGGCCATGACGACAAGTATGTAGGCATCATTGTGCTGTCAGGTGACGATGATTTGACCGAACGTATGAGGAAGCAAGTCGGCGTCGACGTTGAAGAGGAAGACAATGAACTGGATGTCCTCAATCGACTAGTCGACATTGTACGCGAATATGACCCTGATATCCTTACTGGCTACGAAGTGCACAACACCTCGTGGGGCTACCTCATTGAACGTGCTCGCCTCCAGTACGAGTTCAACCTCTGCGAAGAGCTTTCTCGTGTCAGATCACAGTCTCATGGTCGCTTCGGCAAAGATGCAGACAAATGGGGCTTTGAGCATACTTCAACGATCCGCATCACTGGCAGACACATGATCAACATCTGGCGTGCTATGCGAGGTGAGCTCAACCTGCTGCAGTACACCATGGAGAACGTCGTGTTTCACCTCCTCCACAAGCGCATCCCGCATTACTCATTTGCAGATCTCACGACATGGTACAAGAGTTCGAAGCCTCGAGATCTAGCCAGAGCTCTGGACTATTTCATTACTCGCGTCCAGCTCGACTTGGAGATTCTGGATGCAAACGAGCTTGTTCCTCGTACTTCTGAGCAAGCTCGTTTACTTGGTGTTGACTTCTTCAGCGTCTTTAGTCGAGGCTCTCAATTCAAGGTCGAGTCACTGATGTTCCGTATCGCAAAGCCCGAGTCTTTCGTCCTTGTCTCTCCTAGTCGAAAGCAAGTCGGTCAACAGAATGCTCTGGAATGTCTACCGCTTGTTATGGAGCCACAGAGTGCTTTCTACAACAGCCCTCTGCTGGTGTTGGACTTCCAAAGTCTGTACCCCAGTGTCATGATTGCTTACAACTATTGCTATTCTACCTGTCTTGGCCGAATAAAACCCTGGCGAGGTCAGAACAAGATGGGATTCACCAACTTCAAACGCGAACCTGGATTACTTGATCTAGTCAAAGACAAACTCAACATCTCTCCAAATGGTATGATGTATGTCAAGCCAGAGATGCGCAAATCACTGCTCGCAAAGATGTTGGGTGAGATTCTCGAAACCAGAGTGATGGTCAAATCAGGCATGAAGGTCGACAAAGACGACAAGACATTGCAGCAGCTTCTTAACAACAGACAACTTGCGCTCAAACTTATTGCCAATGTCACTTACGGCTACACATCTGCCTCCTTCTCTGGTCGTATGCCATGTTCCGAGATCGCCGACTCAATTGTTCAGACTGGCAGAGAAACGTTAGAGAAAGCGATCGCTCTGATTCACTCCGTCTCTAAGTGGGGCGCAGAAGTGGTTTACGGTGACACTGACTCCCTCTTTGTCTACCTGAAGGGGCGCTCCCGCGACGAAGCCTTCAAAATTGGCGACGAAATAGCAAAAGCAGTCACCGACATGAACCCTCGACCCATCAAACTGAAATTTGAGAAAGTCTACCACCCTTGTGTCCTCTTAGCGAAAAAGCGCTACGTCGGCTTCAAGTACGAACATCCCTCGCAAACAGAACCTGATTTCGATGCCAAAGGTATCGAGACTGTACGCAGAGATGGCACACCCGCCGAACAGAAGATCGAGGAAAAAGCACTGAAGTTGCTGTTTCGCACTGCAGACTTATCTCAGGTGAAAGCTTACTTCCAATCTCAATGTCATAAAATTCAACTCGGCAAATTCAGCATTCAGGACTTCTGTTTCGCCAGAGAAGTCAAGCTAGGCAGTTACTCAGACAAAGGACCTGCACCCCCAGGCGCCCTCATTGCGACAAAACGCATGCTCAAAGATCCTCGCCAGGAACCACAGTATGGCGAACGTGTACCTTACGTCGTTATCGCAGGTGGTCCTGGAGCTAGACTTTTCGAACGTTGTGTCGAACCCGAACGGTTGCTTTTCGACGAACACGCCGAGCTGGATGCCGAATACTACATCTCCAAGAATCTGATCCCACCTTTGGAGCGTATATTCAACTTGGTCGGTGCCAACGTCCGCGCTTGGTGGGACGAAATGCCAAAAGTCCAACGTGTGCGAAACATCGGCGGCGGAGGAAGCAAAGCAGGGGGTACCCACAAGACCATGGAATCATACATGGCCACCTCCACCTGCGTAGTCTGCCGCGTCAAACTCGCCACCGTAGCTCCCATACCCGGTCAAATCATCCTACCTCTTTGCGCCAAATGTGCGAAGACACCGGCATTGACGCTTTCCATCCTGAGAGCTAAATTGCAGGCGGCGCACAGCAAGAAAACGGATATGGACAGGGTGTGTAGGAGTTGTGCTGATGTACCGATTGGCGATGAGGTCAAGTGCGACAGCAGGGATTGTCCGGTTTTCTACTCTAGAATTAAAGCTGGGGCGAAGGTCAAGGCATTAAGTGGAAGATTGGAAGGTGTTATTGAGGCTGTGGAAAAGCAGGAGGAGAAGAGGTTTAGGGAGTTAGAGTGGTAAGGTGTGGTGAGATGTCGGGGCTTCTGGGAATATGATGGAACATGTTGCCGGGAGTAAGCGCTAAGGTCTAGCTTATCGGAATTCGGACAGCCACGCTGTATAAGGCGCCACAACCTGCATATATAGCACCAAGCCCGCTTCGTCACACGTGGGATTTAAAGACGCTTTATCCCACTTTTCGAAAAGTTCCAATTCGTGATCGCCTTTACGATGAACGACGACCAACCGGCATTCACTTTTATCCTTGACAAGAACAATCTCGCAGACGCCATCGAGGCTTGCAGGGGGCTACGCGATGCAGTCGATCTTAGAAGTTCTCGTGAAGACTCCCGCAGGTGGTGGCAAATCATGAAGCTGGCTCTCGACACCTTACTCAACATCGAAACTGTTGTACATGGTCTCTGGAACAGCCCAGATACTTCGAGATTACGACACAAGTTGGACTCGATTTCAATAGAAAAACTCATTTCGACGCTCAAAGATGAACTACACGCTTTAAGATCCATCATCGAAGAACGAGGATTGATCGAAGATACGGGTCCGTCTGTGGGAGAGGTTGTCGATCTGCTGCTCAATTCAAGCAGTGTGGAAACCAGAATGAGATCTGTCCTCGAAAAGTTGCAGCTACTATCTACAACCCAGCCTTTTGATGATACTGTGCGATCTGGAAAAATCGTCAAAGAGATCGACAAGATAACACTCGAAATCAAATACTCTACACTAGCAGACAGCGAGAAAAGGCTGGGATTCGAACATCCTGACACTTTGGCTATTGCCAGCGACCTAGGGCTTGCGTTGCACTTCAATGAATCTTACAGTGCAGCAGAGGATATGCATCGTCGAGTACTGGCAGCGCAAGAGCAAGTCCTAGGTAGTGCGAGCTCAGTCACACTGAAGAGTATCAACGACCTGGCAGAGGTACTACAGTCGCAGGGCAAACCCGAGGAAGCAGAGAAAATGTTCCGTCGGGCATCGTTTCGGCCTCAACATCTATCTGACATGGAGAGACCCTCTTCCGGACAGCTTCGTTGGAAAGTCTCGAATGAAGGTTCCCTTATATCAGACTACATACGTTCTTTGGTCGGCAGCCCTGAGGCTGTTGAGATAGGTTTGAGTGTCTCAGCAGCCGCTGCTCTTTCCAGAAAATTACAAGGAGCAACGGCTCACAAGACTCGAATCGCCAAGTTCCGCGCTGTCTCCTTCAGAAGTAAAGCACAGACGTTACTCGAGTCGCTGCTAGGAATACCCTTGGAGTGGTGGCCATTACCTGAGCCTCAGCGCCCGTTACCAGCCGGGCTTGCCTCCATCGTCTGGACTTGTGTAAGTAAGTCTACAATATGGTCGCATTGAGACTAACATTCACAGATTTGTGGTGTGAAACAATCGATTGATGCACGCGTGTCCATTACGGATAAGATTGCGGCTTTCTGCCAGGAACAAAAGTCCGATCATGCAGATGAAACAGAAGATCCACCCCCGTATCTATACAAGCGGATCCTGCTTCGTGCTTAAGGGTCATTGGAACTAATCCTGGTCACTCTCTTGGTGGGTTCCTCTCCATGAACGAGTATTGCCGCTTACTGAGGTTCTCTCAGGAGTCCTTAGGGATTGTTTTTTGGTACGACGTACCAATGTGGGTTCGCAAGCCCGATTCGTCATGCTCAAAGAACTACGCACTTGGTTACTCACAGTTATCTGCTACCAATGCCATCGCAAACACTAGCTCATCATCAGTAAACGTGGGAGTCGTGTCGCCAACCCCCCAACAGACAGCCTCAATATCCACACGAATCACTTCAGTGCCCACCCCAGCCTCGACTGGCAACTTGGCCCAGGGATCCGGAGTCCAGAACCGGAAGCCGCAAGGCGGACCTGGCTCTCGTAATGGTCTCCATGTCTTCATTAGCCTGAAGAAAGGAGGCCATTACGTGTTAGCCCAGTGGAACACATCGATACCACCTCAAAATGACAAACAGTTTTTCCAGAGACTGCGTTTGACTTATAAATCAACCCGCGGGCCCTGGCGATATTACCTCGGACTGGAAAGACTCTCCCACTGCGAGTTCTACAGGGTCAGTAGACACCAGTATCCACCAGTATCCAACTTGATGAAGCTGCAACAGACTGATTTCGTACCTGTCCACAGCTGAAGAAACTCGGAATGAAGACCTTTGTGTTGTTAGAGAAAGAGCTTCCTGGCAGTGACCAGAACAAGCCGCCTCGACCGGAACACCAGGTCTATCATTACATGCCAAAGCCAGCAGGTCCCAATCCACCAGTCAATGCCCAAGAATCTTACACGCATATCTACGCTTGCAGCCACAACAAGGCAGACTATTCGTTTTGGTGGCATAGATGCACGCACACTCCCACAGTATCCAACGAAGCGCTTCAATCAATACCCCGACGAGAGACACCTCTAGATGTCAACGCTGATCAATCCGAGATCTTGTGGGGCCTGCATATACGAGAAAACCTTTCAATTGTTGCGATCATGGCGTATAATCTGCTAATCATGATTCCTTCGATTGCTTTTCTCTTCTGATGGATATTCTGCTCTACAGATGGAGATTTATCGAATGGTTCTGTGCCTGGAACCTTGACACTTGGTGGTTTGGCGTTGTTCTGGGCAATCTTTGCGATCATACAACGGCAAGAGCTCTAGGTTGTGAGTACAGCATGAGAGCCCAGGCTCGTTGTATGGAGCTTGTGAAGATATCGAAATAATTGAGTATCGCGAAAATTGAAGATTAGCACCATGGCCGGAAACCAATCAACAATGCTTCAAGCCCTGGAACCTCACTTCTATTAATACAGAGCGGAGCGAAGTAAACAGCGACGACGAAGGGTTCCATGTCCGCTGGATACGAGATGGGGATTCGTCTGCTCTTCGAAGAATTCTTATCGTCAGGCGGGCATCATCATTACCATCCCATTGGCTCGGGTCATTTGTTCTTCATAAATTTGCGCTTTCTCACATCGCTTCTAGCTTTGCTGCGACATGATGTGTGCGCGATTTCGTTACCACGGTCTAAACACCGGTCAACTGTAGAAAGTCTTGAGTCGTGAATCCTTCAGGATGTAAGCGCTAGTCGGTTCAGGCTCCGCCCCTCTTCTGGTACGTCAGCAAAATGGCTTTGCAGCATCTCGTCCGGATATCATTTTGTGCGCAAAATACCGCAGCCTAGCAATTTGCTTCGTTCAATATATTCGTAGTATGCGAAGAAGACGAAGGAATGTGTATTCCGTGCAGGGGCTCACCATGAGGATTCAATTGACGATAGTTTTCGGCTAGCGCGGCAACACCAACATCTCTATATAATTGTCGTCTTCCTACTCATTGATACTTGGGCAACAACAATTGATTTGGTGGCTTGTGTATACCATCAAGATGTTTATCAATCCCCTCTTTCTTCATGTCTTTGTGCTGTCCGCACTCGGTTCGGCCAAACATGTTCCACCTGGCCCTTCATCTCCTTACTGTGGGCTCAATGTGACATACAAACAGGTGATTTATAGAAGCGTCTCAGTTCGCGAACTCTTGCTAATAGCATCAGAATTCCGTTTGCGAAACTACTCCTGGAGTCAGTTCTTTCTCCGGTTATGTGCATCTTCCATCCTCTCTCCTGGCGGATTCGCAAAATGCGTCTGATCCGTACGATATTTCGACCTTCTTTTGGTACTTTGAGGTCAGTAAATATGGTTATTTTCAGACGAAGCTAAAACTCAAATATCAATGCACAGTCAAGGAACAAGCCAAGGCATGCTCCGTTGACTATCTGGTTCGCCGGAGGACCTGGCGCAGCTTCCTCTTTCAGCGCCATGACCGAAAATGGCCCATGCTATGTCAACGAATATGCCAACGACACAGTTCTCAACCCGTACTCTCTCAACGAGAACTCCAATGTCTTGTACATTGATCAACCTGTTCAAGCTGGGTTTTCGTACTCCTCTTTCCAGAACAGCACTTACAACTTTCTTGCCCTTGATACATCAGTTTCTCCTGTTACGCCGATGGATGCTTACGATGGCGATGTCCCGCCTGAGAGTTCGACTTTCAAGTATGGCGTTTGGGCGGATCAAAGTCCGAGTCATACGGCTAGTACGACGATGGATGCTGCACGACCGGTCTGGCATTTCCTGCAGAGTTGGTTCGAGAAGTGAGTTAACCGTTTGCTGGTTGATATGATTCGCACTGACAACATGTCTAGCTTTCCAGAGTATCGTACAAGTGACCGTCGTGTCAATCTTTGGGGTAACTCGGTAAGTAAAGTTCCTTCTGTTCTTGAGTATGATCTTTGCTGATGTCTTTGCCTCCAGTATGGTGGTTTCTGGGTCACCGGATTCACTTCTCACATTCTTGCTCATAATGCGCTTGTCAAAAATGGAACACTTGCTGGTCGAGTCATCCCTATCAACACCATTGGTATAACGAATGGATGCTTAGATGCATTCACAACCGTACAATCTTATGGCGACATCGCGTACAACAACACCTACAATACCTCCTTCATCACCTCCGAAGTCTACGCCGACATCCAAACCAACATCACCAAGACCGGAGGGTGTTACGACCAAGTCCGTCAATGCCGAGCTGCTGTCGCTCTCTCAGATCCCACAGGCACTGGAAACAACGATACCGTCAATGCCATTTGTGCCGGAGCCACAGCCTACTGTCTTGCTTACGCAGGCAATGGAGCTTACCTAGCTGCTTCCGGCCGCAGTGCTTTCGACATGGCAGAAAACTCCAGTGCCCCATATCCACCATTTTCCGCCACCACCTATCTCAATCGCCCTGAAGTTCGCGAGCAACTCGGTGTTCCTGTACTGTTCAAACCAGGCTCCATGGCAATAAACAACAAATTCATCTATAGCACCGGCGATCTCGCCCGTGTAGATGGTGTTCATGCACTCGATACCATCTTAGATTCAAACGTCAATCTTGCCCTGGTATTTGGAGACAGGGATACAAGATGCAATTGGCTCAGTGGCGAAACCGTCGCGAATACAATCGATTGGAATGGTAAATCCGCCTATGCAGCCGCTGGATACCAAGAAACCCGAGCAAATTCGACATACATCGGTGGTCTGACCAAACAATTCCAATCCCTGAGTTTCACCAGGGTATTCTAAGCCGGTCATGCAGTAGGCTTCTTCCAACCTCAAACCGTCTTCGAGATTTTCGAGAGAAGCAGTGTGTGGAGTACCGATGTTGCGACTGGGAAACAGAAGATTAGGGGTAATGGGACGTATGCGACCAAGGGGGAGAGCAGTGCGTGGAGTCATTTCGAGGTACTTCCAGAAGTGCCGGAGCCGGTTTGTGATATCTGGGACGTGGGGACGTCATGCTCAGAGGGGCAGATTGAGGCGTTGGTGAAGGGGACAGCGGTGATTGTGGATGATGTTGTGGTTAGTCCGGCGTATCAGTGATGATTGATTTGGACCCTGCAATGAATTTGATAAGAGGAAGAAGCAACAAGAGGCAACATCAGAAGAACATAAACATCAAAATCGAGCCGACCAGCATGATGTATATCTGTATCCTTTGAGACCCAATCACATCTGCTATTCTATACTCAGAGCTTACAACTCAAACCACCCTTCATCGCACCCGAACGCTCTTCTATCAAGCGAACAACTTCCCTAGCCGACCCAATTGAATTCTGAAATCCAGCGGCACCGTGGCCATACGAATGCACCACACAACTTCCCCCCACCTCCTCCATCTCCACCCTCGCACCTCCCTCTCTGCCCGGACGAAGTCCGCACTGCACACTTATCACCTCAAACCCACCATCCCCCGACGTCCTCAACTCAGGCGCCAAATCATGCGCTCTGTCCAGAATAACCTGTGTAATCTTAGGGTCGACAGTGGTATCCCAAACCCCTACCTCTTTGGTTCCACCGAGAATTGTGGTGCCGGTGCCTGGACGGGGTATACAATAGGCTATATAATTTTCCCCTACTCTTGTGCGTATGGCAAGTGCTTTCCCTTTCACCAGCACGGTTTGCCCTTTTATCGGAAGTATTTTGTCGTCGTTGCACATTTTGCCTGCTGCGAGACCGGTGGCGTTTATAAAGATATCGGCGCGCGCGTGACCAGCGTTGTTGAGAAAGATTTGTGTAGAGGTGAGGAGGTGGGAGAGGCCTTTTGTGCAGGGGAGAGAGGTGCGGATGAATGATATACCCAGGGAAGATGCTTTGTACTGTAGCCAATACAGATAGGTGGATGAGTCCAGAGACATTGCTTTGTGAACATCCGCGTACGTGATCGTTGGTTCACCATGTGGGGGTTTAGCATTAATGCTCGCGATCGGCTCGGCGTCTACAGAGAGATGGCGAAATTGTTGGACTTCGTCGATCCACCATTCTGGCTCGCTGGGATTGGCATCGTAGAAACTGTAGGAGTCCTGCATCTATACCAAATCATGTCAACTCGTGCTCCAAAAGGCAGAAGATAGCACTCACCTTCAAGGAAGATTTGCATAGACTGGGGCGAACTCTTTCCTCATTCATGACGTCCACCCACCAGTGATATGTCTGCATATCCCAATCGGATTCCTGAGTATCCTTTGCCGTTGCAAAAGTTCTCCAATGCGCTCCAGCCCTATATCAGATCAGCAGGGAAGTCAAGCCTGGGTGTAGAAGAAGAAGGACCAACCATGGTAAAGCATAAAAGGTATCCAAGTCGCCGGGGTAATGGTTAGCGAGCACCGTAACCTTATGACCAGCTTGTGCAAGTAGGAGTACTGAGGTCAAGCCAGTAACGCCGGCTCTGGGGTTCAGAGAGTCAGCGATCGTGTTGGGGAAAACGTTGTGGCAGAAGTATACCCGATGACGGCAATATGCTTTTGAGAAGACATGATGATAAAAGCCGATATCGTCGAAAGGTGATACAGTGAGTCAATTCTTTCCGGCTCGAGGTAACACTTCCTCGAGCAAGGTGGGAGAGATGGCCTTAAGTATGTACGCCGGTCTGGCAATGACATGCCAATTTGAGATTAAGGCTTTATATCAAGATCTTGATATCTGCGGACATGGATGTCCGAACCACCTAGCCCGTATCGCCCGAAGACACTACCTACTAGACAAAAATTGCTCATGGTATGATTGGCCGCGCCAGATGCATCGGCATGCGTGGTTTGATGAGTTACAATGCGGCGTTGAGCACGAACCAGATATGCGGACTTCCATGTCCGAGGACCATTTGAAATGTCAGCGATCCAAAAGTCGATTTCACACGGCGGTAGAGTAATAATTATGCTCGACACATATGATGTTCTGGTGATCAATCGACAACAATCTTCGAAAGTGGTTCAGCTCCCGATCTGGACTAATTTCCTGGCCCACATGGCACCGAGGTCGAGTTCATTTGGAGCAGATAACGAGTGTTCAGGCTGATACAACATCTCCTCGTCTGATCTGTAACCGCGTGGCAAGCTCCCAAGTTTGCGAACATTCGTTTAGAGCCTGGTCCAGAAGCTCACGACCTTCAAGGATTCCAAGTGCTTTAGAAGCACGAAGAGCTTGAGCTTGAGCGGTCGCGTAGATTGAGACGATTGAGCAATACCGTAGACCAATGTGGTGACTGTAAATGCGTAACAGTCGAATAATTTCCTCGGTAGAAGAGACGCAATACTGTCGAGAGGCTTCTCTTGAGTGGCTCTGATCATCTTCAAGGACACGGTCGAGATTGAGAACAATTCGAGTGCTGTGAAATAGTAGACTGCCAGATCTCGATCAGTCTCAATCATGTTGTTGTATCCGCGAGAGAGCATGACTCACTGAAGAGTGGTGTAGCCTGGCACCGGCACGGTTTCGAAGCTAGCACAATCGCGACCTCGCATATCATGAGGCAAGCTCTGTTTCCACCTGTCCAGACTCAGGTTGAGTTTGTCAAGCTGATAGTCCAATGATCTGCTATTCAAGTCTGGCTTGGGTAAATGTATAGTGTTCATGATGTCTTCAATGATCCTAGAAAGTTGCATTTGTGCTTTGAGATAGGGTATGTTGGAAAGCGGGCCCAGGTTCGCTGTACCAAACCCGACAGGGCGCCAATGCTTCATCTGAGGGCCGTCTCTGCTTGATTGTCAGTGGTAAGTCAAGTCGTTGGTGCGACCTGACATTACGATATCATCTCCAACATGGCCACTTCAGCAGCGTCGTAAGCCAAGTGCATTGGTCGTCCCAGTATCAAACTTATGAGCTTATCAGAACTGTAACAGCCCCAGTATATGCGCCGCCGCACCTCGATGTCAACGTCAGTCAGAATCGAAAGGTCGTTACAGAGCCATCTTTCAGGATCTTTTTGGAAGCCAAGATCCTGAGCCATACGGAAAGCGACCCCTTGAGATGTGAGAACTTGAGATGTCCAGATACTACTTGATTACTCACCTGAGAATGCCCAACCTTTTGACAGATTTCCATTGCCGATGCTGTAGAAAGCCAGACAAAGGAAAGTCTGTACGGCTACAACTGAGGGATCTACAAAACCAGTCACCAGAGCGATACTTTCCGCGGCGTTGAAGCATCTTGAGGACTCGGCCTTATCTTTTTCTTCATCGGACATCAACAATCCGAGCGCGCATACAGACAGAAGCAATGCTGGGGTCCAGTACCTGCTTGCAGCACGTGTGCCAAAGTGGTCTTCCAAGAATGCCTCACGATAGATGAACATGAAGTTAGGATACTGCCATTTGAAAAAATGTTGGAGGCCTGTCATGATGGCAGTTCCCTCGAGGTCGATACCGAAGTGACTGGCAACGTGCTCATAGTCTGGTACGGTGGTCTCTGTCGCCTGTAGAAAATCGTTTGGGTTGCCCGTATCTCGGAGAATACTTGTGGTGCCGTGATAAACAAGGCTGCCCCTAGGATCCAAAGTCAAACACTCCCGTCCACTGTTGCTCGTGAGGTATGTTTGACAGGTCAAATTCTGGACAACAGGTCGTGGCGCGTCAATGGCTGCATGGTCATTCAGATCTTCAAGCTCAGCAATTCTCGCTTCCACAGATCTTACTCGTCGCTCAAGACTCTGCGCATAATCCGACGAAGCTGGAGCTCGTTTTTTGTCGTGCTGACGATACTCGCAATGTACATGATTTGAAGCGCAATTAAAGCATGGTTCTGTACGTGAGCACTTCAACTGCAGGTCTCACAAGTCAGTCGTAGCTCACTATACCATATAGGCAAGCCTACTTTTCTGCTCTGGCAACGCTTGCAGCTGAAAGCGAGGTCAACATCTAGTCGCGATTGAGCAAGGCAAAGATATGCCTGATCATGGCAGGCTTACGCAAGATTCTTCATCGCGTGTTTGTTCCCCTTTTTTCGAACTCCGGATTGATCTGATGGTAGCAGATGTGTCTGATTGAAGTGTTGTCGACCTGGAGATGTCGTCAATGCTGGAACTCGCTTGGTGTCTGTGCTTCGGGAAAAGGTTTTCCCGTACTCTGAAGGAAGCCACGTCTGCGTCTTTTGCGGGTCACCAACTCTTGTCGTCCTCACAACCACCAGACATGTAAACAACTGCGATATGTGGCTGGAAAAGATTATGGAAAGAGCCGTAATCTTTCCCTTGTGTCAATGCTTTCTTCAAGTGGACTATCGTGGCCTGGGATGTTTCTCAGAATACTCGTCTCGTAGCGCCTCGGGTCTTCAGCCTTGCGTCGTCGAACTTCCGTCGAAGTTTCTTATGCTTACAGGTTATCGTGCAGGTGCCAGTGGAATTGGTCCAAATACCGAGGCCTGGCTACTGCGAATCCAATGGAGTACAGAGGTCTAAAACTCCACAGTCGTACCGATATGTTGATCTTGGATGTGACATATCGTCGTATTCGAACCCTTTCTTTCACAGTGTGGAGAGGAGAGATTAGCTATATCAACACAAGACAAGTAACAGTGGTTTCAGAAAACTATGGAGACAGCAATCACCTGACCAACATTCGGGAGCTACAGGACCAAACACCAGACACAAGCAAATAACAGAACGTTCTTAGAACGTCAACACGACAGATATGGACTTCACCCAGAAGTCGATGTCTTGGGACCCAGTACCTCCCTCGTCACTTCTCCTGACACCAGCTGATTCTCCAACTCGTGGCCAGATAGGCGTGTCTTTGCTTTGCCGAATACACCAGGATACCAGCTCAAGCTTATGATCATGACAACAATCATCAAAGCAGCGTCGAATACAAAGGTGCACCACTCATGACTGAGCAGATAATTCGGACTACCCATGCCATATTCGATGGCGCGGAAGATGTTACGCACAGCGATTAGAACGCTGACCACATAGAGGCCGAGGAGTCTTCTCTGCCATCCTCGCGGTGAAGTTGTCGATTGTCCTCGCATACGGATGTGGAAGTTTATCGCCACGACCAGGAAACCAAAGAAGATGACGATCTGGAGAATGAGGCCTGCGAGAATGATGTTTTGGCCGAGACTGATTTTCGATGCTTTCTTGGCTGAGGAAAGAAGACCGCCGCCTGCTCCTTGAGCCAGAAAGCATGCAACGTCGCCGGCCACGAAGACCTTAGTGAGCAATCTCAGAGGTATCAGGCAGTGTCGTTGTCCGTCCACAGAGCGTATGACGCGACCAAGGTACATGTAGACTGATGCGGCGAAGAGAATGGGTGCGAGCAGGATCAAGAGTGATTGTATGGCGTAAGGTAGGGTGTCCGTGGTATGGCTACGAGCGTAGGCTCGAGCACCATAGCCGATGACTTCGACTGTTTGAGAATCAGTATCTGCTTAGGACATGCAAGTGTGGAAAAGACTTACAGAGTCCTCCGATGACTAAGGGGATGCAAAACCATTGTCTTCGAAAGATCACGAGGCCGAAATGCGTCAAGGCAAGGAGACCGAAAATACTGGCAACTACGATGTTTCCGACCATAGAAGGATAGTATTCCCAGAGCTGATAGCCCTTATCGTTTGCAGGAGGAGCCATTTCGATAGTCTGATTGATCCGGGAAAAGAGGAATCGAATGAAAAGATTGTCGAGTGGTGCTTGAGTCGAGTGATGCTGTACAACATCTCGTCAAGGCGAACATGTCAGGCTTTATATCGTTCTCTCCAGTCATTGATAATTTGAAATCTACTGTCAGACATATCTGCTGCGGTCTATGAGAGCTATACGACGTATTGTTGAAGCTTGCTGTACGGAGGGTTTCGTAAGCTTTCTATACGCGTATCTGGGAGGAGCACCCGGGGAAGCCGCTAATTCTGTTCGTCGCGAATTTGCCCCGACTGATCCTTTTCTCTCGAGCTGAACACATACAGCCTGAGCTTATTTGCAGATCTCCTCAGCCATCATGATCATGTCAACGATTACGTGGCACGGTTTTTGTTTGTTTTGAGAGCGGCGCAGCAATTATCGATAGCATTGGGCAGTCAACGAATTTGAGCATAGCTGGGTAGGCAGCTGCCAACGAACGCCGAGAAAGCCGTCACCATCACCTAGGACACCAACCGCCGATGAGGTGCGTCACTTTATGATGCCTTTTTGGCTTGAGGCCTTATGAAAAGTTGTGAAAAACTGATTAAGAAATGTAGTATACTCATGCTATAACACTATTCTAACTTCCGACTTGAATGATATCTAGTTTGAGACGTTCCTGCCCGGTCTTTCGACCAATATCTGTTGGGACGCTGTCATGCCCACTGCCATTGATCCCTGCTCCACCACCGCCGAGTATCTTTGGTCCGTCATCTGAGCCACACTCTCTCGAATGAATCTGTCCGGGAGACTGGACACAGTCGAGACGCGTCGCAATTGTTGATCTCGATATTCAGGTTTGCCGGTAACACAACTTGAGCGGTTTTCAAGGATCTGAAAGTGCTTGATGCCCGTCCTCGACTGGTGCATGCCTGATATATCTTCTCTTGATGTCAAGAAAGCACCATTCTCGTCATGCCATGCTCCCAAGCTTCCAGAAGATACAGCGAATCCAGTGTCGTGGGAATTTTCTCTCGCCTTTTCATTCTTCCTCTCCAACTCATGGTAAAGACCTCTGGCAGAGCAGCTTGCAAATGTGATAGCTGCTGTAGTCGGCTTGATGACCACTCCCAGCGAACCACGTATCAGTCCCTTTGCAAATCCAACGGGCCCTTCTTTTCTTCCATCACGGATTGGCTGAGTGATAATGCCTGTAAAGCCACTGCCAAAGCCATATGCAAGGGCCTTGGTTCCTTCTTTGAGTCCGGAAGCAACCCCAGTGATGTGTGATAGCTCTCTCACGTCGATATCTCCGTACAGTCTGGGAAGGTTGTTGATGGCAATGGATATAGCAGTTGTATTATCGATAGAGGTCTTGAGACGGTCGGAGGGAGCTTTGAGTGAGGGTTCGGAAGGTGTGCTCGCAGTGTCGGAGTCGGATGACGAGCGGCTCGAAGGGCGGGTATCTGCTCTGGAAACAGAGACTTGGACGTGATCGCCGTAGGACAGCAGGGGGTACACAACGGACGATGCCCTTGTTGGTGGATTTGCGTCACGCGACTCTGGAGAGTTTTGTACACTTTCAGAACCAGCACTCTCAGACTCCTCATATGATGGTGGAGCTTCTTGCAAAGTCTCAGGCGATTCCATATCGCTTGATGTCCCCTTCCGGTCTAGAAGAACCTCTGCATTTTTTACCTCTTCAAGCTTGGCGATCATGGTTGTATAATGTCTGTGAGCTGGATTGGAAGAAGAGTCGCAAGTGTGGTCGAAAGAAAAAATCAATAGAAGTTTACATTGGCGTCTAGATGTCATCTATACTTATAGTGATCTCTACAGCGTGCCTAATCCGGCGGAGGAAACCAGATCCAGGTGAGATTTACCGGGTTTCAAGAGCAACAAGGCCAACGAAGCCTCGTATTTTAAGGTTACGCGTGTTCAAGCAGCTTGTACGCGTATTCCCGTATCCTCGTATCCTTTTGCTTAAAGTCTCAACAACATGGTGGGGTGTAAAACATCGCATAGACATTCAAGGCATATCGCTGAGGATTTTGCAAACTATGATGAGACACGTCGAGCTGGTTGACTAGATCCTGTGCTTTTCTACTGCACTCTGTACGCGTAAAATATGATGAATTTTTCGCTCAACACCTCCCACTTCTGCGTCGATCATCAAACATCGAGTCTCTGTTTGGAGATTAGAAACTCACAAACAGATAAGAAGGCTGATACGTCCCAGCCAGTTAAAGACTCCTACCCTATCACCTGATTGATCTTTCACTGTCCGCAAGATAGACCAATCTCAGCAATGGTTTCCCAGGAGCAGAATTTATTCGACTACGCTTTTACTCTACAAGATGACAAGAGTGATCATCAACAAGTCCTTATGAGCGACAAAGCGATCGGATCATACCGCGAACAGTCAAAATTCAGTCAGGTGCAGTTATCTGCAACCTTTTATTCATTCGACAAGTCTTCCAGCACCGAGACCCTTCCTCAACTATCGCCTACGCCCTCCTCCAATGACTTGCCTGTCCAAGAGACAAGGCCTGAGTCGGCTTCTACGATACATCTTCCGATAGCTATTCCTCGTAATTTACATCCCAAAATATATCACTTACGGTTCTTATCTGACACAATTCCAGAAACCTCAAATCTGTTCGGCGTAAAACACCTTTCACCCTTCGCACGGTGTTACCCTCCAGCTCTTCAGTCCATTCAAAATCCTATATCTCAGGAAGTTTTCGTCGACTTTCTTGACGGTCTCAACGGCGTCTTTGTGGCACACCCGAGCATGTTGGCCATCGGCTCTTCACCCATGACGTCTTTTCTTCGAGTCCGCAAGTACATGCAGAAAATCAATCAAGACCTTTTCAGGCCCAGCGGTCTGAAGGCTAAGATTGTTTCCACCAAGAAGATGATCAGTTCGGTTAGACTCAGGACCGCGGATGGAAAAGACAGACTTGTTCTCTGCAGCTTGGGTGAAGTAGGCACTACACCCATTTCGTGCGACAAGATTTAGTACAACGCTGACATGCATCAGAAATGCGAGGAGAATCCTCAAGACAGGCTGCTCAGATCTCTGGGTGGATATGTGTCTCCCTTGAGCTTCGACGTGCCTAGTCAAGCTTTACCAACCAACTCTGTTGAGAAAGCGCTGAACACTTCCACCTCTCTCATCGACAGAATCCAAACGAAACTGCTCTCGAACTCTCGCAGAAAGATTTCCAACAACAGTATTGATTTTTGCGACCAGAATAATGCCCGCATCTTTGACCTCGAAAAGGCTATACTGGAATGTCAATCGCAATTGAAGCGCAGATCACTAGACCTTGATCTGGACACCGCGTCTGCAAAAGAGCATATCGAGATTCACGACCTGCGGACACATCTCACGGAATTGAAAGTCGAGATGGCACTGGAGAAGCAAGTTCGTGACAACCGCTTGGAGAAAACTCGCAACGCACACGCGAGAACTTTTGCAGCGATAGATGCGGAAGACAATAGAATCGCCAGCAGAATTTTGTGGTTGGTGATAACTGAAGATGAGAACATCAGCACACGACCGTGACTGAGCTCAGAAGAGATTGCCTAGATGAACGTTGCACGAAGACATGATTTTGTGTATTTGTTACTCATCGATACGTGTGTTTTGATTTCGAGATAGAACTTTACCTCAATCTAGCCAATTTGAGTATATCATGCCTGTAGAAGAACTCCCTATTCCTCTTTCCAAACACATACATAGGAATGCTCAATGCACAAATCCCAATCTCTATACTCCCGAAAATGATAAACATCTTCTCAAACCCTCTGTCAAGTACCCATGTATAAGCATAATACGCCAACACAAAGGAAAACAGATTCTTGAAGATAATCAAGCATGTGAATGTTTCAATGGCGATATCGCGGTGGGCGTCCAAGAGATATTGGGCGGATGCTGTAGCGCCCATGACCATGGAGATGGTAATGCAGGCTAGGAAGACTTCAATAACCACCCAGCCGTATTTCTCGATATTGGCTGATGCGATACCGAAGCCATATAAGCCGATTGCAGAAAAGACCAGTGTAGGGATGACCAGTGCGATGCGAAACTCAGGTTCATATTGACCTCCGTTGCGAACGATGAGTAGTCGAGTCACGAGTTCGGTGTAGATGCCTGCAAGAACCAGACCGATCATCGAGCCAATGAACGCAGAGGTATACATTTTCCCGGCTTGTTCTTCTGTAAAGAAAAGCGGTGGGCCGAGAAAAATCAAGGCAAGGATTACACCGACGATAACGGTCCAGCCGATTATGACGCCTTGCATCAAACAGCCCCATGCCACTGCTGGTTGTAGAAATAGCGGGAAAGGTCGAAATAGCAGTTTCAAGAAGCTCTCATGTGTTTTGCGACCGCTGAAAGGGGCAAGGCGGTGGAGGAAGGTGTGTTTCGGCGGAGGTGGAACCGGGTCGTGGAAGGGGACTGGACCCACATTGATGTCGATCTGGAGATAGCGAGGTCGCTGATAAGTTGTTTCGGGAAAAAAGAGGAAGAGCATGACAAAGCCTGCGGCCATGAATATTGCAAGAAAGTAAAAGGACCATTGCCAGCCAAGGTTGTCTCTAGTGGTTATCACTCCGACTGTGAACATCTATCAGTGGGTGTATTCTCAGAACGTAACTCGTCCATACGTACCACAGACAGGGGTGAGAAAAGCAGCGCCAAAGAGGCAGACGTTGGTGAAGGCCATGCGGAAGCCTCGTTCGTGGACGAAATAGAGATCGCCAACAACATCATTCACCAGCGACTCGAATGGTGCCAGCGCAACCCCTTGCACAATCCTAGCCCAGGTGAGACTTCTGTAATTCAGGTTGTCCGCTGTTGAACCACCCCAGGCTGAAGAAGCCACCATGAGCAATGCGCCAAAGAGAAAGACATGTCTTTTGCCCCATACTCTGGCCAGGGGTACGAAGAGCCAGCTAGCAACTCCAACACCACAGAGATGATATGCAGTCAGAAGTGCTGCATCTTGGAACTTGACTCTGAAAACGACAGCCAAGACGACGGAGTTGGCGGCGACTAATGGTGAAGCCGTCGTTGCGATGGCGGCGACGACACAAAGGAGTGAGAGAATCAAGTCTCTTTGCCATAATGGCCAATTCTGCAGCCATATTAGTCACTATTGAGCACATATGGAGTGGTGAGCCTTACGAGAGGATCGTTCGGATCTTCGCTAGGTTGCGGAACCAGAATGATGTTGCCAGTCTTATCCGTTTTCAACGTTGGATCTCTTTTCCACTCCTGATCCAAAACATTCGCGGTTCCTGGTACTTTCTTCGCCCTGGGCTCAAGTATCCCTAGAGCCATGGTGCTATCGACATAGACGTATGACTCGGTTCAGAAGAGCGACGCAACTAGATTTCTGATGTAAGAAGGTGGTGGGCGACTGGTGTTGAAACACAACAATTGACGAAGCAAGGGGTACTGAGGCATGCCCGGCAACGAGAGCGAAGGCATGTTACCAGATGACCGTATAGCCACGTGTGGCGAACAAAGCCACGGCGATGTCAAAGTCTGATACGCAATACGGTTGGAATGTAAGCGTTCAGGATCTGACAAAGAATTATTCATCCATGCGGCTATTCTAGCCACAACTCTTGATTCGGATACGCGATTTTGATCGAAAGCTTACTGAAACCCAGCGCAAGCTCTGTAGTGTTGATGATCTGGAGTGGCTAGGCTATGCATCAAATGGAGCCTGATATGGAGCTGCTTCGACTCGAACTTAACTCAGAAGCTCGCTGAATTGGAGGCTGAGTGTGGTTGGCAGATCGGGTGCCTGCAAGCGATTTATGATTAACAGAGGGGCAGCCTGAGGAAGTTATTACTGGTCAGACATAGGGTGAGAGGGTGAGCCGCCATCAAACATCGTGTGCCTGAGAGATCGGTTCCGGTGACCCTCAGTAGTTGGCTGTGCAACAATGGCCGAATCCTGCTCTGGACGTCCATTCAGATTAATGCGACACAAGATAGTTTTCACCGAGGAATCGCTGTGTGCGAGATAAAGCGAGCAGGCGCAGACACTCGTTGCTAGCCAAGGCATCGCTTTCGCGAGGTCGCACTTGCCTATTGAGATCCGCGTCACGCTCGGCGAAGGTGACATTTCATGGCGTGCAACAGGAAGATTGTATTGCATATCACCTCGTTACCTCCTCTGAAACATAGTCACCTCTTAACCCTCTACGTGCTTGTGAGACACGAATTCACCGGATGGCGAAGTTGCTAGTTGGAGAAACAGGGTTGTGATCGTCAGCCGAAATACCGGGCGGTCAGCGTCAACTTTTGTCCGGCCAAGCCTTGTGCCCCTCCATCGTGTCTTGTTTGCCGTTCACCTGTTTCATCGCCAGCCGGACATCTCTCTCACGGACAACAGTTGTATGACCAAGTATCGCGATCACAAACGAGTCCGAGGAAGCGTCATCTTTACAAGCAAGAGCGGCATTTCTATACGATGTATACTGCCGTTCTTTGTCAGCCAAAGGTAGAATTGTTGAAGTCCGAGCAGGCCAATGATTGATGATTACGCCGTCGTGCAGGATCACCGGTCAAGCAGCGCACAGAAGCTCAGCCTTGGCCTCAGCCTCTTCATCAATGTGAGATTAGCTCTGCGGCTAGGAACTGACACCATGCGTCGCATTGTTATATCTTGATGATGAGCCCAAACATCACGTTCAGATCCCCGCTCAACAGAATAAAAAATAAGCCACCTTCCTCTACAGAATGACCGCGTATGAGGATGGCGACAGCTACACACCGCCAAAATCCATAGCACAGTCGAACTATGAGCCAGAGAGTCGATTGTATCTTGAACGCGAAACAGAGAACGAGTACAGCGATGAAAATCCTTCCAGCGAACGAGAGGCTGCAGCCGTATTTGGGCCACAGAAATTCGATGACTGGCTTCCACTTACTCTTAGGTTACCCTACCTTGCTTTTCTCACCGGAACATCTGTCTTACTGAGTGCTCTTGTGTTCTATCTGACCATCACCTCCTTCAGAAACCAGGGGCTTGGCGACAATGACGACTCAGCTACGAGATTCTTTGAATGGAGATTTTTGCCAACTCTGATCGCAACTATTTATTCATTACTAGTTGCTACCCTGGTCAACGATGTACGTCGGACTGAATGCTTCGCTCGATTGTCAAATCCAAAAGGAGCATCTGCAGTTCATACGATATGCTTGCCTTCTAGAGCTTGGTGGAACGACCCAGCTGACGGATGGAGCAAGAACAAAAACAACGGAATGCGCAGCTGGTCTCTTCTTTGCGCTTCTGTGGTTAATATTGCCGCTCTGCTTGTCGTATCTCCGCTGTCAGCAATACTTTTGTCGCCAGTCACCATTCGCTTCACGACTCCCACCAGTTTCAGCACACTTCGGTTTTCAGACCCTGGGGTAACGCCCAATTCTTCTGACCTGATTGTGTTTCGAACGACTATCGCAGCATTACTCACCGAGCCAACTTCAGCTTGGTTGTCGACCAACCATGCAGTTGTTCCTTTCTGGCCTTCTGCCCTCGACAATCCTCCTTTAGGCCCGGTATTCGAAGGGTTTGCTGCGCAAAATTGGTCAAGTCAGACCAATGTGTACCAAGCAGAATTGGATTGTGCTCCAATGTCTTTGACCATGACCGGCAACGATACCTACCGAGACATGTTCGGTGAACTGTTGGCTAATTTGACTTTTGAGGCTTCTTCAAAGGACGGATGCTCGATCGTCTTCTCGGCCATTCCTGGTTACAACAAGGTTCTATCTGAGGGCGGAGGTTGGTGGGCTCCCTCCCCGTATCGGGATCTTTCATCAGATATGAAAACACAAGATGCAAGTGTTGAGACTTGCGCCGGCCGCAGCATGGTCCTCGTTGGTACAGCTCTGGATATGGTGGTCGGTGATCCGTATACTGCCAAGACCCCACGATTCGATGCGGAACTACTGCTTTGTTCAAGCAAATACTTCTCATCCAAGGTAGATGCAACAGTGGCGATCAACCAAACTTCCGTGACGGTCATGTTTGACGTAGACGACTACTACCGCACTCGCAGACCACTTTCCGAAGAAGCTCTCAATCCGTCTTCAATAGAGCAAGCGTTCTTTGCCTCTGGATGGTCGGAAAGATTTGGGCGTAACCCTGGTTCACTTTACAACAACGCTGACGGACCTTGGTATGGCGGCCCTCTCTCAGCCATCGCTGCTGGCCATCGCTACAACGAAGACCCTCGCAAACTACAGAAACTGACAAGCCTGCTACCTGACATGAAAGCGATGTTCCAACAATTTTTTGGAGAAAAGTTACTGGAAAGTTGGACGCAAAGCGTAGACCGAGAGTTTGCCATCCCAGATGCGAAAGTGACTGTTACAAAAGCTAGGATCATAGCTAGTGAAGACGTTGGCTTCCCACTTGCCGTATTGCTGCTCTGCTCCGGACTATTGATCTCGGGAGTCGCGTATCTAACACGTCTTGAGCAAAGGCCCCTGAATCTAAGCCAAGAACCCGGGCAGATTGAGTCTACTGCTGCCTTGATTTTAGGAGATCCTGTTCTGAGGGAGTTGTTATGCAATTCAGATAAGCTATCGCAAGAAACCTTGTCGTCCGGGTTAAAACGTTGCGTGCTCGGCATTACCAGAGGCCAGATCTTTGTCATGAGTAATTCAGACAAAAGGCTAATCGAGGGTACGTGTCGGCATTTCTACACAGGAAACAACATTAACACTCAGGCAGCTGAACAGCTTCCGCCAATTCATGACGCACGACCGGCAGTCGTCAGACTACCAGTCGGTGCGTTGTTGACGTCTTTCCTGTTCTCCCTTCTTGCAGGTCTTGCAGTGCTGTACCGTCTCTCTTCCAGTACGGGTTTCTATCAGACGTCTGTTGCTTATCAACTACAGCTGCACATAGCGCAAACGACCGCGACTCTTGCACCTTATACAATCGTTTCAACCTTTTTGGCTATCGGCGCTAAGCTATGGTTCGCGACGGTCACAGATTCTGTTCAAAAATACCAGCCTTTTGTCGCGATGATGGGAAGACCGGCAAAACTTTCCGAATCTATATCGGTTGAGTACCATAATGCACCTACTGCATTGGTCTCTCTCAAGGCTTTGAAATCTTCGCACTGGTTGCTTGCACTTTTAGGTGTCGGAGCTTTTGCGAGTGAAGCTTGTAAGTTTTTCGGAATCTCCACGACAATCGGTATCTTGCTGACATTCCAAGTTACGGTTAGCATGTCTGCTCTTTGGTACAGAGAACTGAGAGATACCAGTCGTGTGGCTGATCTATCCCGTGGCCTGAAGATTCGGACCGCTCCAAGCGAGTCAGGTATGAGCGGAAGGAATCATACCCTTCTAAGCTCGAATGATACTCGGGGTCTTTTCATACCTAAGCTTTACGATGTTTCTCTGCAGAACTGGCTTTACAGTGCGACCACTGAGATCACGCAACATGGAGTCACCCCAGCATGGAGCAAAGACACCTGGAGTTTCCTTCCCCTAGATCTGTCCGGCATCGACAATGACATTCGATATGCTAGAAGCGCATTGAACAACAACACGCAAATCCGCAACCTGACACTTCAAACGACAGGACTGAAGGCCTCTTTGGATTGCCATTCCCTGAACTACACGTCTGACCCACCTTTGTGGCTTACGGAGCTCGACTTTTTGCACAGCCCGATAAGCAATCGCACTGGTGTCTCCTTGTGGAATGATACCAACCGTCCATCGATACTGGATCTTGGCTATACATTGAAGAATTTCTCTGGTGTTACACTCGATCTGCAAGCGGTAAATTGTTGCGCTAACGACTCAATGGGACAGATTGGTGACGCTGTCGTTGGATATTGGTCGAACGCTTATGGACCGGAGCTAACGTCCACCTGGTTTCACGGTCGTCCAATTCAAGGTCTCTACACACCAAATGATGACTCACAACAAGAGTTGTTTGTGTGGCAACAGGCACCACAGATGAGCGCTGTCGGCTGTAAGCCGCGGATCGAGGCAGCGAAGTCACTCGTTACAATCGACATTGAGACCGGTGTTGTGTACGAGTACGAGATAATCGGCGCATTGCGCAATGTAAGTGAAGCTTGGTCGTGGCCTTACAGTCAGAAGAATATCACTCGTGACACAACCTCGTGGGATGATGACGGAACATATCCTTCTTTCGAAGACGCGGTGCGAGTGAATGCCAGGTGAGCGTCCTAAGTACATCAGAATGACCTTTGCTGAACCAAATCAAGTTGGGGTTATCTGTTCTGGGACGCTGTTGTCAACTCGGGTCAACAAGGAGCATGGTTTCGGTTCCAGGATCCTGGACTCAATGTCGATCTCATGTCTTACTCCATGTTGCATCTTGCTAACGACAGCCGAGAAGCACTACTCGATCCGGAAACACTTGCGGAACATGCCAGTACGACATTTGGCATCTTCTTCAAGCACTTTGCAAACTGGAACATCACTTGGGACGCTGATTGGACGGGATATGTATACGAGAAGGACATTCCGTCTAAGATCGACGTCACAATCAGTGTGCCAACCGACCAATTGCTCATGTCACCAGTCGCAGCCATCATGAGTATGTCAATCCTGGTCTTCTTGATTTTCGTCACCATCATCATGTATACCACGAACCGCCACAAATACAAAGCGATTCCTAGGGATGTAAACACCTTAGCCAGCGTACTCGGCTGGGTTTATGCGAGCGATCGACTTCTAGCTTGGGCGGAAAGCGCACCGCCGTCGAAGCCATGGTATCAAGCCTTGTTCTCGAAAACATCACCTCTTGCAGCACATCACAGAGTGAAGATGGGTCCATTCATAGATTCTGCTGGCAATGAGAGATGGGGTATCGAAATGGTAGATACCGAAGTGGTTGATGCTCTACAAGAAGACAAGGCAAAACACCAGAGGTCTCTTGGGGGATCTGCTGGCGAGTCAATCGAATTGCAACATATCGATCACACAGCTATCGATGGGAATGAAGATCTCGGCGCTCACGAGAGATTACTGAGATTACTGAGTGTCTCTAACATTGAATCAGACACCATTGCCTGTGCGCATGCGAGTGTCAATGAAGCCGAGCACGAGCACACAAGCAGAGCGTCTCATGGCTACCCCGAATAATATTCATCAGGGGAAGCATAAACGACCCTACAGTTGATCATTTGAGTGTTACACAGATCAAAGTGGAGGACCTCAGATCGATACAACGGATTGTTCTATTGCATTGTCCGTCCTCAGCGTCATCATGTGCGATTGCCGAATGTTTGCAAGATTTCGCAGCAGAGACAAAGACATTTGTCATACAGAACACGATTGTGAAGTTCTAAATCAACGGAGTTCAGGCTGTCGCGAGAGTGAATGATATGACTATACAGTCAAGGACCTTGCAAGAGGTCTACGATATGCTGTCGGACATCTCACCCGTGCCTGCGGACTTGCTCTTACTCTGTAGAAACCGAGCAAGTTCCAAATTCGGTCCATCATAACCCTCCATCGCAGCTTGAATCGCATTCCCACTTGCACCACCCTGAGTATCCACATCAGCGTCATGCTCGAGCAAAATCTCGACAATTCTTCTGAACCCTCTATACGCCGCCGCTTGCAATGCAGTACCATGGAACCCAGCAACAGGTGTATTTGGATCTGCACCCCTAGACAACAAGAGCAGAACTGTGCTCTCAAACCCTGCTTCCGAGGCAACTTGCAGTGCAGTGCCATAAGTGCCTCCGATGAGATTGACATCAGCTCCGTAGTGGTCTATAAGTAATTCGATTATATCGTCATTTCCTTCTCCATCAGCAGCAGCTTGTAAGGCGTGTCCAAACATGCCACGAGAGGTATTAGGGTCCGCGCCATGCTCGAGCAGTATTCGGACAAGCTCTTTATTCGTCGGCGTGGTAGCAGCCGCTTGCAGCGCGTTTCCAAAGTTTCCGCCTTGAGCGTTAACGTCTGCGCCTTGAGAGATGAGAAATTTTGCTATTTCCGTGTGGGTTGGAGTGTTGTGGATTGAGGCTACTTGCAGCGCGTTGACGAATCGACCCCCACGAGCATTTGGGTCTGCGCCGCGGGAAAGGAGGAGTTTTACTGTCTCGAGATGGCCTTTGCTTGATGCGGTATACAGGGCTGTACCTTGATCTCCTTCATTGCCGGTCGACGCGTTCAGGTCGATGCCAGTGGTAACCAGTTCCTCGATCTCATCTAATTGATTTTTGGAAGCTGCATCATACAGCAAACTTGCGCTGCTGGAAAAAGTCATGGTGTAGGGGTAATTCCCATCTCTTCGGGTAAGATAGGTACGCAGGGGGGGCTGTGCTGTGTCGAGATGAGCGCGAGTCGAGTTATCGAAGGAGTTGTGATACGAAATGTTTAGGCAGCAGTAGCGCTATATCAAGGCTTTGACGCCATGATCTGCCAAGCCGGGTGAGGGTCATCGCGTCGCTGCCTTGTGTACAGGGCTACAAGCCAGCCGCAAAGGCAAGATCAGACATTGCGATTTTTTCATGCACTTGGCCGCTCGTGCTTCAACGTCATGGGGCGTGGTTGTGTTAATACCGCAAGAAACGATCATACGTCAATCAGCCACCCGTTCTTCTCTGACAGTCTCGAGCCGGAAAGCAAGATGGCCTTGATGCTTTGAACTTCAGATCGGCTGAGACCAAGTGTCAGTAGATACTGTTCGATGCCGCCGTGTTTCACTTCGAGATGTTGTTCCAGAGCATTGACATAATTCGGTAGTGGCTCGGCCCAATCGTCGGGGTAAGATCCCGCTCTGAGTTCTTCTAGTCTCTGCTGCTTGACCCCAGACAGTGCCTGGTAGGTTTGCGCATAATCCAGATATATGCTTTGCCTATCTGCATGGAGTAAAAGCATAGTCATGGAAACAATCAACGATACCATCTCACTGCCCCACTTGTTCAAGATCAAGACAGGGTATGATGATGGGTCTGCCAGTATCTTAAACACAGCTCTGACCTGTGGGAACGAATGGTCGATGATTGCTTTCGGTGTAAACATGCGATCCTTGGACATCTTCGCACTGGTAACTTTCTGCCAGCTTTTAATGCCAGTCGCCGGTGAGATGGCAATGTGAGCCAAGCCTTTGGTCCTCTCCCACAGACCAGTCTGACTGAGCACAAATCTGCCAAATTGCGGACCACATAAGTCGATATAGTGGTTGTTGAGGCCAAGTATGCTGGTATGAGCTATCTTCTCTGGATATTGGAGCGCAAAGTCGGTGTCTTGTTTGCCAGGCAGCAGCACCGTACTGATCATAGGCCATGGCTGCCTTATAATGTCAACATGCACCGAAGACGTTTTGAGCGGGTGTAACTCACATGCCTCTCAAATCAATGATGGAGCGTATGCGATATTGCTCACGTAGAGCGTCCAGGTCCTCCGGAGACGCATCGTCTGCGATGCAAGTTTAGCTATCAAGTGTTGACGACAACACGCGCATGACACATACCAATGTGAGCGCTTCTGAACAACAATCCTGGCTTAACTGTCTTGATCAAGCTTGAGATATCGCGAAAGTTCTTGATTGTTGCCAGCGCAGATGCTTTCTCCCCTTGATGATCCATTGCGGTCGATGTTGTTTCAAGTCGCCTCATTATGCGCGACCGGTCTTCTTATAAGCCAGCGCTGGAACATGGTGCAATCCTTCCGCGGAGCATTGAATAGCCCGGCCAGAAGAAGAACAGTGATGATTGGCTTCTAAAGGAGCGGGATTGGGATGATGATGTTCTTGCGGGAATACGACGGCTATAACGGCCGGCCAAGCCTTCTCAGCTTACTCAGCCATAGTTCGCCGATCTTGTCTGAGAAGGTACCTACCTAGCTCTTCAACCTCCGCTTTCCGCGTCTGCTTGCACCACATGTATAGACAACGACAAGATGGTTGAGGCAACCAATTGCAACAACCTCCATTTTTTGCTACGAAGTTGCTTTGCGAACGCGACACCGATCCTGAAACCTCGAGCTACTGGGTTGCTGGAGGCCGATAGGTGATTGAAAATTGGCGATTAGGGACCGACAAGCATGGCTGCGGAAGACATCTCTGGAGAATTTGCGAGAGACTGTAAAGACTGTTGGGTTGAGAACGTGATTGTGAGAGATTACGGTGAAATTGCTCTGCGTCATGCTGTAGCTCCAGCGTAAGCACTAATGTTGCGTTCGCAAACAAATGCATTGGCAAGGGAGTCGCGACTTGACTGCATCAAGATCCTGTCGGCGTGCCTTCCACGGTTGCTTGCGTCAAACAAGCGGGGTCGCTTCATCAGCAACTTGCAACATTGAGTATATCTATTCTGCATAAATCAACGATCGCCCCTGGACTCCCAAACATCGCAACATCTCAAGATGACCTCTTCAGTCGCCTTGCCTAACGCGAACTCCAATGTCACGCCCTTCACAGTTCGTATCTCGGATGACAGTCTCGAGCAGCTCAAAGCACTACTGCGCATCACACCCATCGCAAGTCAGACCTACGAAAGTAGTCTGCCGGATGCGGACCGCAAATTTGGCATACGACACGACTGGCTTCTGAAAGCCATCAAAGAGTGGAGAGACACGTTCGACTGGTGAGTGTTGAACCGTTCGTCAAACCAGCTCTGTCTCATTCATGTCCAGGCGTAAGCACGAAGGTCACATGAACACCTTTGATCACTTCCACATGAACATCGACGACAAAGTCGGTGAATTTCATGTTCATTTCGTGGCCATGTTTTCGAAGAAGAAAGATGCTGTACCTTTGATGTTGCTTCATGGCTGGCCAGGCAGCTTCCTGGAGTTTCTTCCCGCGCTGGACAAGTTGCGCAAGAGATACCTGGCCGACGATCTACCGTATCACCTCATCGTACCATCCCTCCCAGGTTACGCCTTCTCAAGCCCTCCTCCTGTCGACAACGATTTTGGAATTGAGGATGTCGCAAGAGTGATGGATCTGCTCATGCTCAAGCTGGGCTTCGGAGATGGATATATGGTGCAGGGTGGAGATGTTGGAAGCAAGATTGCCAGAGTCATGGCTGTGAAGCATGATACGTGCAAAGGTAGGTGATATGCAACTACTTTCGGAGCCATGCTAACATTCACAGCTATCCACAGTAAGTTGCAGGACGAAACTAACTATTGTAATACTGACAAGACAAGTCAACTTTTGCATCATGGAAGACTGCCCTGATGACATAAGCAACATGGACTGCTCTGCAACTGAGGAGGAAGGTCTGCAGAGGGGACGCGAGTTCCTCAGGACCGGCAGTTCGTACGCCGTTCAACATGCCACAAAGCCGAGCACGATCGGTTTCGTGCTCTCAAGTAATCCTGTCGCTTTGCTAGCTTGGTAACTTTTATGGATCCCTTTGACAGGCTCAGCACTCATCAAAATCTAGGATCGGTGAAAAATACCTCGCTTGGACTGAAGAAGACCCACCTGTGTCCCTGATTCTTGAGTCTGTCAGTCTGTACTGGCTCACCCAATGTGCTGCCACATGTCTCTGGCCATACCGCATCGTAAGTGACTACTAAAGCTGATCCTCGACTCCAACACCAACAATCTCTTCGTAGTTCTACACGCCCGGCGTCAACGGCAACCCGCACAACATGGCCAAGTACAAGATCCCCGCCTCGAAGCCGTTCGGCTATTCTTACTACCCTCATGAGTTGTACCCAGTTCCCAGATCATGGGCCGCAACTACAGGTAATCTGAGCTTCTTCCGTGCTCACGAGAAGGGCGGACATTTTGCTGCTGTTGAGCAGACTGAGGCGTTCTTGAAGGATCTTGAAGAGTTTGTGCAGGAAAGTCGTGGAGCTGCTGGATTCGATGACTCGGAGTGAGAACAACACCCACTCCCGAAGGCCATGATTGGCCAATTATAACCGGAACACGTCGCCGGCGACTCACCGGTTCCCATTGCTGTCTGATGCAGTACCGTAGGAAGACTAGTAATTTTAGCCGAGTCTTGGCAAGTGCCGATCAGGGGTCTTTTACCAACAATCATCATGAATTTGCAGTCATTCTACCTTCACTTCTTATCCGTTCGCATCTGAAGAAGTGCAAAACAAAAGCTGGTCAAGAGTCTTTAAGTACCTTGTGGCCATCTGAGAAGCTGCGATAGTTGTAGGGTGACAGCAGTGATCAACATGGCGGGAACGTTACGGTCCGAGCATATGCAGGTCAATATAATCGCGAATCCTTCAAGAATCCTTCTATTTTCTTGAAGAAAGTTGTTGTCTTTCTTTGTCTTCCTCCCATTGTCACAGAAAATCGGAGACTACCTCTTGTATTGTACCAAACATGCAGGGCACTTACGATCTGGTGGTCATTGGAGCAGGTAAGCCAACGCAGCACTCTCAACATTGAGCAAACACCAACTAAATTTCATCAGGTTGGTATGGACTTGCCGTCGCTGCCACGTATCTTCAAGTTAACCCCGATGCTACAATCCTTGTTCTCGAGGCTCAGTCGACTGTGGGTGGAGTGTGGAGTGAAGAGCGCCAATATCCTGATCTGAAGTCCAATAACATGCTCGGTACATACGAATACCCGGACTTTCCCATGGACACGGAAACCTACGGAGTCAAGCCTGGCGAACACATTCCTGGACATGTGATTCATCGCTATCTCAGCGACTATGCGAAGAAGACTGGAGTTTACGCGCGCACCCAATTCAACACCAAAGTGCTCGAAGCCTCTAGGAATTCGGATGGAGAAGGATGGACTTTGACCACCGACTCATCCAACCTGGCCACACTGTTCACGAGAAAGCTTGTCGTAGCCACCGGTCTAACCTCTGAACCTTTCATCCCTTCCTTCACCGGCGCAGAACTCTTCACAACATCCAACGGCCTTCTAATCCACTCTCGCGATTTGAACAAACACACTTCCCAGCTCTTCAATAAGTCCACCTCCGTGACCGTCCTCGGCGGCTCAAAATCAGCCTGGGATGTCGCATACGCCTGCGCTTCCCGCGACGTACCTGTAAATCTCGTCATTCGCTCCTCAGGCCAAGGACCAACTTGGATGGCACCACCCCACGTAACACCCTTCAAAGCATGGTTGGAAAAACTAGTCCATCGACGCTTCCTAACCTGGCTATCCCCCTGCATATGGGGCGATGAAGATGGTTTTTCTGCGATTAGAAAGTTTTTGCATACATCTTGGTTGGGCAGGAAAGCGGTGGATGCGTTTTGGTGGGTTCTTTCCTCCGATGCTAATGCGTTGATGGGGTGGGATAGGCATCCAGAGACGATGAAGTTGAAACCTAGACATTCGGCTTTTTGGACGGGGAGTGGATTGGGGATCTTGAATTTCGAAGGTGATTTCTTGGGGTTGGTGAGGGAGGGGAAAGTCAAGGTGTTTTTGGCTGATGTTGAAGGGTTAGGAGAGGGTGTTGTGAGGCTCAGTGATGGAACGGAGCTGGTTACTGATGCTGTTGTTTGCGCGACTGGGTGGAAAGCACGTCCGCCGATCAAGATTTCTCCTGAAGGTATGGATGCGGAGCTCGGGCTGCCTAGTAACGCGACGCAGATGTTCTCGCAAAAAGACATCGCGGCAGCTGACGCAGAGGTCTTGTCTCGCTTCCCGAAGCTGCGAGAGCAGCCCAAGACGCCTATTCCCGGTGGCGACACTTCCGCCGACGACACGACTCAGCCCTTCACTCTATACCGCTTCATGGCACCACCCAAGCACATGCTAGAGGGCAACGACATCGCTTTCGCAGGCATGATAACTACAATCTCCACGCCTCTGTGCGCTTACCTTCAAGCACTCTGGATAACCGCATACCTCTCCAACACTCTTTCGCGCCTGCCCTCCTCAGCCCTTGAAGCCGAGAAGACTGCTCTGCTACACTCAAGGTTCGGAAGATGGAGGTATGCTTGTGGGTATGGAGCCAGGTTTCCGGACTTTGTGTTTGATGCTGTGCCCTACCTGGACATGTTGATGAGAGATTTGGGGATCAAAGAAAAGAGGAAAGGAGGATGGATGAGTGAGATCTTTGAGGCGTATGGACCGGAGGACTACAAGGGTGTCGTCGGTGAGTGGAGCGAGATGCAAAAGAAGCAGCAATAGTGTTAGATTATGCATGTGCCGGCATCGAATTCGTTGAACAATCATGTGGATTCGTAGCTGTGCAGCTCCACCGAGTCCATAAGTAGGTTTACTTGCGTGCTTGATAATTGTGAGCGATCCGGTCAGAGCCGCCGTGTTATCTGGAGTAGGCTCCCCCGTTGAAGGCTGAAGCCTAAGCACATGTCATCCAGAACTCGCTGCTAGAGCGAGACAGGCGGTCTGGATATATCCTTCTGGACGGTCGTATTCGCAGAACCACGATGGAGCCAACAGTAGAATAATCCTCAGTTCCGATAGTCCCGGGCTGCGAGAGTCGCGTTGGATCAGAGTGATACTCCTGAACGTGAATCTGGCGTGGCAGATTAGATGTAGTGATTAATTGGTAAGCTGCTTCAAGCCTCAAGAACGTGTCGAATCATATATGAAACGGTTTGTTTCGTCATCAAAGGTTATTGAAGCCTCAGGCCCCATGTGACCGACCGAGAAGGAGAGTGCCAAAATGAGAGCATATTTGACGACAGGTAGGCGGATGGCCCAGTACGGAGAGAGTCCATATAACTTGCGATGAATATAGAACAGCGTGCAACTGCTCTAGAATTGTTGGGAACATTACCTACCACGTGTTGATATGTGAGAGTATGCGACCTCATCTGCTGCTGGTTAACTACTTGCCAAACTTTATATCTTGACCGTTGGACTCGTTCGCAGGTGACAGGACGGAAAATGCCTTGTTCTGTGCGTCGTGCCGACAGCGAGACGTCAAACCGCGCATGTCGCAAATTCAAAGATCCTCCAGACACTCTAGACTTCCTGGATAGGATGTCGCATCAGTGCTGACGGTTTTGAATTGTGTTCGATGCTGTACTCCGTAGCCGCAAGGTTGTGAGAACAAAACTCCTTCGAGGCAGAAGGAGGTTTGGAACTAATGACGTCGAGGTGAATCTGGGGAGGTGTTGAAATGACAAAGTACCTCAACTTGCGATGGCTTTTTGGTCAGATGTATTCGTTGTGTCGGAGATGATATAAAGTAAGTCTGCGCAGGCAAGGCAGATAAGCAGCTTCACGACTCGACTGTGGAATGTCATGTGATCAGATTCGGAATCTTGGCATTGTTCTCCTCGTTCGCAAACTGGAAAGCGCAACTTCAAGGGCTCCCCTCTCCTGATATACAAGCGATTGGTACTTGCACGTCGGCAGAACGCTTCACGAGCATTACAAGCATGTTCGAGCATCGCCGACAGCCGGACGCCAATACTTACGTGCGAAAGCATCTGACCGTTAAATGTGATAGAGGCGTCGTGCGACACGAGAAAGCAGTTTAAATCCTATACACGCATCGAGCGTCTCCCGCTTTCGACCTTCCCGTCTCCATTGCGTTCCGCTCGCAAGCCGGCCGACCAGATCCATCGTAACGAGCGCTGGAACAACGTCAAGAGATGGATCAAGATGACACAGGACTCGACCGACAATGCTCTGTAAGAACAGCGTAGCGACGATGGCTTTCGACCATTCTTCGCACTCTTATGTTGCAGACGCATGGACATGTCTTTTGCTGTTGAAATCGAAATCCGCGTGCAAGTTGGCGTGATGCACGCCTAGATACGTGCCGAAGACAAGCAAATTGGAACTGCACGCCACGACAGTGCCAATCGATACCGATGCTCTATCACGTCTAATGGGACGCCATGCAGGACAGATACCAGACGCCGAATCCCAACCGCTGTCCAATTCGGTATTGTACACGGACGGGTTCATGCAATTGTGGATCGTGAGCGACTCTGTTCGTCTTGCGATCGACAGTTCTACGATTCGGCCATTGTAATGCCGTATGCCGAAGAAGCTCTTACTACAGGATCCTTCTAACGGTTTTACTGCTCTAGACGTCGGGCAGACTTCATCTTCCAGAATCAGACCCCTTGTGGGGAACTGCAGGGCCAGAAGGCAGGTAACCTGGGGAACAAACTCTGTTTGCCGAAGATGTCTGAACCGTCTCCTCTGGATATGAACTCATGTACAGGGTAGGTCTGGTTGCGCTTGAAGGTAAGAAAAGTGTTACCCGTATTCAGATCTGTATTGAGTCGACGCAATGAATTCTTCTGTAGTATGCTACAACACCGGTACATGCTGAACAGCAAAGGTAGGCTGTGCTATATTCTTAGCAAATGACACAAGTCTAAGACCTTACTACCTTTAAACAGCAGGACGTTGTGTAGGGCATAACGGTGATATGAAAAATCCGACGCCACGGCCTAACGGTCTTCTAGATCACAACGTCAACATGCCCGAACCTCTTCTCTGGCATCATAGCATCTACCCAGCCAAGTGGTTTAGTACGTGATCAGCAAACGATCTACTGATTCACCGACGATGCGATACCAGAACCGGTGGGGACGGCTTTCACTATCAATTTTTTCGCTGAAACATTCGGGCGTTCTGGTCAACTCGCCTCATATATAACTATGCTTCGCCATACAGTACCCCCGTACGGTGCGATCTCCTAGCAATCTCCAACAACCCAAAATGCGTTTCATCGACACCGCCATCCCGCTCTTTGTGGGCTTGTCTGCTCTTGCCGAAGCGCAGGATGTTGACTTCGGCAAAGTCTACTCGGTTAAGCCGCAACTAAAGTCGGCCAGTAACACCGGATCATCGACATCGTCAGTGAACACAGCCTCGACTGCCTCCTCCATTGTCTCGGTCTTAAGTTCTCGCCATGCTGCAACTATGGTGCCTTCGGGGTCGTCTTCTTCTTCTTCTCAGAAGTCGTCAAGCTCTGCCAAGGCTAGTAGCAGCTCCAAGTCATCGAGCTCTGCCAAGTCAAGCAGCGCATCCAAATCATCGGCTGCCTCTTCCAGGCAGTCATCGAGTAGTGCACAGAGCAGCTCCAGCAAGTTATCGAGCAAGTCATCTTCTTCGGTAAAAGCACCCACGACCTTGAGCACACAGAAGGCCACCAGCTCGACGAAACAGTCATCACCCTCCACCAGCAGTAAGACTTCTTCATCTTCCGCTGCTGCGACCAACCTTTGTCCTGCTGTCAACAACAAGGATATCACCGACTCCAAAGGCAAGGTGTACACCATCAAGTGTTCCTCGGATACCAATGTCGGCTCATTCACCAGCAAGTCGGCCACTAACTCCTACACTGATTGTATGACTATTTGCGATACCACCTCTGGATGTGTTGCTTTCTCGTATGTCGGTGGTGATAACGGAAGCGGCTCAGGCACGTGTTGGATGAAGAATTCAGCTGGCAGCGCCATCGCTGCTGGCAAGAACTATGTTGCAGGCTTCTTGAAGTCAGCCACTGTTAACAAGGGCAAAGCATCTGTTTCCAGCAGCAAAAAGTCATCTTCCTCATCCAAGATGGCTACTTCATCAAAGAAGGCTTCCTCGTCTTCGGCCAAGGTCAGCACTTCGGTCAAGAAGGTCACTTCAACTTCCAGCAAGCGATCTACGTCAACCTCTACCAAGTCAAGCTCAACCAAAGTCAAGCGTGCAACAGCCACTACTTGCTCCAACCCAAATTCAATCCTCTACAACTACGCCCCTAACCCCAACACACCCACTCAATTCTTGGTCGACTCAACCCTGGCTGCCTTGTCTGCTGCACAATGGTATCCTCCCGCCGGTTACAGCACTAGCTTCACTGGACAGTTCGGTGGTCTTTTCGCACCGAACTATCTCGGCTACCAACAGCTCTCTTCCTATAACACTAGCGCATGTGCTGCCTACTGCAATGCCCGCTCTGACTGCAATGCTTTCAACATTTACTTCGAGCGCACGCCTGTCTTCATTCCCGATGACTCTTGCCCGAGTCCCAACGCTGCTGCGACCATCACTTGCGCACTCTACGGCAGCTCTGTCGATGCTTCGACTGCCACCAACATCGGCCAGTACCGTAAGGACTTCATGGTTGTCATCCAAGGATCTAATGGCTACAACCTCAACCCTGCTCCCGCTTCCGTTTCGTCGTTCCAAGGTCCCAATGCTCTTGATGCGGTCGCTTACAGCAGCGGTATCTACTTGGCTCAGCAGTACTTTTCGACATACGATGTTACACAGTGCAGCGCTGCTTGTACCGCCTATACAGCAAAGTCGAAGTCGACTGCTCAGAGCAACAAGGCTTCGACCTACTCACCTTGCAACTACTTCAACGTCTTCAACTTGACGTTGAATGGACAGTCGCAGATGATGGGATGTTATTTGTTCAGCACTTCGGATGCCCAAAACTACGACACCTACAGAACCGCAAAGGGCAGCGATGGTACCGTCTACAATCTGACCAACTCGTACGGATATGCTCTCTATCCCCAAGATAAGGGTCTGACCAGTGTCACTTGGTCTGCCGCGCCCACCGGCACCGGCGCTTCTTGTGCATCTCTTGGCAAGGCCGGCGATGCTCTGATTGATTACAACACTGTCAACTACACTCTTGGTTGCGGTTACGATGTTCAATACTCTAACGATATCGGTAACCAGACCACTCCTGATTTCTACTCTTGCTTCGCTATCTGCGACAGCGGTGCCTACCCCGGATGCTCTGGTTTCGCTTATCTCGGCAACACTTGCTACTTCAAGAACCTGACTGGTTCGTCTCGCACACCTCAGCTGGACAACTACAATGTCGACATGGCTTGGCTTCCTGCCTCGTATGCCGGTTTTGGTGCCTCTACTGTCGCAGCGACTGTCACCTTCACAACTACCACTATTGCATGGACTGGTGCCTCGACTACAACTGTCACATCGATCAACGGTCTTCAAGGAACCATAATCGTCGAGACTCCTGGAAAGGTCACTGCTGCAACTACTACGACCTACGTGACTACCGCCATTGAATCGGGTACTGCATCTACCATCGCAACCCAGACTATCGCTCCTACCGGTACTGGCAAGACCGGTACTGTTCAAGTCATCTACCCCACACCTGCCACTACCTGCGGAAACAAGGGTGCTTTGGCAGGATTGTACTCCAACACTTTCTCCAACCTGCAAGGCACTACCAGCTACCCTGCCTTCAAGCCCGAGTCTTTCAAGACAAAGACTCCTTACGCCATCCAGACTGCTTCATACATGGGCGAGTACAACTATCTCAACACTGCACCTACTGTTTATGGCAAAGCCCTCACATACGCCCAGGCCAGCGTCCTGACTCTCAATCACGTCTTCTATCTCTTTGCAGGCCACGGTACTGGTTACTACAGCATCAACTTACCTCAAGCTGATGACATCACGCTCGTCTGGATTGGTGCAAATGCCTTGTCTGGCTACACACGTGCAAATGCAAACATGTTGCAGACCTATGTCCAAGGCACCCCCACCCCTGTCACCCTTGCCTTCTTCCTCTCTGCAAACACATACACGCCAATCAGAGTCATCTTTGGTAACGGAGCAGAGGTCGGCAACTTCCAAATGAACATGTATGCCCCAGATGGCACTCAGATTCTTGGAAGCAATGCTGGTACCAATACCGGTATGATGAACCCGGATATCGTCCAGTTCCCTTGCGACACCACTCTGGGCGGCAAGTTCGCTGCCTTTGGCAAGGAGACTTGATCCTTTTTCCTTTGTTACTTTACTCTAGATAGACTTCTCTTCACTGTTTTAGCTTCCCGCATTCTCAATTTTTCATGGTATACCATTTTATCAATATTATTCTTCTACTCCAACTATCTTTATCTCTTGATTTTGAACGTATTTAGCTCGTGCCTGTAAGAACATGTATCCGGCTAAGGTCTTCTCTCCTGGCCTATACAGGTCCCATCCAACGCTATAATGCCAGCGTTAGATACCGTGATGTCAGTTCCGTCAGACAAACGAGACAACAAAGTCACTCTAAACAAGACAATCACAAAGCGTGCTGTCACAATATCTCAAGCCACAGCTCTGATGATTTCACGCAAGTCTACCTTTTGCTTCTTATTCCCGCTGACCACGCATGTCCATCTGTGGATTTGTATTTGGGCTAATGTAAGTGACGAGAACGGAAATTCAATGGAAGGTAACTCTCGTGGTTCGGGATTCATGGTGTTTCTCAGTGATGCATTTGATGTGTGGTTGATTTGGTATGGGTTGTGGTGCAGGATAACGTGGACCTAACATGGAGTGCAGAATAAAACCATCCACACTGCCGAAATAAGACTTCCTTTCTCGAACCCTGCAGTGTGTCCACCTCCAAGCCTTCCATCTTATCAGGTCCTAGCCTCCTAATCTCCATTATTGCCTTTCTTCTTCTTTCCCACCATAGCTTCCTTGGCGACGGCGGAGGAACGCATCTTCTCCAAACGTCGCTTCATAGTTTCGTGCATGTGCAACTGACTCCAAGGATCATACAGTGATTCAGTGCTTTTTGGAGCCCACAACCACGGTGCATCGTCAAGTGCTCTTTGCGGCTGATAGCGTCCAGAGTGGTGGAGCTTTTCCATCTCTTTGGTCAAGACATTCAGGCGCTCAATTGACGAGGCGCTCCAGACAAGTGCTTGAGTCTCACGTTCATGAGCCCAAACGCCAGATACTGCTGCGTTTTGGTCGATAATTGCGCTGTTTGTTACTTGCGGGTGAGTATTGGCGATAAGGGCGGAATTTGTCGTCATGGCAGTGATTTTGGTGTTTGTTGTGGCAGCGGGTAGTGTAGAGGGATCTGGGATTGATGACGAGGAGGCTGGAGGAGTGATCGGTTGTGTGTGGGTGGAGGCGAGGGTGTGACTGTTTGCTGGCGACTCGGGAATGCGTGTACAACTACAGGAGTGTTGGGGATCTTCATCAATTAGTTTCGTTGTTGATATGGCAGGAGGATGGCATAACAGTACCTTGGCGAGCGGCCATCTCGCTGTGATTCGGTCTGTTTGTCGTATGTGAGTGGGAAGTCAATGTTTTGAAGCTGGATATCTTGGTCGTTGATGAGTTGTTGAGAGAGAAGAATTCTTCAAAAGTGTGAATTGGGTAGTTGCGCAGACGCAGGCTCGGAAATCAAGGCGACGCACATTTTGTTACACTACCACCCATTTCTCAACATGCCTCGAGATGGGCCACATCTACTTGTCCAGACTCGCAACGACTAAACCTTCAATGTCGACTGATATCTTCGCCGGACATCCATCACACCCCCGATTGCAATGGCGCGAGCACTCTCAACGGCATCCACCCCTGCATCGCATCTCCACCCCTCAACAACGCCCTGATTTCTGACGGATGGATCCAGAAGAACACAACCATTGTTCCCAACATCAGCACCGCATCAAACACATACAACGTCCACTCATGCTCAACAATATACCCACTGCTGCCTCCCTGGATATACTCGATCAAGCGATAAAGCGAGCGCACAAGGATCAACCCACTACCCACATACAACGCCGTAAGATGTTTCTTCCAAGGCAACGGCATAGCCATAACCTTCGTGGTCGGATCCGCACTCATGCGTTTGTGAAACACCACAGCGCTGACCATGAAGAAACCGAAAAACAGGAGTTGCAATACCAACCCGCCGATGATGACTTTGTTTCCAGAGCTGTTGCCTTGAGCTAGCATACCGCCACCACCGCTTTGTGCGAGAAAGGATAGGACATCTCCTAGTACGAAGATCTTTGTGAGCTTTTTGCGCCCGATTATGGAGCGTGAGGAGCCTTCTGTGAGGTCGAGGATGCGGCCGAGTTCCATGTATATGCTTGCGGCGAAGAGGGTGGGTGCGAGAAGTAAGAAGAGGGATTGTAGGATATAGGGCATCAATTCATAATTTGGGTGCTGATCTGCGGACTTTGCTCGGGCGGCGTAGCCGATGACTTCGACTGTTGGTGGTGTCAGTAAGATGGTGGAAGGGAAGGTGAGGGGGAGCACTGACAGAGACCGCCGATTACGAAGGGAATGAAGAACCAGGTTCGTGTGCGGAAGAGTTGCCAGGTGTGGAGGATGGTGATGACGATGAAGATGAGACAGGCGACAATAGCAGCTGCTTTCGATGGCAGATATTCGTAGTATGAAAAAGCCATGGTCGGTCGAGGAAGAGCGTCTCAAAATGATGGACTCAACAAGGGTTTGGATGGTTTTGTTCTCAGGTTTCCAGCAAAATAAAAGATGAGAAGATTGACCCTACCAATCGAAGAGAATGACAAGTGTGTATTAGGAAGACAAGTGGGAGTAGAACGCTGGACGAAGAAGAAAAGCGATGGAGCATATATCACCTCCTCCTGATGCAAACGAAACACGTCTTCTGCGGCGTCGATGTCTCTTACATCGTATTCCGAGATTGACAATCAGGTTGCGCAGCAGCTATGCTGCAGACAAGTGGCCCACCATCGGTTTCAATACGGCGTATACCGGAAGATGAAACACGATGAAGCTCGGTGGATATACGGTATGGCTATCGAGTGCTTGTTTGTGAACGCTTGTGCATTGTAAAGTGATTCTCAACTGGGAAGGAAACCCGAGATCAAGCGTGTTGAGTGACAGACAAATTGAAGTCGGAGGAGTTGCTGCTGCAGAGGGTGCGTTCGAGTTTTCAACGTATTGACCGTATTCGCGATGCGACTTGATGTAGCGCCAGAACTGCGCAAACCGTCAACGTTGCAGCGACCCTGTCGGGAGACAGCCGCTTACTAATCGACGGACCTCCACCTACTAGACGCACACTACACTCCCCGCTCACTGCGCGCGCTAGTAAGCTTCGCAATTCAATCGCAATCATGGCCGACGGACAAGGACTTGACGACATCGATGCTAGTAAGTATATACATTTTGCAGATTTTTTGCACGTTGTTGACAAGTTCCTAGCTGACATCGAGTCCAACTACGATGAGACCACCGACTCCTTCGATGCTATGAACCTTAAAGCCGACCTTCTGCGTGGAATCTACGCTCATGGTTTCGAGCGTCCGTCTGCTTTCCAGCAGCATGCTATCATGCCAGCCATAAAGGGTGAGTACAAGTCGCAACCTTATGCCAGACTCATGCTCACGATGTCGAAAGGCAAGGACGTTGTTGCGCAGGCGCGGTCTGGTTCCGGGACGACTGCTGCCGTCTCTATCTCCGTCCTTCAAAATATCGACCCCGATGTTAAGGCATGCCAGGTCTTAATCCTTACCCCAACCCGTAAGCGTGCACATCAGATTCAGAAGGTCATTGCTACTATCGGTGGCTTTACAAATGTTGAATGCTACGCTTGCATTGGTGGTACTCGCATAGGGGATGATGCGAAGGCTCTTCGGGATGGGCGACAGTCAGTAGTCGTTGGCACCCCTGGCCGTGTCCATGACATGATTCACCGTCGTGCTCTCTGTACCGACAACACAAAGATGATCGTGCTCGACGAGGCCGATACCATATTATCCCGCGGTTTTGCTGAGCAAGTACACGAAATCTTCGGGATACTTTGTCAGAGCACGACCACCCAGGTCGTTCTCTTCTCCGCTACCATGCCTCAGGACGTGCTAGAGGTCATCACTGAGTTCATGCGTAATCCAGTCCGCATCACAATTGAGAAGTACGAGACTTGCCTTAAAGGTATCAAACATTTCTACGTTACCGTCGAAAACGAACAAGAAGACTGGAAGGTCGACAGCCTCTCCGATCTTCGCAAGACCATCACCAACAGACAGGCGGTGATTTTCTGCAACACTCGTGGGAAGGTCGAATGGCTTACCGATAAGCTTACTGCCCGCGACTTTGCTGTCTCGGCTATACACCGTGACATGGACGCGCCCCAGCGTGATAACAGTATGAGGCAATTCTTTTCTGGCTCTCACGTCCTGGTCGCTACCAACATGCTCGCCAATACGATCGACGTCCAGCAGGTCCCTCTTGTTATCAACTATGATCTCCCAGCCAACCTAGAGGACTACATTCGCCGTGTCGGACATGGCGGTGGCGGTCGACTCGGACGTAAGGGTATCGCCATCAACTTCGTGGCCGCTGACGAACTGCGCACGATGCATGAAATTGAGCAATTCTACGGCACTCAAATAGAGAAGATGCCGACAAACGCTGCTGGTAGTAATTTTTCTGCGTTCTATGATGTCGCAGTCACTAATTCGCTTCTTAGACCTCTTCTAAGCGTACAAGCGCCCTTATCTTGCCACTACCTTCCGTTCGACTAAGTTAGAAAATTTTAGCTTAGGATAGACTCGTTGGCCCGCGAGGTACTACTAAGATATGATGTAACGCCAGAACTGCACAAACCGTCACTGTTGCAGTGACCCTATCGAGACAGAACGGAAAACCTCGACTTCTCACAATGCTCTTACTACTGTTCAAAGTCCTGAAATCATTCTCTTGTAGTGGTCGATCGAACCTAAACCACTGCAAATCGAGAGAACGGTAATGTGTATACAAAGCTAACTAACAAACCAGATTAAATACCATCATCCCTTCCGTTCCAAGCAACTCCATCATGCTAATTCCAAGAGCACAAAACCAAAGAAGTGAAGAAAACAGTATAACACGCGGTAGCATGATCAGTCCCCTTGATACAGGTAGCATCCCCCAACTTCGGACAAGTTAGATTACCCACCACATCTCCTTCATCAGCATCGTGTTCGTTTTGCGTCTCGGCGTACGAACAAATGTCTCCATAAGCACGAACGGTGGCAATGCTTGACTTCATCTCCGGCACTTCTGCATCTCCGACGTAAGTTTCTTTCTCCGACACAAGATTGATACCATTCATGCGGCACACTTCCCAGTCAGTGCCTTCGGGTCGCTCGAATCCGGCGAGTCCGGTGATGAGCTTGAATGGCTCGTGATTCGGACCAAGCTGCTGTTGGCTGTGGAAGTAGAATTCGAATTCACCGAGATATTCGTCGTTGTTGTAGGAGAATATTGGTGGGGTAGTGGTGGGGGGAGGAGGCACATCCGCCGTGGTATGGGGAGGAGGTTTATCCACCGTGACATAGGTTGTCGTTGTGGTTGGCGGGGGTGGGGTGTGAGTAGGAGTTGGCAGAGTGGTTGTGATTGTGACGACGGAGATGGGGATTGAGCTGGTTTTTGCAGTGGTTGACGACTCTTTCGTGGATCCTGGCGCAGTACCAGTCGAGGTCCCCAGGCCACTCGTCGGGCCGGTGTATATCTTGGAGTCAAGACTGACATAATCAGAGTCGGCGTACTGTCCCATAGCGTACGAGGAATCGCATCCAGAGTCGCCGTTGGCGCAAGGATCGTAGTCATCATTCGGGCAGACGAAATGTTTGTAGACGGAGCCATCTGTGAATGAGCCACCTGATCCAAGCCCGAGGGCGTTAGCGACTGCTTGACGGCCTTTGATGCGAGGTTGCTCATCAGTACGTCTCTTGGGGTACATTTGGACACCGCTTTGTGCAAGCCCGCCATGCCAGTTTCCAAGGGTGTATCCAGTCAGTCCGATCAACCTCCTGATGTGTTGAACAATACGGCCAACGAGCTCACTCAATTCGGAGTCCTGCTCATGCTGTTGCTCGTCTCTCATTTCCCACATGTTCTTGTCAAGGGTTGTCTCGTTACTGGAAGCAGCGAGATCACGCTTGACAGGATTTCCACCTGGGACATCGAAGCATCTGAGGTTGATGCCATTCACTCCAGGGTCAGATCTTGGACTGCCTTCGCCATATTCGACACCATTTGAGTCATCATTCGCCCATCCACCCAAGGCTTCATTCCATATCTTTGTGCCAGGTGAAGGATGAAGGCAGTACTGTGGTGGAAGGTCCATAAGTTGGTCAGGTTCGTTTGGGACGCGTTTGACGACTTTTTGAGTCTTTCTTCCAGCGACGACATCGAACCAAGGATCCCATAACTGATACCTGATGGTCCTTGGTGGCAAAGGTCCAGTGTATCCTTGATTGGCCAGTGTGAACTCGATTCCTAGAAACGGTAAGTTAGTCTCTAGTCCTCCCTGTGCGGAATTGTACCAAGGGTATTCATAACTCACCATAAGGCTCTGCACATCTGTTGTGGGCTGTAGAGTCAAGTAAGTAACCGGCATCGTCATTCGTGGTGGGAGTGTTCTTAAAATCGACACCTTAAAACATGTTAGTCGAGTGTACCCCGTTTAGGTTACAGAGCAGTGAAGAAAGCTCTTGACTTGGTATCATGCGTGCCAGTTTGAGCGCTGTCCTTGGATATCGAATACTTACAGTAAATGAGACCTTCGGCCAGTTCGAAAGGGCTCAGACCAGGGCCTATTCCGAGAGCAGTTTGTGCGTCGTTTCCAGCGGTCCTGTAGAAGTTCGAAAGGTCTCGTCCTGCTCCACCATTCTCACTGCGATATATGAGTCTGTTGACTGAACGAGTGTTCATGACGTTGGTCCTTGGTTTGCTTTTGGTTGGATGCCCGCTACCAAAAGGATATTCTTCAATTTCACAGCCAATTAACCCCCAACCAGTCTTGGGAAACTCATCGCCGTTTCGAATCCTGTTAGCGTAGTCAACGCTGACAGAACCTTTCCAACCATATTTACCCTGAGCCCAAACTTCGGTATCGTGGAATTCAGCGTTTGCCTTGTAGGTCAGAACACTCGTTCTTCCCCTCGAACTGATGGCAGACCGTGCATTTGCACAGACATTAGGAAAGCCAGTCACAGGATCGCCATCGCATGTGTACGTTCTGTGGCATATACCATTGAACGGCGGATTGGCTTTGTAATAAGGTACTGCCGGAGGATTGGGACAAGCTGCCTTTGGCTTTGGTGCTCTCGGCAAGAGTCCAAACATGTTTAAGCCATCGAACCTTTTGCCTAGTGGCTGCCAGGAATCGCCACTATCACAGCAGCTTTGAGCTGCGCTGATCAAGTCTTCTGATGACGCTGGATCTTCATCTGCAACTCTCTGACAGGAGAAGATTGCATCGTCGCCCCCGAGCAAATCGAGAAGACCACTGTCCACTCCGCAATCAACAGTACCTGAGCTAGGGTTGTAAAAAGGGAAATTTCCGTTGGCACAGAGCCCTGTTGACGTACTGAGAGAGGCATCGCATTTCTCGTCTTCTTCCTCGTCATCTCCGCAGCCTTCATCTCCCTCTTGGCATTCTTCACCGCCTGGAGGTGGACCTGGGGGCGGAGTCGGTGGTTCAGGGTCGTTGCTGTCAGGCCAATCAGTATTGTGAGGGGTGCAATTCAGAAGACAAGGCCCATGACAGAAAAGCTTGCAGCGGGTGCCGCAACCGAACAGACTTCTGCAGGTCGGAGAAGGTCGGCCTGTATGGATGGTGACAAGCGTTGGTGTGTGAGACGATGTGCGGTGTGTCACGACTGCGCCTCCGCTAGAGGACGAGATTGTCGTTGAAGAGGGTCGATTGGTTGGCGTAGCCTCTTGATTGGGAGTGGTGAAAGAGTAAGGGTATGGCGGAGGAGTGATGGTCCGGGTGTTGAGAGGATGGGTTACGCCGCTCTTTCTCTCAGGGTTCGGATCATCGGTGATCACAAATGGCGAAGGCTGTATACTTTCTGTCACATATATCACAGTGTTGTTGGGATCCTTGGCAGTCGGATTGGGAAAAGGTACTTCCCAGTATGGAATGGCCGTGGTAGTAACAGCAGGAATTGTGAGAGTGGTGGTTTGGACGGTACGCGTGACAGTTTTGGAAGAGGTTTTTCGGCCACTTGTGTCGGTATAGGTAACTGTGGTCGTCCAAGCTACATTCAGAGAAGTGGTGTAAAGCGGGAATGTGATGGTTGTAGTGGTAGAAAGCTGAAAAGGCGGAAGGATGAAAGTACACGGTGGTTGACACTGGATGGTAGGGTCTTCCTCGGTCCAGACACTGGGATCAATGAAGACGTAGGTATTATTACCATCGGTTGTAACGCCATCAGAACTGTTTCCCGGGACATATCCGCCGATATCTGCACCTGTATCACCAAGAGGAGTCCATACTGAAACTTCAGTGGTGTACTGTTCCTGGGTGTCATTCGAGTAAACAGGCAGAATACCACCCAAAGGGCTGGCGACCTCAATAGCTCCTTTCGTGAACAAGTTTAGAACCCATACTCCCTGTGAGTAACTCGTCTCAACAAGACGCTGTTGACAAGATTCCGTCGTCAAACAGCCTTGTGTGAAATCGAAGAAGAAACTGTATAGACCGGCGCCATAGACGAAGATATCTGTGGAGTTCAGGATTCTCAAAGCATAAGCTTCTTCACAGTTGTCCTGAGAGCTATCACACATCGGATAAGTGGGATCTTCTGTGAATTTTCCGATGGTGAATGGCTTGGTAGCCGGTGGGTTCGGCTGGAAATATGGTGTCTCTGTTTGCATGCATCCAAGATAGATATCCTTGGCTCCAACGAGTTGGTATTGATAAAGCACATTGTGCTCCACAGATGAGCCGTAGAACCAACTTGGTCCTTGCGACTCAATCAGGAAGCCACGGCCGGCATACACGTTGAGCTGGGTAGATGTGGTCGTGTTACCTTCCACAGGAAGATCGAGGTCGTGATCTGCAGTCCAACCCCAGATGTTCTCAAAGTAACCAGATGACTGCTTGGTAACGTGCATCAACAAAGAAGCGGCAATACATTTCGGGTCGACATCTGAAGCACCTTTAGGGCAGTCTTTGAACTGAAGGCGTGATTTAGTAGCTCCACCGACGCGGAAGTGACAATCCCACATTCCAGCTAAAATCTGTCAGCACTTTGTGTGGCATACTCTTCCACATGTACGGCGGATTGCTTACCAGATCCCTGAGACGTTGCCTTAACATTCCACTCCACCAAGATCGCACCCGCAGTGGCGCCCTGAACCGTGAACATCAGATCAGAGAGTTCAACCGTGCCGGAATCGCCGGGCTTGCCGACACGAAACATGACTTTAGGGTCAGTCTCGTCCTCAAAGTAAGATCCTGAGGCCATAATCTGTGACCAAGCAGAACCAACGATTTTTGAGCCGACAGGAACCTCAACAGTACCCTTGACGATATAAACGCCAGCGGGAAAGAAAACAAGAGAGCCGACCGAGCTTGAGAGGATGGAATTGATCAAAGAAGTCTGATCTCCAGTGCCATCATTCTTGACTCCTTTGCTCAGCACATTGACAACATCACCAGATCCCAGAGATGCATACTGAGGTCGAGATACAGCGAACAGGTTGTTGTTGGAGTTCAAGGACGATGGTCGCTTCGGGTTGGGACTGATGTAGCCATGAGTGTTGTTCCCCTCATCGTTGATATCTTGGAAGCGATGGCCCATGGCCCAACCGTTCACAGTCAGCGAGTCACCTTGGGTGACTTCCAGAAGGGAATCTGCATGTCCAGAATAGAAAACGATCTGATGCGAGTTTGGTCCATCCACGAGCAAATTGTCGAGATACAGTGCAGGGTATGGCCCGCCAGCAGTCAACGCAATAGCGTATGGAACACTGTTGAAATGCGAATCGATAATGGACATTGAGCCTGTTCCTTGGCCGTCGATGCCTCCAAAGTTCGAGCAATCGAAAGCTTGATAGCAGTTGTTGACCGTGATGCTTTGCCACACCCAGCCCCAATTCCAAATTGAGCTGACTGCTGTCAAGCAACTGTTGAAGACGAGATTCCGTGCTGTCATCTGCTGAGAGCCGGCACGATAACCAATGTTTCCATAGTTGAACGTGAGATCGCTCACGAAGCCACCGGATCCGTTTTCTTGGAAGATGCCAACAGCCTTGGTACTGTTACTTCCAGAGTTGACTACTTGACCAGAGACTGGCATGTTGAACAAAATGTTTTGCAGAGAAGTTGCTTGCGCTACTTGCCAATGAATGCCGCAAGGGACATATGTCTGATCTCCTTGAACGATGTCATTTGGCATTTGTGTCAAGTCGATGATGAAATTGCGAATCTGGCGGTAGAATTGATTCTGGTTGATATACCATTCATCTCCGTTTGCTTTCGGGATGTATACGTCTGTATCGATCAGAGCTATGCCAGAGAAGTTCGTGGAGCCTTTGATTGTAGGAGGGTCTTGAGGATTGCCAACAAATTGAGTATAATAGTATCTTGAGCCAAGTCAGCAACGTCCGTTCACACTTGAAAACATGAGACTGACTGGATGATAGGAGTGGTGACCAGATATGTGCCAGGTGGGAAGTAAACCAAGGCACCTAGAACGCTTGTAGAGCCGCACCCCTCACCACATCGGTCTCCGTCGCTAACAGCTCTGTTGATCGCAGCAGTGTCATCAGTGATACCGTCACCCACGGCTCCATACTCGGTGACATCGCGAAAGAATTTGTAGCCCGAAGGTGCGTAAGGCATCTGGAAGAATCAGTGCGTGATAACTGGTGTAAGGCTTTGATCGAGACTGTACCTGTCCTTGATCACCCATTTCTGCCAACCAGTAACCTGAAGCTCGACGATTGAGAACACTGTTCAGAGTATGGTCCAGAGTTTTGCCCGCGGCATCCGTGACATTGCTGATTGTTCTGTTCAGGTCGTTAAAGATTGAAGTGACAGGTCCATTGAGTACGCCTTTATCTGGCGCGGCTCCGAAGGTGTTTCCCTGATTGTCGACCATATAGGAAGGAGGGGGTGAGGGTAACCCGGGCGGCATTCCCTGGAGCTCTACCATTTGGCTCCATACCACAGGCAGCCAACTCAGGACAAAATGAAGGCTTCTCATGGCGATGGAAGGACTGAGCGTGCAAGATTCCAAACTCAGGACGGATCATTTACATATATATGCCAGAGGATATCCACACCAGATTGTTGTCTATGTGACCATGAGCAAATTTGCCGACTCTTGTTAGCGAGATTGAACAGTATCTCCTTTGGCAAGGAGTCATCTGCGAGCATGATTTCAGAAGGCCATCAAGCAGCAAGCTCTGAACGCGAAGGATTATGCTGTGCGACCCGAGGTTAGATCTAAGCATCAGAAGGGGAGTTCAATTTCCTTTACGTGACCAATCAACATGCTTCTATCATCCGAGAAGAGAAGAATATAGGAACTACGCTAGTTGTAGGATCGTAAGATGTAGCCAAGCTTGGTATGATAACATATCGTGGAAGGAAACGAATCAAGGTCAAATTGGCAAAATGATGGATGGATCGGATCATTGTCATGTGATGCTTGAACTTGTATTGCGGAATATTGATGTGGAGATGGCGAAGCATGCAATGGTGGACCGGATCGAAAGCCGGTCAACAAGAAAGCAAGATTGGCAGGCTCAACCAGCTCATGTCAAAGCCCAAGAATGATTGAACCCAAGATCTGATAACTTTTGGGGCAGCTCGATTGGCACTTTCCTTGTGAGCGCCGACTCCTTCTCTTCAACGTCTATTTCGCTCGCTCTGCATGTTCAAGAATGATTGTTGACATACTGACGGTCCTCGATGTATGGAAGCGATTTGATAATACAAGGGGTCTGAATTGATTGTATGATGGTTCTCGGCTCAAGGAGGGAAATGGAGACTGCAAATAGATTCTGCGCCTCGACACTTTGTTCAGAGCGATTGGAGCTCAGCATTGCTTTCTTCATCGTTATGTGTGCATGAAGGAAACATTGGTATGTGGAGCGAAGCATGATTTAACTATTGCAAGCCATGAGAATCCTTCCGCAGAGCATTGACACACAGAAATTGTTCTTGTTGGTGCTATAGGATTACAGCAAAGCAACTAATGCAGGTTGAGTCATCTGGAACGGCTTTCCGATAATCGAATCATATCGAGTAGACAGGACATTCAGAGCAATCATCTGAATATGTGGTGACCCATGCACGCTCGAATCCTACAGAGGGAATCAAAGTGGAATCCTTGGCTTCGCTTGTTTTCCAAACACTAATGCAAAGCCAATATCTCCCAAGCATTGAACGTGACCATATACCGAGATCAACATCCGTGAAGTTTCGATTGTTCGCCCACTTATTAACTGATGACATGGATGATGATGGCAACAGTCAATTTATGGCTTCTGAACGGTTGAGAATTTGCGGATGTATAATTTTCCATTGAGTCATTTGTACGTATCGCCGAACTCTCCACATCACTGACTGCTTCTCTCCAATTCACTGCTCAATTTGCTCCCTGCAACGCGATCTTGTCCTGTCTTAACAGCAGTAGCCCGGCAGCTGCGTGACGCGGTTGGCCAAGAAGCCCCATGGAGGTTGACAACCACCTTGGTCTTGGTTGAACTGGTAAGCCTTGCCTGGAGGATATCAATCACAGAGTTCATGGACTGCGGAATTGACCTTTGAACTTACCATCCTTGCATTGGCAGACAGCGTAGTTGATGCAGCAATTGGGAGCTTGGCTGTAGACACGTTAGAAAAGGCAAGGGAGGAATTCAACCATTGGGGAAAACATACAAGGGATAGCAGCCACTGTCGCCGCGAGCGTCAAGTTCAACAGTCTCAACTTCGGGAATGACGCTGGCAAAAGCCAAAGGCAACAGGCTGGCAACGATGATAGAAAGTCTCATCTTGGAATATTGTGAGGAATGATTGTTGGATGGTAGATGAAAATTCGAGGACGACTGATAGTTATAACATATTCTGGCTACCTTTTGCCGGTCAAGAGCGGCTTGGTACAGAGCAAAGGATTATTCGGCAACTTCGTTCATCATAGCGAAGAAATTGCTTGTTGGTGGGATTGCCAAATCCTTCGTCTTTTGAGCTAACCAGGCGAATTAATCTACGTGCGTTCGGATTGCAGCGGCGAAGCATCCATACAATGCCTCTTCTAAGAAGACTCGTGCTGTTTCACCAGATGAGAGCAATACTGGCAAGCGAGTCCGATGATGGATGATATGCCATCAGAGTTGCATATCCATGAAGCTAGTGAACCAATTACACATAGAGTAAACAATTGCAGACACTGCGTGGACTGGGCTTTGGGATTCTGAGAAACGAGAACACAGATGAGCCGGGTGAACTTCGGAAAGGCGCTATAGGAAGGAGGTTCAAGAGGTAGCCCCACATTTGTACCGAGGCATTGACACCGCTCATATCTAAGCCAATCTATCTCATCTGTGCGGGGCCTAATTGTCGCTTCACAGGTTCTGACTCGATTTCAACATCTCACAGGGCATCCTACACGCCAAGAATGAATGTTATAAACCCGGCCCGTACCCCTATGCAGTCTGTCTGCGACTTTGATTGAGACAACTGTCCAGACTAACCTCACGGACCCCACCTTCCAACATGTCTCTCGAATTCGTCGAAGCCGAACTACGCGACGCCTTCGAGCATTACCGCTCTCGAGTGATCCAACTGAACCGGAACAATCTCGCCAAACTGTTCGAAATCGTCGAAGTGTCACCTGACAGCACTGAACCAGAGGATCTCGAGCTTGTCGCCGTGGAGGAATGGGATTCACTTCCTGACTCGATCAACACTTTGGGTGACTTTTATTCCCTACTTTCCGATGGCACCGAGCCTCCACTTCCCGGAGACAGACGACTGCAACTTCTTGCCGAGATCGAAGAATGCTTGCAAGACCGGGTACCATCCGAGTGGCGACCTCTGAGTTTGCCTGAAGATTTCAAGCAACTTTGCGTACTTACGGATGGCTTGACTGGACCAGGACTACCCAAGACCAATGCAATGTATATCCCGCATGCCTTCAATGGACTGAGCTCTCCTCTCGCATCCCTCAAAGGCAATTATCTCTCTGCCGAGGAGATGAAAGCCGAGCCATTCTTGGATCTGCTGGACTACGAGGTTGCTGTAGCCATCGGCATGGGTGATGTCGCAGGTGGTACTGGTGGTGGCTCATGGTTGTGTTGGTGCAAGGACGACTTCACAGAAACCTGGAAATGGAGATGGGCCGTCCGTCTTGGCCACGATCAACCTCCACGTGTCTATGAAGATGTGGTCAGTCTTCTGGAGAAATACTGGAAAGACTTCCTTACCAACATCATCGCATCCTATGATGATATTGGTCAGAATGATCTGTAGATGGATCATGCTCATCACAGCATTTTTTTATTGCTCTGCCCAATCTTCTTACCGTTCATCTTGAATGTCTCTAAGACATCGGTGCAAGTTCGACTTGACGGCTCAACTCTCGAAGATTGGTTTCTCTTTGCAGTGGCCGCGCAATTGTTCTGAGTCGAGATTGTCTCCTAATTCGTCAATTTAGATGTACCGGTGGCTTTAGTGGATATGTACGAACAACTTTACACCCGCCTGTTATATCTCCACCGGATGGAATTTTATCCAGAGCGTGGTCCGAGACCCGCAAATCGCGATCAGATAGCCTGCCAAGAAAGTTTGCATCGTTTAGGTAGGTAGTAATATAGCGAAGCTTTGGGCTTCATCTGCTAAATTTCCGCGAAATCCAGCCAATCCTTCGACATCCGTCATGTATCTAGGAGGTACAGCCGGCAAACCAATCGGCACTGTCGTTGTGTTGGGTAATGGACAAGTCAGTCAATCTGCTCGTCTCTCTCTTTCGCGACCCTCGCTTCTTTGAACATGTCTGCTTTTCCAATTTTGTCCTTCCTCGCATTCCTCGCCACTCGAAGGACCGAGGTCGACCCTGAATATGAGCATATCTACACCACATTGACAACATTTGTCTCCCGTGGACAGACGGTAGTGGAAGACATCCCTCCTCTATCTCTGCTTGTTGGATCCAATAACTCGGCTGAGTCACTGCAGTCATTCGCTGTGGCCGTCGAGTATTTACGGCTGTTGGTATGGACATCCCTTACGTACTGCCATGTGGTATCTGTTCAGAAACGCAGAATGATGTATGGTCTGATGGTGATCGCGTTTCTTGTCCCTGTTCTGCTTTTCGATAGCGGACATGAGCATCTATCACCGGCACAGACTGCTGCAACGCTTGGTGAACTCTTCTATACTATTGCACTGGCTACAACCATGATTGGTCGAGACAAAGCTCAGTCAAACGGTTTGACAAGAACAATTTGTCTCGACAGTATGCTCGCCATTTCCTTCCTGCTCGGATGTCAAAACTCGAACTGGATCATTACGATGATTCTACACCAGTTAGATCAATTACTCGACTTCTGGCAGAAACTGGGAGATAAGAGGCGAAACCTAGTTCGTCTGCACAACCGACTGGGAAAAACAGGACATCGCTGACATCTCCAGGTGTGGATCTCTGGTGGCGCCGTCTCTCGAGTTCTGCTTCGGATCACCATATCTTTGGCTTTGGTCTTTGTTGGCCTCAGCTTTACTTATCCGACTTCTGAGCGAGCTGCTGGAGGCAACTGGAACTTACGATACCTTCCTGCAGAGACTAGACGATTTCTGCGTGGGCCGAACCAACCACACGCTCCAGTCGCTAATTATGCAATGCCAAAGTAACCTCATTCAATCTCCCCTTACCAATTTTAGACCACTAACAACAATTCAGATATGCAATTATGCCAGACACACCAAAAAGCCTGTACTTACAAGGAGCCGGGTTCCTCTACACAGACGACTGGTCCTGGGACGACACAATGAACCTGTTTCGACCTCTGAACGATACAGAATTCGCCGAGGAATCTACTTCACGCGCGAGTCTAAGAGATTCTATCAGATATACCTGTGCGTCAACGCACCTTTGTTGTCCAAGATCGTACTGACGTCACTTCATCAGCACCATGGACTTTCCAAAAAGCTCACACCTCTGATCATGCTGAAGTTTTCCTCCAAGACAACGAGCTCATCTATGTCAAGAGCGGAGACAGTGGAAGATATCTCGCCGTCGAAGTAGGTGTGCCGAGTATAGTCGACCGTGTGAACTTCATGTACGTCGACCAAACCACCAAACCAGAAGACGATGGCATTCGATGGACAGTTAGGTAACCACCACCTACATCTAGCAACACCTTAGTCCCAACTAACGCACTGAAAGCACTATTCCGTCAGCAAATGAAGCAGCCACCTGGGCAATCGAATACTCTTCAGCACAATCACCAAGATTCAGACTCTGGAATGCAGCAGCGAATTGCTATCTATCGACTTCCTATCGCACGTTTCCTGATTGGAATGGTGTTTTAGCTAACGATACTGTGCTCAAAGGTTTGAGGTTAGAGCTCGAAGTGACTTGTCTGAGTGATGCGAATTTTGCGGCGTCGACTTGGGAAATCGTTGATGGTGAGTCACAACCACTGTGTTCAAACTCCTCCATGCTATAGAAGAATCAGGTCTTTTGACGAACGAAGAATACTGATAAAGTGATAAGGATATCAAGAATTCACGAATTTCGGATTGGCTTCAGAGACACAATTGTCAGCATTTTTCCGCTCGTTGCGAGGACGGCTTGGGTATCAATACAACATGATAAAAGCGATTCTAGCTCTGTAAGACAATCCGCTAGCTAACCATTCTTGCACCTTTCCTTCTAACACTTTCTCTAGCAAATCATTCCGTCGCGACCACAATAATCTTCAAGACATGCCCATCCTTTCCCCAACCACATTCGACAGAAAACACACTATTCTCTCGAATGTATTGATCAGCGCTTTCATATTTTCTCGCTTTGTACAAGCGCTTTTGACCAGGCGAAGAAAGTCTAAGCAATCTACACACGTCGATCAAAACCTCAAAGCAAAAGTATTATCCCGAGTGGCGGTGTGGTTGATGTGTGTGCAATGGCTATGGAACTGTATGTTTGGGAAATTGGATGGAGGGCATTGTACTATTTCGTTGGTACTGATGATTTTGCTTTGAGAAGAGTGGAACATCTAATCGATTGGAGACAAGAGCATGGATAAGAGTGTTTGAAGTTGTTATAATACTTCAAGAGTCTCCTACCCATCTTCAATCGTCACTTCGATGGGTCTTGTGTTTGGCAGAGGATGAGAATATAGGCGAGGAGACTTGCAATTAATCGTGCATCAAAGGCCCACTGACAATATGATGGAAAAACGGTGGTGAAGATCCGTCCGAAGCTCTGAGGTTAGTCACAGTCGTGTCGGCGATGGTTGTGGTCAGGATATATATCACTCAGCGCTTCTACTCCCTACCACGAAGTTTTCGTTACCTCTTTATTGACTTGTGATTAGTCGGAGCCAAGGGAAGATATTAGCATGAAGCTACAATATCTTCCCTTGACATTCTGAGTACGAACACAGCCATCGTAGCCTATTGGCAATGTGCTTGATCGCATAACAGAACAGTAGACCTTATAGCGGAATCAACGAAGTGACAAAAGACTCTCAAATCTCATGGACTGTATATTGATAGGCGCGACACGTTCCCTTGAGCTTGCTGACAGAAGGATCGAAGAAAGGAAGTTGCAAAGACGGTGGTCAAGTGTGTCGCAAACATGCCAAGCCATGACGCCTCCAGCCCCACTTTTTATCGCCGAGCTCTCCGACTCGCGTCCGCCATCTTCATTCCATTGTTTTCATCTTCGATTGCTACAAGACCATTCAATAATTTATGGAAGGTCACTCTCATCCATACCAAATTGCTATTCATGTCTGGTAGTGAAGCTCCTCGCTCTTTCCTGCAAAAAGCCGTCAGTTCATTGTAGCAAACGCGACACGGTGAGTTGAGACTGACGGCTTTCGCAGTGTGAGAATTGTCGACTGAGGAAGATCAAATGTGACAAGCAAATTCCTTGTGCAAGTTGTCAGACGCTTGGTATTACTTGTCAAGCTGCAGCCGCACGTGCAGCAGAGCATAGGCCTCGTATTGTTGTGACTAGCCAGTATGAAAGACAGATTGCTCTTATTCAGGAACGACTGCAAGGTATTGAAAGCAGTCTGAAACAATTATCGCAAAATTCTACTGTTTCAACTCCTCGACCTGCATCGTACAAGGCAGAAGTCGTCAATGGATCTACTCAGTCGGATAAATCCATCTCGATCTATGAAGGAGAATCATCATTCGGCAACCAGACAATACAAGCAGGTCAGCTTGCCGATGTCACAGCAACAGCGGTCGTTGGCACAGCATCGAATGAGTTATCAAGTGCTCTGTCACTATTGAAAGATAGCTTGAAGCGTCATGAAGCTCTATCGCGCACTCACGAGACGCACCTCAGCACAAGAATCAAGCTCGACCTCATGAGCCAAGACGAGCTTCCCCCTGCTCCGCTCGTCATCGCCCTTATAAACAGAGCAAAAGGTAAATCACCATTGAACGCACTCAGAAGACAATTCGCTTAGCCATATGACACAGCAAACCCATCACTATCATTGGTCGCTTTCTCGTACAAAGGCGTCTCACAATTCGAATCACTCTGCCAGAAGGTCTATTTCCCACTCGAACCACCACCAGCAGGCTCAATGACCTTCTTCTACGGCTTTCTTTACTTCGTCATCCGAGACTATTGGGCCCAGCAGGATCCTGCACTCCGCGAATACGACGCACAAGCAATAATTGACCTTTGTGAGACGAGATTTTGTGCCGGACTTGAAAAGTTCGAAACACTTACCATTCCTGTGTTGCCAAACATCCAAGCTCTTCTCATAGGTGTAAGCTTCCCTCCCCAGTGATATAACTCTCACACCCTTACCAATATTTCTCACAGGCAATAAAAGCACAAGAAGAATGCAAACTCTCCCTCTCCTGGACCTTCCTCTCCGCAGCAGCAACCCAATGCCACACCCTCGGTTTCCACCGCAAATCCACACTCTCCCACGAACCCCGCGAAACCGCCGACATCAAACGCCACCTGTTCTGGCAACTATACATGCTGGATAAAAACCTATCTCTAAACCTAGGCCGCGGCTCCAATTTCAACGATTCGGATATCGATGCCGAGTTTTTCACTCCGTCGACGCATCCGCAGCAGAGACCGTGGGATCTGATGTCTTTGGACACGATTTTGTTTGCGAGATTGCAAGGGCAGGTTTATGAGAGGTTGTATTCTGCTTCCGCGATCGAGGCCGGGGTGGATGAGCGGGCGGCGGCGATTGAGGAACTCTCCTCTCAAGTCAACGCTCTTAGAAATCAACTCCTCTCCGTAAGTTTTTTATCTGCCCCTTCTTTCCGCCCTCATCAACACGCATGTCACTGACGTTCTTGGAAATCTCCACAGATCGATTTTACAGGTGCATACTATCAAGAGCGATTGATAGGAATGGCGCATTCGGCCGATTTCGTCTGTTATTCCGTACTGACCGTGATCCACCGCGCGCAATCCCTCACCACCACCGCAACCGAAATCAGCCCCAAATGCTATGAAGCCGCTAGATTGGGCTTGGAAAACCACTTGAAGTGTTTTGCGCAATTTCGGAACCGCAGCGTGCCTCAGCAGGCGGAATATGTGAATTGGTGAGTTTCTTATCCCCTATTCCGATTTTTTACTACTTGATTGTTTTTACACTTGCCTACTTCCTTACTGTTGTTTCGCCAAGGATGTTTATCTAATAGGAGTTTTTTTTTTCTAGGATTTTGTTGTATCCATCATTCACGCCATTCACGGTAATTTTCATCCACGCCATCGCCACATCCGCACCTTCCGAATTACAACTACTCCAAGAAACCGTGGCGGCCTTGAATCACGTAAAAGCCCTTTCCCCAGCAGCACGTCGTTTACACGACGTATGCGCAGCATTCACCCAAGTCGCCGCCGCATTCATAAATTCGCAACGAACACTTAATGGATGGCATAGAAGGGTTGACGGGACACTTTCATTGCCTTCTGCGGAGACTGGAGTTACTGGTGTGGAAGGGTTTGAGGGTATGCAGGGGATGATGGGGCAGCAGGGGCAAGATCAAGATGCCTTGTCTGCGTTCTTGTGCAGTCTTGCTGGTAACAATAGGCCGTTGACGGATTTTTTGCATATGGATTTGTTGGATGCTGAGTTTAATATGCCGGAATTGTTTTCGGCTGGGGAGTGATAGAAGAGCTAGAGTGGTAGATCTTTCGATTCACCATTTGCCACGTCCGGTTATATCAGACACTTGCATTACACAAAAAGCCTCATCTGTGCATCCCCGACCGCATTGTAGTTCTCGACATTGATAATGAATAGTAGTGGCGACTTCGCACCTTACCTCGATGCCAACGATGTCGCAAAATTGGCAGAGGTGAGTCTGATGCTCTGTCTAAGCTCCTCGAGCTTGCAAAGGCTTTCCACAAAGGCTTGCGTGACGCCATGTGCAAGTAAAGTAACATTCGCCAACTTGTCAAGTTTCTCATCGAGATTCTTGATCCAATCGTCATCGACGCGACCGACTTGTTCGCCGTTTGCTCTTCGCTGGATCAGGGCTAGTAAAGTCCCATCTAGGTGGCGGAAGGCTTGGGTGCTGAATTGTTTGCTGATTTTGGCCGGTTTCTTGGAATGGCAGTGGTCAAGCAGATAGATTGTGAGTTTCCAGGCATAAGAAAACCCTCCTTCCAAAGCAGCAAGGCTTTGCACTACGGGAATCTGTTTCGCAACTGCAGTAGCATGGTCGTATATCGTTGGGACTTTCGTGCCAAGGACTCTGATATCCTTTTTGAATGTTTCCAGAGCGATGTCAAACATTTTCTGCGGATTGGTCGTTGGGTCCATGAGATTCCAGAGTTGGGTGATGCTTTTGGTGAAGTAGCCCGGGACATCGTTTTCGAATAAATAGTCTTTGGTGTGTTTCAACGTCTTGTAGGTGGTAGTCACCCAATCGTTGTCGGGTTGTGATACCGGATCCTCGACCAACCGACGTTGGATAAAAGATAAAAGCAGATCGTCGAATCTGTTGAAGTGTGTTTGGCTGTCTCCGTACCCGCTACTGTGCTTGTGATCCTCTACTGAGTAACAATCGTCCGCAATCTCCATCAGCAGATTCCATGCCAAAGTAAAACAACCTTCGGTCTCGGAAAACTTTCTCACGGTGGGAAGAGACTGGGCTGCAGCCGAGGCCCAGTCATCGGTAGTGATATTGAGCCATTGCCTTCCTTTCTGAGCATTTCTTGATAAGGCTGCAGCTCTGGCTTTGATCGCTTTCACAGCGGTTGCGTACCGGTCCTGAGAAGTCTGAGGCTCTTGGCTAGGCGTGCGTAAAAGTTCCAAGAACGAAAAATTGTAGTCGTCGGACGTTGAACTTGATGAATCGGCCGCCAAGGACCGTGTCGTTCTCGTTCTCGTCCCTGACTGCAAGGACTTCAGCTTTGCAATGCTCTTTGGAAACCAGCCATCCAAGTCATTTTCCTCAAAGTATGCTCTTCTAGTTTCGAGTTCGTTGAGTGTGGAGGTGATCCAGTCTTCGGATTGCATCCGCTGGAATTGTCTTTTCGTCTCACGGTCTAGTGTGGGAAGTGTCTTCTGCAGTTCTTCGATGCTCATCTATAGCTTGTCAGTGTAACGATCCAAACTCTCGACTGGGAAACCAACCTTTTGTACTTTGAACTGTTGCTTCAGCCGACGCTCGATGATTGAGAAGAATTCCGCGTCCATCAATTGGAAGCAATCCTAACTATCGCCGTAAGAACAATATTGCTTTGAATGCCCCAACAAGTCATGATTGGAATTGTCAGCAAGAAACAAGAGAAGATGGAAAGCCAGGAAGGTTCCTTTGGCACCTTCCATATCGCTCAGCTTGCGGACAAAAGGGAGAAACCTGGTGGCGGCATTCGCATATGTGTCTGTATTGATACCAGCATTCTTGCCTTCGTCTTCTTCCATATCTTTGAGTCTCCTGATCTCGTTTTGAAGCGCTGTTCGTGCCGTGTTGAAGATATCCACGGCGCCTGATGATCCAGAAGTTGAAGTATTAGGCTTCTTTGTGACTGCCGATGTGTCGTCGGTCCCGGACACGTCGTCAATCCTGCGTTTGGAGGAGACCATATCTGCTGCGGCTGTGGTTCGATGTTTTGTGAATTGGAAACAGAGATAGGAAGATAAAAAGTGGTTGAAGATGATGAAGCTCAGGCCCCGGCAGAAGACGCGACGCGTCGAGGTGGCCGGGTTCGTCAATTATCCTTCCACATACATTGTTGCATTCTCCATGATAGTGCGGAAGAAGTAGAGTCTTTCATAACCAAATAAGATTGATATCTAGGAAGATGCGATGGATGAAAGAGTTTCAGCAACTTGACCTTCTCGAGTCTAGAGTCAATAGCGCGGTCAAGATTTCGAACATTCTGATGTGTATCCTCGTAATCTTGAACACGGTTCGGGTGATAGTATCCATCATGCTGAAGATGAGTTTCTAGTCCTTGCATGCGAGATAGCACACGACGATAGAAGTGATGAAGGGGGCATGCTGGATGTGATGATGACTCGGAGAAGATTGACGAACCAAGATTGTCGTGCAGGTCATGCGACAAAACTCCGAGAAAGGCAAGAGCAGCCGAGTCATGGTAAGGAAGAGATGGAAAGCATCCCAACAAGCACCAAAGACATGGTCGATGGACGCAAGCTGTGGAACAAAGGACCCGACGAGTGTAATATCGAGTCTGACAAGTTCTAGCAAACAAGAATGGTTGTTCCTGGTGGTCGGCGAGTCCGAGAAAGACAGAGGTGGTGCAGCGATACCCCACAAAAGGTGGCCCGAGCACAGATGGAGTGATTGGCTGGACTTGGCCTCGGAGATAAACCACGACCTTGACGGTTGCGACTTGCGACTTGCGACTTGCAGCCCTCGATCGTCGCAACATCTCAGTCTTCGTCAAGCAGCCCATGTTGCTGGCAGGAACAATGTCATGGACTTTCTCAAGTCGTGCTGGACCAATCTACAGGCTGTGGTATGTTGATGTTTAGCACAAAAGAGGGGCAGGGGGGCTGACAGAGTGTCAACAGGAAGGCTACTCGCACATCGACTACCTCATCTACAGCCACCAGGACGCGACAGATGGCGACAAGGGACTCTGGGACGACCTAGAGCTGCGAAATGATCTTCTCCTCGGCTTGCGACAACGAAAGGTGCTGGTCCAGTCAGCTGTGGCGCAGAAGAAGGTCTGCGTCTTTGGAGGCTTCAAAGCAGCTGACGAATACATGAAAGAGGTGGGATGGAAGGGTAAGATTTTGTCCTGAGGACGTGTCCAGGTCGCATGTTCTTGCTGACAAGGCGATATACAGTGCATCAACAAGGACGCCTCGAGGCGGCGCTCCTGACACGCGCCAACAACGATCCCAAGAACGTCATGCAGAACCAACACATCTTCACCATGTTTCTTGCTGCCGTCGAGGCTTCGCTTTCAATCTCGCTCTCCACGCTATGTGGCGCAGTACGAGTTGGACATTTGACCTGGATCATCCCGACCGAGGGCGACTACCAACTCCTGTCACTTCGGGCGCAAATGACCAGTCAAGGCACACTCGCTCTCCTACCGCACGCCTCCAACACAGGACTATCTACTGCTTCTGAAAAAGACGGTACAAACATAATACTCGCTCCTTCGGGAACCCCTGCCACCATCGCATCGTCGCTCTCCGACCTCGCCCTCAACGACGACGCCCCTCCATACCAAGCCCGGAGAGAAGCGCGTATGCGTCTCAGTCGTAGAGCAAAAGACGATTCTTGGAAAGACAATGCGACTACAAAATTACGCCAGTCGAGTCTGCCGCATGACGAATCTTGGTTACGCGTCAGTCTGCGATCATCCACCTCTTCGGAACAAGTCGAGTGTCTGTGGCCCGGTCCGCTTTGCTTGGAAATCCCTTCACGACTATCTCCGCCTTCTATCCAGGACACCGACAGTATGCAATGGTTCGACTCGAAAAATCCTTACCATGATCCCCTGAATACAGCCGAGTCTTGGTTTCTTGGTCAGGAAGAGCGTGCAGATTTGGAAAAGAAGACTCTACAGGCTGAAAAGGACAAGGCTGCTGCTGCCAACAATCCGCCGGACGAACCGATATCCGATCATCTGTCAGTCACCTCGCCTGTGTATTCGCGTAGTATCCAGGATCAGATCAGTGTAAACGGCATATACCCAACCCCTCCCGATGCTGTGCCACCAATCATATGCGCAGACCCTTCGATACCTAGTGTCATTGTTTCCGACAATCCAATCGAAGCATTACCTGGACTACCCGAGGACAACCCAGACCAAGACCAAGACCAGGATATGAGAATGAATAGCAACACTTCCGACGTTGACCTCGATACTGAACACTACCGTAAAGGCAGCACTGATGATTTGTTCAACGATGTTGACGAAGAAATGCTTGGTAATCCTGACGTGACTGATGCTGATTTTAGCTTCTTTGACAACCCTGGTGGTCTTCATGCGATGCCTGCCATGCCTGCAATTTCTGGACCCCCTGAGGATATGACTGACGTTTTACCGGACCCTACGCCAAAGCCGGAAGCCGACATGTACCATCCACCGCCTATAGACTTAGAGCCCGAGGAAGACATATCAGAAGAACCTGTCAAAATTCTGGAGAAGCAGGATACAGACATCAAGATCGAGGACGTGCCAGAGGAGATCGCTTCTACACCACCTCTCAGTCCACTCAAGATCAAAGAGAGACTTTTACCATCAGGCGAAGGGGAAGCAAACGTTATCGGACTGCGACGCGACAGCACATTTCTTCCGGTGGTCTTCAAGGGAGATGTAACCAACTTTGATGCCAAATATCGAACATTGGGCAAATTTGACAGCAAACTTACCAAGAAGACTGAAAACGCCAACCGGTCTAATAGTATCGCACTTCCGGAAAAGCCCTTTAGAACACGCATGGTCAAGCCTTTGTCTCAAAGAAGAGCCACTGTTGCTGTCACCAAGTTCACACCTCGAGATGACGATATTTCTTACCAAGACTCGGAGCTGGAGACCAGCCAGGAGTCGGACTCTGACTCTGATAGTATCTCTTCCGTCGAAGGAAGCCTTCGGTCTCTGGACATTAGGAAAAGAAAAAGAACCTCTGCCGATGAGGGTCCAACACCGAGACTGCTTGCTGAATCAGTCGTTGAGAGTGATGTAGAGAGTATTGTTTCCGATGCAACTGCAATGGCCGATCCTGGACCCATCATTGATCAACTGGTTGCTGCAAAAGAATCTGGAAACAGGATTACAGAACAACAGCACAAATTCTCTGATAATCTCTCCATGTGGAGGACACCCTCGAAGACACTGCCATCAAATCAGGATTTGAACATTTGGTCTGTCCTGGATTTTACAGCTGACGATCTGGTTGATATTGCTCAACTCGTCGCTGAGCAGAGTACTTTTTCTAAGTCTTCATCGCTTGAGGGCTCGATAAACCCTACAGTCGGGTCGCCCGTGTATCATACTGCTCAAGATGCTCTCAGACAAGTCTTTGAGAAGGCGCAAGATTGCGATTTTGCGAAAGTCGGCGCAATGGCTGCACATCACGCTGAACAAGCCATCGCAGCCGCTGCCAAGAGTCAACAGCGTCCCATACCTCGACGGCCTGGTACTGTCAATTCAGTAATCACTATACCTGCTCCAGCTGTTCATGTTCGTCGAGCAAATCAAGGATGGGAGTTGCAGCCTACGGCTGTCAGCTTCTGGGAGACTCTCGGGCTTGAGCCTGCACATGGACCAAAGGATGTTGTAGCATTTGCTCTATATCCTGATTCTGGCGTAGTTTGTGAAGCTGTCGCCGACTTCATGCATGATGTTAGACTGGCGTATGAGAACCGCAAGTTCGGGTTTCATCATGTCGGCGGAGAGACGATTGAGCATGAGGATGGATTGATGCCATACAAGTCGCATGGGGAGACTTCGGTTGTCAACATCCTTCAAGGTATCCAGACGGCATGTAATGCGCTTGGTGATCTGCTCCATGATGCTGAACTTGAAGACCCCATCATCATCTACATGGTCGATCCTTTCCAAGATGAGTCCATGACCAAATATCTCTGCGGCTGCTTTCAAGCTATGCTCATAGCATACTCCTCTGATCGCGAAGATCCACCGCCACTGATCTTGCAAATAATTCCGATGAGCCGTATCGCGTGCCCAACTGCGCTCGTTGTCCCAGATCAAGTTTGGCTGGCCTCACTCGCCTCTTTCATCTACGACCGCGTCCCAGCAATGGGAAAGGACAACCAAAATTCTGCCTGGCACATATCCTCATCCCCAAGCATCCATCTCGCTGCACCTCCCAGCCGCAAAATCAATTTCACACTCACGGAACGCACCCCCAGAAACCTCCTCGAAGAAGCCCAGATTCTGCATTTGGCTTATGCCGTCAATGCCGATAATTCATGGCTCAGCGCGGCTTGGACGGACAACACTGGCCGCCATCAATACCGCGCATCCTATTGCCTCAGCAACACGGACGGCAGAGTCGTGCTGAATGAACTCAGGGATACAACATTAGCACTCACCCGCACCTCACACTGGCGCATCTTCGTCGCCCGCGCCGGCGTCATGCGCGACTGGGAAAAACGCATCTGGCGCGAAAGACCTTCCGAAACTTGGAGTATCGCGCTCTTGGATGTGGACATTTCGCCTTCACTACAGGTGGGTGCGAATATTGATGTAGCTGGACAAGGACAAGCGGCATTCATGACGCCGGCGGCTACACCACAGGCATCTGCATTTACGAGTCCAGAGGGTGGAGCGCAGGGAACCACACCTACTGCTGGGGAAACACCGCAGCAAACAGTGCTGGAAAACCAGCAGCAGCCTGATCCAGATGCTTTTCTCATCGACAACACGGATGAAACGTGGGGTGTCCTTATGCCCTTCTCTTGCACGCGCAGCACCACTCTTTCCCGCCCACTGGCTTCTGGCTTACTTCTTAAACGTGGCTCTTCCTCCTCTGCCGGCACTGATGCTTCTGCCAATCTGCCATCGTTGGCTGTGGATCTTATGGATGTAATGCCACCGCGCCTGTTGGATAATACTCCCTCGTGGCTCACGCAACGGGCCCCGGAAACCGTGCTTAAGGAATGTCTGGTCTGGTTCAGGGGCTTGGGCTTACTCGGGAAAATCAGAAGTGTGCCCGGGTGTGAGGCTGGGAATGTACCTTGGCATTTGGGTGTTGCGATACAAGGTGTTGATGCATTAACCGGGTTTTTGGAGTAAGTGTGTGGAAGGAAATGTGGGCGTGGGGCTTGCAAAAGGCGTAGTGCAGGCGTGCAAGCATACATGTAATTAGCACAAGATCTAGAAATGTGTTGTGATGTGTTGTTGTGTTTTGTGAGAATTAAATCCCTCAAGTATTCGCGGAGACATTTATAACCCCTCTGAATTTTCTGGAACAGATAGGAGTTGAATCCAGATGTTTACGATTGCATTTCGCACACAATTTCTCAGTTTGCTCCAAAAGCAAAAAGGGAAGAAAAAAAGAAAAACTTTTTGCTCGAATGTATCCGACGTGCTCGATTCACACCGAGGCCGTCTTTTTTGGTTTTTCTTGCCTCGATATAGGCAACTTTTGGTGCTTGCTCATTCTGTATCATATCAGCACAAAAAGACGGGGGAAAAAAATATAGTAAATCAGAAAGAAAAAAAATGACAGACGGGGGTCGCTGTAAATAGATGAACCTCTTGTAAAATTGCCTCAAGTCAGGCCAGTCGAGAAAGTATAGATACGGTAGATATACAGCACACAATATATGCTCCACTCCACTCCACTCCACCATCTCACAAGACAGAAATCTTTTGTTCGCCGTCAAGTGCTGTGAAGAACGAGAACATGGGTTTTAGGCAGTCAAGTAGGTCGGTCTATACCAAAAATGACATTCCTGTGGACCGGTCTTCAACTCATGATTTGGTTTTTGCGGTTTCATTGCTCGAAAGACCACGGCGGATCTTCATTTCTTTGTGTGCCGAGATTGGACAACCAGTCGAGCTCGTTGAAACCAAAGCCAGTGCCAGTGTTCTCCAGCATATCCGGGTCCGCCATAGGTACATCCCACATCATATCGTCGAACCAGAAATTGTTCATCGCGGCAGCTCCGTTTGGAGATAGGCCCCAGACATCCTCTGTGTTCATACCTGCAGGTTGTATCGGCAGTTGATTGTTTTCGGCGGTGTTGATCTGATTGAATGCGAGGACTGTGGTCGCTGTGTTGAAGTTCAGTGGTTGAGTGGTTGTCCAGGTAGATGCGTCCTGAGCAGAGGTCAAATGCTTGCTGGCTTCGTAAAGTCTAGAAACCACATCCTTGGACTTTGAAGCGGCTGCTGACCAGGGCTTCATCCTCTCGAAGAAGTCCAGAGCTTTTTCAACTTGTGCTTGCCAGTCCGGAATGTCTCTATGACTGCTGGTATCAGAGAAGTTACTGGGCGTTTCTCCAGTTTCGTTCGTTTCGGAGTCTTCTTCAGAGCCTTTCGCGGGGGTCGTTGTCCTGGCTAGAGACGAGAAAATGCAAACTAGTGGGACCATCACAGCTTGATACCTTGATGGAGTGTCAGTATGGAAAAGTCGCAACGCAATTCTCGAGAGATGTGTCCTACATGAACCAAACGCCGTTCCAACCAGCGAGCAAATCTTCTGGGCACATACCGCTGATGTCTGCAATTGTTCGAGCTGCAACAGCTCGACAGCGGCCCACGCCTACTTTCTCTTCGGCTGATAGTGATGTATCTGGTACATTGCGTAAGGCAGTAGCTAAAAGGTACGGCCTGTGCAACAAAAGTCGCAGATTCTGGTATCTCCAGTACATGATCATACTTGGTATCTCCAGGATGTCGGCTGTATTTGAACGTTTTGATGCCTTGGAAGAGCGACGCTTTGTGCTGAAACTTGAGTCATGCGAGGTCGAAGGCTTCAATGACGCAGGCAATTCGCTATGCCACTGCAAGAGATCCTTGTCGAGTCGATTGAGCTCTTCGAATGGCAAGAGTGGAGATGCAGATAGTGCATCTTGGATCTGGGTGGCAATGCGGCAGAACGCTACATTGTGCAGAAGTGGCAGAAACTTTGCCGTGGCTGGGTCTTGAGCATCTTTGACCTGTGCTCCTATTAGTTGTGCTTCCCAACCTTGAACTGAATGGAAAGGCGGCTCACATATGGTATTTGTACCGTGATACCGCGGCTAGGTTGCCCTAACGAAGGTCTTCCAGTGGTTGTGCTGAAGAAAGTTAGGCGTGAGCAGATCCAAAGATTGGTGACAGACTCACTTTGCCCATGTATCCAAGACATAAAGACTCCACCAAGTTCGCCGCCGGACATCAGCAGAAGTTGCCTTGTTCGTCGGAAGTCCGTCAGATGAGTTCGCATCCGTATATTCTCTATGCAGACCTAACACGGTTGCTTGTCGCAGAGTCGCACCCATAAGGTTGTTTGCGAGGTTCGGTCGGCTGACATAATGAAGGCTAGACGTGTCAGTCATGGTCGCTTATAAACGTAAGGCTCCTGTGGAGACATACTAGTAGCCGCTCAATAGACCTAGCGCTTGAACGACAAGTGTGTTGCCACTTCCAAGACTGTCAAAATCCAGCAGCTGCATCGCGCGCTGATAGTAAGCTTGATGAGCATTACTGGTACAGTCGGATGAAACCACTGAACCTAAGGCAAGCACAGTGTTGAGTAAAGCCAGCCAAGGTGAGTCTCTTCGCTCTCCATAGAGCCAAGTCAGCCAGAATGACTGCTCATCCAACATAGGCATGAGAGGATGCACTTTACTGAAGTATGCTTCAATTAAAGTTTGACCCAATTCTGCTGGAGGTAGATGTATAGGGTCCAGACTACCAGGCTCTGGGGAAGGCGAAGCAACCCGACTTGGTATTGCAGTTTCAGGTTGACCTTGAGCCAGTAGCGTCCTTGTTGCTGGTGCCACTCTGCAGATGACCTTCAGAGCGGCAGTTATAGATGAAACTCCTACGTATGAGGAAGGTCTACCCAGCGACAGAGAGAGACCATTGACATCGTCGGAGATTCCTTGGACTCTCGTTTGGTGTCGCGTTGCTTCATCCACGACAGGATCCTGCTCTGGAGCTTGTATCAGGGCTTCCAAACTCTCAGCTCCTTCGGACTCAAGTGTAGAAACCGGAGACTCCAGGTCTGAGATGCGGGAAATGGTCTGAGCTGTTGCTGGCATTCCGATGGTAGCTATAAGCTCCTCTTTTTCAAGCGCCGCGAGTTGCTCAATATCTCTACCAGGAAAAAGGCGTTCGAAAACGATGCGATACCGTTCCACTGACGCTGACAAGTCTTCTACCAGCCTACCTCGCATAAGCTGCGATAGAGATATTGAATCACATGTTGCGACAATACTTACTTCTTGGACGGCACCACGCGTGGAGGTGGTTTCTGGTACACGCAAGCGTCGGCTTGCTGTTGGTTTGAGGTCAGCATCAGAATCTCCATGGCTTCGTCGAACTCATACCTGGTAGTAAACGCCTATGACTGTTTCAGAAAATATTGCAACCCAATAAAGACAAGCTGTCTACTTACACTGGCCGCAAGGCACGGCGCCATCACAACGGATCTTCCTCCGTCGACAGGATCCTGTTTTCACATCAGCTTCGAACAGTGGGCGGCACTATCGAGAAGGACTGTACCGCAGGCATTACTCGTCGTAATGCGTCGTGATGCTGAAGGCCTCGCTGGTTTGGCGCCTTCGTCGGAAGTTTTCGTGGCCGCGAATGTATGGAACATCGTGGGGAAGGAAGCCGATGACCTCGGCGACGTATGTACTCTCAGGAGGGCGCGAACAGTCTGTCGCGCTGGTTTGAATTACGCATCGATTTCAAACAGGACAGAAAATAGCAAGTCAATGTTCTCGGTGAAGACTAGGGCACAAGTTGTTCTTAAGAGAAGGCCAAGAATTAAGGTTCTTTGGATCGTTCTTGCAGGTGTGGCGTTGGATCTGCGGACAAACTCTGGCCCCTCACCAAGCGACCATTTGGGAGCCTCCCCGTGTGCTCAAGTTTGTCCCTGACACTGCTGTCAAAATACGCGATTATTTTCGAAAGTAGAGCTAGGTCCAAGGAGAGATTGTCAGATAGCCGCTCTCTGTGGACGATGTCCTCTTACTCAAAACTATTGTGCATTTTGATGGCTGGAACGATGCGCATCGCCGCGGCTTGAGAGTCAGAGTCACATACTTTAGCATATGGGGAGGAGGGACAAGGCGAGAAATTATGAGAATCACTGACGGAAACATGGAAAGAATGTCATAGAGCTTAGGGCATAATTCAAGTTTGTCAAACCGCGCGCTTCTCAGAAACCATAATTTGTGGATCTGCGTCAGATCGGTGTTTGCAGTCTATCTATGATTGTCACTTATGCATCGTACCTCCTGCCCATAGTATCTCCATTTCAGTGGTGCATCACCAGCTTTCAATCCCTTTACTGTGATGATCTGTTCATCTCCGGGTACGATGTCCACAGCACTGTCGTTTACCAACACGCCTTCTCTCTCCTCAAAGACTAGGCCTTTTGTCGGCTTCTTTGACGATACGGTGATCTTACCATTGTCAAAGACAACCTTGACGCCTCTGTCATCCATGTTCAGATACTTCAGCGGCTGGGGCCAGTCAATATCTCGAGAAACAGCGCTGTCTTCTCCATCTATCCATATCCTCGCGGCAAGAACATGCGGCTCTTCCTTCTCATTGTTGAGCTCACCGTCAAAGATGTTGGTTGTACCGTTTGCTGTGATCTTGACATTCTTCTTGATCAAAGCTTCTTTGATTTCCTTGCCAGTGGCGATAGAGATGAACTTGAGCTCTACCTTCGTGGCGATTATGGTTTTCGTGCTGTTGCTGGATACCCAACATTCGAAAGTGCTCGTCTTCGCAGGTCGAGCATGAACAACACTCCAGTCGTGATGAGCTCTTCTGACAGCAACAGCTATCGGAGCCAACACTCGTCGCATAGCATAGTATGCCGGCTTCTTTCGCTGAAAGTAGTCGATGATAGCCCATGAAGTGACAGGCCAACAGTCGTTGAGTTGCCAGACTAAGGCGCCACCACAGCGGCGTTTCTGGCCCCACTGCTGTCGCCAGCCTCGGTATCCAAACATCAACGCATCTGATTGGCTGAGTTGTGTGAGATGAATATATGCCTCGAGACTAGGATCGGTAGTCCTGAAGTTCTCGATCAAGTATGTTGCAATTCTTCTTTCATGGCCATCGGCTTTGTTGTGGAAGTCAATCATGTGTGATTGCGGATAAAGCTCAGCTGGATCAGTAACGTAGTGTTTGATCGTGTCAATGTGAGGGAATGCTTCCATGCCGAATTCGCTGTTGAAACGACCACCCAGAGTGTCGTAGATCTGGTACTTGATCTGCTTTCCATGCCAAACGTCCCACGTATGCAAATCGCCAACAGTCTGGTCGGACGATATGAGGCCATCACCCCAAGGTGATCCGAAATGGTATGGTACGTGAGGCGAGTGCGCCGCAACGACCTCTGGCAAGATCTGCAGACTGTTAGTCACGCCTGCAATAGATCCGATGAAGGTCTCTCTGACTTGCCTTCTCATAGATATAGCGAGCTGGGAAGTCTGTTTTCAGCCAATTCTCCGGATTTTTGTCTGCGTAGTCGTATGTCAGGCCACACTGTTCTTGTACTTGATAATCTTCATTGTTGCCAGCGTAGATGACAATCGACGGATGATGACGGATGCGCTTGACTTGTGCGACGCACTCGGCCTCGACAGAGTCTCTGAATGATTTGATCGCAGCTGGGTAGTTACCACAGCCAAACATGAAGTCTTGCCAGACGAGTATACCCAGCTCGTCACAGGTATCGTAGAAGACGTCTTCTTCCCAAATACCACCACCCCAGATTCTGCGAAGAGTCAGCTATTGGAAGTCAACTTCATTTGAAGGTGAGACGTACCTGATCATGACTTGGTAGCCATCAACAAGAGTCTGGAGCCAAGACCGATACTTTTCTTCCGTGATTCGAGGCGTGAAGCTATCGGCAGGGATCCAACATGATCCACCACAGAACACGTCGACACCATTGACTCTGAAGAAGAAAGATTTCCCGATCTCATCGGGTTCTTGTACCAGCTCACCACGGCGAAATCCGGTCTTTCTGCTGCATGTATGGACTTCTTTGAACTGATAAAGAAGCACAGCCTCACAGGTGTATAGTGATTGTTCGCCATAACCATGGGGATACCACAGCTTTGGGTGAGATAGGTGGAAATCGGCCTTAGCAACACCGTTGCCATCCACTGATACCGTCTTCTCGAAGACCAGATCATCGGCTAAGCGTATCGAGATGTTTACGTCGGCTCCGGAGGATCGTTCTGTGGAGGCCGAAACGTGGACAACCACGTCATCGAGAGATGCGCTCAAATCGTAATCAATCCTCAAATCGGAGATTCGAGCATACGACGTTTCGAGACGCACTGCCCGCCACGGACCACAAGTCGTCAACACAGGACCCCAATCCCACCCGAAGTGGTACTGAGCTTTTCTTACGGCAAGCCTGGCCATGTCCGCATTGAAGCCGACCCATTTATGTTCAGGATGAGCATCTTTGATCTTGCGACCTTCCACAAGTGCTGGACCGAAGTCGATCTCTAGAACGTTCGAAGAATCTTGTTTGAGTTCCTCTGTAACATCGATTCTGTGCGGAATGAACATGTTGTCGCTTTCGAGGATCACATGTCCGTTGATCTTGACTGTGGCGAAGGTGTCGAGGCCATCGAAAACAAGCTCCTGGATCTGACCATCTTTTGCTGGTCCGACATCTGGAAGCGTTGTTCTGTATGTCCAGCTCTTGTCGGCTACCCATTCGCACTTCAGCTCGTTGAAGCCGAGGAAGGGGTCTGGGATGCTGCAGCATTGGAATCAGCAACTGTGTGAAGTCACAAGATAGAAAGAGCTTACACGTCGTTTGCGATGAGATCGAGGTGTACATTGGTAGGTACAGTCTTCACGGGCATCCAATTGTCCAGATCAGTCTGCTTGAACTCCCATGAATCTTTGAGCTCTCGCACCAGCAAGGCTTCGGTGGTTCCTGCTGTTCCTGTCATGTCGTCTATCGAAGAAGTGAATAGGCGTCGGCCGCGACTGCGGCGAGCGTTTGCATCTTATAAACCACCACGGTGATTTGCGCGACCCTGAACCGGATAATATCTGGCTGCCCGCTCGTCCAAGGTTTGACAATGGACAAAATCGGTGGCAGACGCGGCGGAGGTGTCTTGAGCTCCGCTCCGAAAGCGGCTAGACTACCCCGACCTCCGAGCTTGGCAACCAGCATGACCGAGGTTCCCAGATCAGGCACGGATCAGCTTCCTCCGACGGACAACCTGTTCTCAATTCACTCTCAAGGAACCATCAAGTCGTGTATGCAGCTCGATATCCTGAATCTGCGCCACGTACCACGAAGTCACATGGAACCTCCAACCTTCACCAGTCCGCCCATGTCGAATCCGTCACTTCAGGCGCGAAGGGAGATCGCAAAGGAACGCGACTGAATTTGGCGAGCTGTGTGGCCAAGCTTACTCTATCAATTGGAAGCGAGGACAGTGTTTTCGTACTTTCAAATCGTCCAATTGAAAAATTCACCGCTTGGCTCGCTGCATCGATACTGCAACCATAACATCAACCACCGAAATTTCGGGGCTCTGCGACAGGCCAATTCTTCCGTATGGTGCCCGAGTCCGCTCTGAATGTATCGAGTGTCCATGGACCTGAAGACTATCAGAAGCTTGAGTATCTCGAGGCTGACTCCTTCGGCTCTCCAATCGTTCTATCAAGGCCGCAAGCGAAGTGATCTAGTCATTTAGCTTCCATTGCTGTAGGCATTCAGGACCGTTTCTCCGTGTTACAGAGCCTCTGATCTTGATTTTCTACTCATGTTCTCCTTGACTCAAACGTCTCACGATAACATGTCACGTGGTCACCTACACTTGAAGGAACAATCTCGAAGCGGAGCGCTCATGCCAGTCTAGATGGGGACCTTGCAGTATGTATATGCTTGCGGGGTAGACTGGACCAATGAGCGGTATCTTGGGACACGCTATGCGTGCAAATATCACGAGAATTCATGTGACAAACTAGAGTCGAGCCTTCCAGGCCTCAGGAATGTCGGCCCTGCAACCCGAGAACGAGATTGAAATCCTTCAGACCTCAAGCAAATTTGCCCAAGCGACAGTCCTTCGTTACACATTTTGAATGATATCTGGCTAGAAGATACTATTTCATGAACACATGACAGAGATGAGGTCGAAAAGCGCTCTCACAATAGCGTTTTGAGGGCTCGGTAAGCTTCAACGGCTGCTCTATTTGAATGCGGAGGATTCGTCTCCGTCTTGATCTACCCGAAATGAACACTCTGGGGCGACTACGCGGGGTGCATGCAGATCTATATCTCTGAAGTCTGTCCCCATACTCTTTACAACACATCTCATCTCAGCGACTCATCCATTGCTTACAAATATATCATCTTCGTCGAGATATTCTTGACTCACAACTATAATCATGACTATGGACGAGAAGTACGCCTCTCAAGGCGTCGAGGTACAGCACCCTCAACCCCCTCAGTCCGATAATCAATTCTGATACACAATAGAAGGTCGATACCCTGGATTCGAACGAGCACCTTGAGACAATCGAGGGTAGCACGGCTTTCAACGATGCATTGTTGCGAGAACACCCTACCCTCTTGAGCCCGACGACTCTTCTGCTCTTCGGATGTACCCTTCTCGGCTGCTTGTGCCAGTACGTTGCTCTTCGCTATTACCTTGACTGTCTCGGACTGACGGATTGTACAGAACAATGAACGGTTACGATGGAAGTTTGCTCAATGGTCTTCTCGCAAATCCCCAATTCAAGACCTTCTTCCACGGATCTAATGATGGGATTTGGGCAGGTCTGGTATCTGCCATGTACCAGATTGGTGGTGTTGTTGCACTTCCCTTCGTGGGTCCTGCCATTGATACATGGGGTCGACGTTACGGCATGTTCATCGGCGCCTTCATTATCATGGTCGGTACAATTGTTTCAGGAACAACCTTCACCGACGGCAACGTGAAGCAGTTCATGGGAGGCAGATTCTTACTCGGTGAGTCTCGGTAAACCCAGTTGCTAACTGTTGCTAACACTATTCAGGATTCGGTGTTTCCATTGCCTCGTCTGCCGGTCCTATCTATGTTGTCGAAATGTCCCACCCTGCATACCGTGGCAAAGCAACTGCTTACTGCAACTGCTTCTGGTTCACTGGATCGATTATCGCTGCGGGAGCTGTCCGAGGTGCCTTGAATCTTTCCGGCAACTCCTCCTGGCTCGTTCCTGTGTGGATTCAGATGGCTTGTCCTCTTGTCATCTGCCTTTTTGTCTGGTTCATTCCCGAGTCGCCACGTTGGCTTTACGTCAACAACAAGCAGGACACTGCTTGTGCCACTCTTGCAAAATGGCACGGCCAAGGAAACGCAGACAGTGCTTGGGTCAAGCTACAACTTGCCGAGTACGAGGAGTGCTTGAACATGGATGGTGCTGATAAGCGGTACGTCTCGTGGTGACGTATCACCCCATAGATAACGAGTATACTAATTTGCTCTCTTCTGATAGATACTGGGACTATTCGGCGCTCTTCAAGAAGCGCAGCTCTCGCTACCGACTCGCATGCAACTGTGCCTTTTCTTGTTTTGGTCAGTGGGCGGGCAAGTAAGTCTTTCCAATGGTTCATATACCATACATGTATCAGCCTATCTTTGGAACAACTTTTCTGACTTGTGTTACAGCGCTGTCTTGACTTACTTCATCGCCGCCGTTCTCGACACAGCTGGTTATACTCAAGCAATTGACCAGACCAACATCAACTTGGGCTATGCTTGCTTTCAGTTCGTCTTCGCCCTGATCGGATCAGCCTTCGTCGACAAGATCGGCAGACGTAAGCTTATGATCGGAGCCATGACTGGTTGCGCAATCGTCTGGGTTGGCATGACCACTGCCAGTGGCTTATTCAAGGAGACTGAAAACTCTGCTGCCGCTAAAGCGACCGTTGCCATGATCTTCATGTTCGGTGCCGTGTTCTCCTTCGGTATCACTCCCCTACAAGCTCTCTTCCCAGTCGAGGTTCTTTCCTTCGAGATGCGTGCCAAGGGTATGGCCTTCTCCAGTTTGTCTGTCAACGCTGGTGGTCTCCTCAACCAATTCGCCTGGCCTGTCTCGCTCAAGAGCATCGGATGGAAGACTTATATCATCTTCATCGTCTGGTGCACGGCTCAAGCCGCCATCATGTACTTCTTCTTCCCTGAGACTCGTAACCGCACTGTAAGTCAAACCCACAACATGCTCCAACTTCTGAAAACTGACTAATTCATCCATCACAGCTCGAGGAACTCGATGCCATCTTCGAAGCCCCCAACCCAGTCAAGAAGTCACTCGAGAAGAAGCAGGTCATTGTCAGCGAGCAGAACGGCGTCACTGCAATTGAAAAGGTTGTGGTCTAAGAGGTCTCAAACACACTCGGTTCAAGTATGTCTTTTACAGGTGGACAATATGCTCAGGTAGTAACGAAAGTATATTTTATGCAAAGGTCAGATCACACTGACTCGTGTTGTTTCCCATGACGCAATGAATGAATCCCTCTTTGGACACCGCCTTCCACAGTTCAACAGTGCTGGGAATATTTGATTGTAATGAACCTTTCCACATATCTGCCGAACGTTGCGAAACATGGTTGACAACTGGACCACAACCACACTGACAGCTTCCAATTCGAAGAATGCCTGGAACAGACCAGAAGAGCAGAATACTATTTTCATCATCCAAGGACTTCTGGATGGCAACATTGAGCCTAAGATAGCGGCTCGTGAAATCGCATCGACCTACCATCCTCGTCTGTTAAAAGGCGAGAAGATCTCGTATTATCCATTCACCTTGCTATCTCTCACCATCATCCAGCCAGCAACCACATTCAAGAATTTCGAAGATATCGTGCAAATGCTAATGCATATCTCCAAACTCCCGGATGTCATCTTCGAAGGCAAACCGCTCAAAGAAAATTACCGTACCTACTGGCACGATATCCCGGAATTCAGTTTCCAGTTCTCTCAGACAGCTTTGTGTGCGTTTTCCTCCTTCTTCCCTCACGATTTCGACTGCTTACCTGTTTGAACATAGCCGTCAATACAATCGAAAACATCGACCTCGGACACTGCACAGTCACCTGGCACCAACAAGCACAACAATACCTCTCCGCCTCCACCTTCGCCTCCCTATACCTCAACGCCCTCTCCCCCACCCTCTCCCCCATCGAATTCAAAAGCATGCAAACAGAAGCTCTCCTCAGCCTCTCCAACGCCCTCGAAGTCTCCACCAGTTCTTTCCCCCAACTCCGTCGCGCAGGCCTCTACATCCCCGCCGCCTCTGCGTACCTCATCCACTCCGCCCCACTCATTTGGTCTTTCTGCAAGACCAGAGAAAAATATCAGGGAGATAAGATTTGGAAACAGTGGATTGGGGGTAGTGATGGCAGTGAGCCTTTGTGGAAAGGGGATGATGGGTTTAGTGTGCAACGATGGGGGTTTTGGAAGGAGAGGTTGGGGGATCTGGCTGGGTTGAAGAGGAGAGGGTTTGCTGGACGCGTTGTTGATGGGATTGTGATGCATGCGAGGATGGCGGGGAGGGCGATGGATGAAGTTGAGCTGGAGTATGGAGTTGCTTTGGATGGTGTTTCTTGCTTATATGAGCATGGTGATTGATCGTGAATTCGAAGTGGTGAGGAAAGGACGATGGTGAGAGTGGACGCGTCGATGACGGAGCGCGTTGTGGTAGATTTTCGGGACGATTGAAGCTTCGGACTTGCAGCCTTGTAGGCTTTCAAGCGAACGATATCAATCTTTTGCATGAGCGCCAACCATCTGTTTCGAGCCATCTGGTAATCGAAAGCTCCTCGAGCAATCTCATGGTGTCTTACTTGACGTACGCATCGATTGGCATGTTTTTTGTGTTGGATCGTATTCTCCAGTGAAGGAGTAGGCTTTGATGTGGTCTGTGGTCAGTTTCAGCAAATTGAGAATTGAAATCACGAGAACCCAATCTATGCCTCCACATGACTATTGTGGGCTCCAAAACTCCATCAGCAGTGTGAGGGGATATATTCTCGACCATCTGATGCTTATAAATTCGCCATGGTACTCTTTCGTGGACTATTGTCGTCCAAAAACTGTCTGGAGATGATGCTTTGGGGAGCACCCTGACTTCGGTCTCTCTTCCGGATCGGCAGTTTCACCCTCCACACATCCCGCTTTCCCGCATCTGTCACCCAACCCACTCAAACCGTTGACTTCCTGCCGCTGCAGCTACGTCACAAAGTCTCTTATCAACTTTGCTCGGCCGCTGCGAAAAAATCAGGGTTGTCGCAACGCTTGTTGCCCTGCTCTAGGTTGTTTACATGCCACGTGTAAGCTTTTTGTGATGTCGGTGGCCCCCACTTTCCGTAAACAATCAAGGCAGAGGGGGCATGTGAAAGCGCCGTTTGTTGGGAGGGGCAGTGGTGTAGGTCTTTGTTGAGGTGATTCTCATCCCACTTCCTATTGCTTGGGATGTTATACATATCGTGAGCTTGCTGTCCGCTTTCCCGTTCTACCTTTTCTTCTCATACATATTTTTTTCTCCTCTTAATATCATTATCATTTGAGGCATATCATCAACCATGGGCGGCGAAGAACCTACTCCTGAGAACTACACTCTGCTTCAGGGCTTTGAGTGGAATGTTCCTGCTGATGGCAAGCACTATGTTCGTTTGAACGATGCCATGCCTGCGTACAAGCACATTGGTATCTCCAACATCTGGCTCCCTCCCGGCTGCAAAGCCAGCTCCCCCAACGTAAGCTCTCAACCTCCACATCTCCGCACAATCTCCCGATTTCCCCATACTGACTCGGACACCTCTTCCAGGGCAACGGCTACGACGTCTACGATCTCTACGACCTCGGCGAATTCGACCAAAAGGGCGGCAAGGCCACCAAGTGGGGCACAAAAGATGAATTGATGACCCTCTCCAAATCCGCAAAGGACTCCGGCATCGGTCTCTACTGGGACGCGGTCCTCAACCACAAAGCCGCCGCCGACAAGAAGGAAAAATGCCACGTCATCGAAGTCGACTCCAACGACCGCGACAAGCAAATTTCAGACCGTCATGAGATCACCGCATGGTTGGGCTTCAACTTTGAGGGCAGAGGCGACAAGTACAGCAAGCAGAAGTACCATTGGTATCATTTCGGCGGTACGGATTATGATGCTGAAAGTGGACGCAATGCTATCTTCCAGATTCAGGGTGAGGGTAAGAGATGGAGTGAGAGTGTAGACGATGAGGGCGGTAATGCCGATTTCCTCATGTTTGCCGATCTCGACTACTCTCACCCCGAGGTCTGCGAGGACGTCACAAACTGGGGCAAGTGGATTGTTTCTGAAGTAGGCCTCCGAGGATTCAGACTCGACGCCGTCCAACACTTCTCCCAGCGCTTCACAAAAGAATGGATCGAGGCGCTGAGAAAGGAACACGGAGATCTCTTCTACGTCGGCGAATTCTGGACCGGAAACAAGCAAGATCTCGTCGACTGGGTCAACCAGATGGACAGGAAATTCTCCCTCTACGACTCCCCTCTCCTCAACAACTTCTCAAACATCAGCAAGGGCGAAGCCGCAGATCTCCGAAAAGTTTTCGACGACACTCTGGTTCAGGAAATGCCCGTCAACGCCGTGGTAAGTGTCTTCTTCCTCCTGCATGATCAGCGAAAAAACCATATCGACGAGTATAAACTAACGCAAACAAAACAGACCGTCGTAGTAAACCACGACACCCAGCCCGGCCAAACCGTCGAAACCCCCGTCGAAGGCTTCTTCAAGCCCCTCGCTTACTCCCTGATCCTCCTCCGCCGCGACGGCTACCCCTCAGTTTTCTACGGCGACCTCTACGGCATGAAAGGCGACAACCCTGAACCCCCATCCTGCGGCGACAAACTCGCCGACCTCGTCCTCGCGAGAAAACTCTACGCTTACGGCGAATTGAACGATTACTGGAATGACGCAAACTGTATCGGTTGGGTGAGAAGAGGCACGCATGATAGAAAGGACGGTTGTGCGGTTGTGATGAGCAATACCGGGCCTGGAGAGATTCAGATGCACGTGGGCCCTGAGCATAAGGGTGAAGTGTGGACGGATATCTTGGGCTGGGAGCAAGGAGAGGTTACTATTGATGAGGAGGGTAATGGTGTATTCAAGTGTCCTGGATGCAGTGTTGCTGTCTGGGTCAACAAGGATGCCGAGGGCAGAGAGAATTTCCCTGTCAATTTTGACAGCGACATTTACAAGGAGGCTGGAAAGGAAAACGATGATGAGGAGAACAAGGAATAGAAGACGCAATGGATATATGAAGGAAGCTTCACAGCAGCGCGGATTTCTCGGATCAAATTTTGCAAGAAGGAAAGAGCGATAAACACAAGAGATGGGTTCTTCACAGGATAAAGATAATGCAACGACAGTATAGACGAAACAGATTTAACAATCACTTCATCATCACACGGCTTGCTTACTCATCAAAGTCCTCCAACCTCCGGCTGACTATCTACCAACCTCCGCGCAACACACCAATTCGAACCATCCACAGCAACTCACCTCGTGTCAAACATCCCACCACACATCAACCCACCACGTGTCAAACCGTCCACACCGTCTACACGACTCACGAAAACGGCAAAAGATCAAACACGTCCGACCCTCGCTGTCGAGCTCCGAAAACGGGCAAGCGTTTGGTCGTTTCCTGTTTCACCGGCTTCTTCTTTTCCCAGCCCTGGAGTTTTGAGTTGGAGACATTTTTCGCCGTCGCCGAAGTGTAACGGAGAAGAAGGAGAGAAGAAAGCATGCCAGTATGCCGACTGCTGGAGCTGTTCGCTTGGGTTTGGTTGAAACCATTGTCTGAGTTGATCAGAGATTGTTTAGATGGAGGATAGACTATCGGACCTGGATTCCGGATATCTGTGCTTCAGGGTTATGATACATTACAACAAAGTGCATCTGCGAATGCTCTTGAAGTTGTGTTTGCAGTTCAAGTTGAAGCCACTTGCCTCGTCTGGAACGTTTGCGAGTGGGTATTGGCTCGGACAGAGGTATCCAGGGGACAGATTGTGCGTCTTGTTCGGCGGAAGCAATTGGCTGTGGTCGGCTAATGCTGCATTGATGCTAAGAGGCCAACCCGGATACTCACGAGAATCCACATGATTGAATGATAGGCATCTTGTGACTGGAGTGAGGATTCAGCCCTGCGCCATTCTGGTCGTATCCCAAGACCCTTGGGGGTTTGTTCGACTTCAGCCTTGCCATTTGAGACAATCACTCATGTTTCACCGCCGACGCCCGAACGTCGAAGACGGGTTTGAGCGAAGATGCTCGGCTTCACTAACACTCACCATGAACCAAGCCATCGCGAGGAGGTTGGAGTTGCCAGTTGAGTCACATCGTCGCTGGCGTCTTCTGAAGCCGTGGACTCGGGAGTCGAGTCGTTCCAGAGAAGATTCTGTCGGGTCAAGTAGGATTGAAGCTTGTTGAACTCAAACACGGGTATAACGGCCTGCTTCGATGGACGTTCGCTGCCTGCTAGGTGACTTGCAATCATGTGAGAATGTTTTTTCTTGGTCGGCAATAGCATTACCGACTGGTAGAATTTTTCAACTCGGTGGAGTCAAAGGCTCTTGACCATGCAAGACGAAAGATTGTGACTGGAGAAGGGTTAGGCATATTCCAAATAAACACATCAGACCACAGTCTGCAAAACAGCTTGGGTGTATGCCTGGCACAAGTCAAGCCATTTCCTCCTTAAGACTGCGATTGTAGTGTTGGGACACGAATCTTCCCATCCATGGACGCGAAAGTCGCTTTCGCAGGTTCTGTGTGGCTGCACTGTGGCAGGTGATCTGTTGATGGTTCGAGAGTCATACCGGGTTTCAACGGTCAGCTACGCTTGCTTCGTCTGCCGGGACATCGTATTCTGCTGCCGAATGTCAAGACATCCCCTGCGTACTCTCTGCTCTTGAACAAAGTAAGCTGAGAAAGAGACATGGTCTGAGAACATGTCTCTCGCAACCCAAAGATAGATATCTCAGCTCAGCGGGATGGAGTGCATGCAGGAGGAGCTGAGCCGCGCAGTTGAGCAGTCTTGTTGTACAGACAGATCCTTCGCCAGTCGTCTGCCGTGTTGGATGAACCTTCTTGCAAATCTTGAGCATTCGGGATGTCCACATGGCCAAGTCAGGTCGGAAGAGCGCAGAAGATTTAGGGAACAAAATGATCGTCTCGAGCCGAAGCGCCGGCACGTGGTGCTGGTACAAAGATTCGAGGCTCGTAAATCGTCCGATTCGTCTCGAGCCGATCAAGTAGGGCTGAAGAGCCCCGAAAAGAAAGACACACCAAGACCTTTCACCGCATCTGAAAAGACCCTTGCCCGCGTTCGAGTCGGGTCTAAGAGCACTTGCGACGGTCAGCTGTCGCTTGTTTGGTGTATCCCCAGCACGGAAAGGTACCCTTAGCAACATCGGGCATGCCGAACCTTCTCACCGACCCTGGAAGAGGTCAAGTCTGGGGGAAACTTGACTTGCAGAATCAATATTGCTAGCGACAGGAGCTGAAGCCCAGCCCAAGCCCAAGCCCATGTCTCATCCGCGGGCGCAACGGCAGGGTAACATTTTGCGGGGTCGTTGCAGGACGCTGATGCCGCGACGAACGTTGGTGTTGCGGACTGAGTCCTTCTCAACGCTGTCGTTGATTGTATGTGGTTCGAATTGTTCGATGGAACGTCTGACATGTTCAGAGTACCTGATGATGTCGATTAGTTACAACATGGCAGGTATTCTGCAGGAACAGAGAACAAGTAGCGGCACACAGCCCCAGCCGGAGATTTCTCCAGAGGGCAACAAGCTTTTCGCTAGCCCCATTCGGACACAAATTTCGCTGGTTCCGATCACGGAAGGATCGCGCTTTCCTCGCGCGTGTCGACAGGATACGGTTTAGTCCTTCTCAGGACAGTCAAATGTGATCAAGGTTATGATTAACCACGGGGACTTGTCCTGATCGCCGGGCTGGCATCAAGCATGCGTGGGTTGTCAAAGTTCGACCCAACCCAGGGCTTGGCCCGGGGCTGAACTAGACAAGACAACTCTTCACGTAATTACACAGTTCAGCTCCCTTTGGTGTCGATGCCGAGAGTCTCGGTCTTTCGGGTCTTGCTAAGCTGCGATTGTTCGACAAAGGTCTTGCGGCCTCGCCGATGGTATGTATGTATCAGCCACAATTCCCTACGCGACCTAAAACCTATGGTGGGATTGTCCTCGTTTGTTGGCTGTAAGGAGAAAATGGGCTGGAAGGATTACGAGGTCAGAAAGGTATAAAGAGGACGTGGTAGTCCTGCTCGGTAAGTCCATTATCAACCATCAACACTACTTCCTCAAGCAACAACCAGCTCCCAAAGCAATCAACCTTCAAAGCAAACAATCCATTACACAAGCATTCGACAAAATGCGTGTTGTTACTCTCATTGCTGCTGCCGCTGCCCTTGCGGTTGCTTCCCCTGTTGCCCACCCTCAGATCTTCGACCTTGAGGATCTCGAGTCCATTGACGCTGCTCCCGCTGTTACCGCACCTGCTGGCGTGGGAAGTGAGACTGTCACCTACAATGTCGCTGCCGCTACCGCTAGCGTCTTCGCCGAGGTTGCCAGCGACGTGACCCCTGATATTGAGACTGCCGCCGGCACCACTTCTTCTGTCTTGAAGCGTGATGCTTGCTCGCCTCAGCCCCAATCACCCTACACCTACACCACCTCCACCGACACTGACGTTGCATTCCTTAATGACAACACCTACTCTGATGCCGCTAAGAACGCTGTCACTCCCAATGGATGGAAGCAAACTTTCCAAAATCTCCAGGGATCGGTCAGCACTTCTGGATACTTGGGCTATGTCTCTTACCCCTCGTACAATCCCGACGTGTGCGCCGCTGAATGCTCAAAAAGAACTGGATGCCTTTCCTTCAACATCTTCTTCGAGCGTAACCCTACCCTCGACCCCAGCAGAGGCGGCGTTTGCCCCCAGCCTCTTTCTCAAACTGCACTCAAGTGCACCTTCTGGGGTGTGCCCACCGAGAAGGAGTCCGCTGTTAACGTTGGCCAATACCGCAACGATTACCACGTCGTTATTAGCGGATCCAACGGCTATAAGATTATCAAACCCGGCAAACCTCTCCCTGGTCTCACTGACACTGCTCTGGAGAACTGTGCCATACAGGAGACCTGCGGGTCCTACCTGACCGTCAAGACCTTCAACGACGGCAAGCCTTACGACCCAAACCGCTGCGATGCTGCCTGCGCTGCCATCACTGCCGAGTCTCTCAAGGCCAACAAGCCCGAAAGAACTTGCCAGTACTTCACCTCCTACATGCAGATGAAGAACGGTCTTCCTCAATTCCAGGCTTGCGCCATCTACAGTGCCAGCTGGACTCCTTCTGTCTGCAAGAACACCGGCTACACCTCTAACGGTAACGTCTACACCATCGATTACTCTTACAGTTACTCCAACACTTCTATCCCTGGCACTTGCTCCTACAAGGGTCAGACTGGTCAAACCTCTCTGAATTAGAGTGTCAATGTTTCTTTGTTATACCATGTATTATGACTATAAACCCTGGTATGCCAAAGTTGGGCACTGAAATACAATCCTTTATTCTTTGCAAATTTACTACGTTGTGCAAAATGTTCAGATCGTTCTCCGATGCCTCTTCCAACAGGGAGTTGATGCAAGAAAGCCTTACACTGTACAACGACCAAGTATCGTCCATACCTACATTCACCGAGAATCACAACGACCTACAGAAAGCCGATTTGTCCGTCACCCAACAATGGCTACGACTCATGTTCTAGGAATTGGCCCTCGACAAGGTTGTTATAACGGCTAGCAAATTCCGATGACCTTCGAACCGTTCTCTTCCCTATCTCACTTACTAAAGACTTGCTTTCGAAACTATCCGATATCTCTAGAGACATATTTGAAGCATACGAACCTGGTATAGCCACTCAAATGTTATTAACAAAGCCTCTACTAAGTAATCAATCATCATACTTGGTTTGCTACCTTTGATGGCACTATTTTACACTTAATCTTAGCAGCTTTCAAGTCTATTTTCCTGTAGTGAAGACTCTGTTCCAACCTTCACAATCACCCTTATCTTGCATCCGAAACCGTACCTTCTTCCTATACCCTTGATCTCGCAACTGGACACCTTGGCTCGAACTTCGGCGGAGGTCTCATTGCAGTCGTCTACAATGTCAACATCCATTCGACCACCAAGGGCTACATCAACCGGATGACCGCCGCTGACATGGCACGCGTCTCAACCTTCTGGACACCCTTGGTCTGTTCAAAATCGACCTCAAGTGGCCAATTGAGCTGTTCCGCAACCTCTCGCGCAGACTCCACAAAGACAATGTCGAATCTCGTTGGCTATCAGCAAGGCAACATTGGATATTCCTTCTTGGGACTGTGGGGATCTGCTGTACCAAGCACATACGACAGCAACGATGCTGCCGATGCAACTTTGACTCTCAACTGATTGCTCAGACGCTCACAATCTTATTTTTCTTTTAGCTTTCTGGTGTTGTGCTTTAGGGCCATGTTGGAGTGACAAGGTTGCATGGGAGTTCGGAGGTCGGCGAGACACGGCTTGATAGGAGTATACATCTTTGTGCATTTTCTGTTTCTGTCATCGATAAATCTTTTTAACATCTCTATTACAACAATCTTTTTCTATCTGTTCACACTCAATCGGTCCAATATGAACTGTTCTTCCCATAAAACTTCAAAAGACCTCTGAAATGACCTACGGTAGTGACTGCTTGTCAATCTACAACAACAATTTGCAAGACTAATTAATCACTTTCTCATACTCATTTGTACCTTTCTCTAACTCGGAGAGGTGGATATCACCCTTTAGGCCATACGTGTCTCATACTAGGAAGTGTTTTGTTGTCGGAAAAGGAGACTGCTATGTGTTAAGAACACAATTCTTTGTTCGTATCTCTAGACTCCTGCTTAGCAATCATTGTTTCCGCTGCCTAACCATGATATCTCGGCTATGGTTTCTATAATGCCTAGACTGGCCATCTAGTTAAGAAAAGCGACTATATAGCAGCTTCTTATCCGAAAAAACTCAAGAGATGAGTATGTCTCTACAGGAGTACGTCTAAAACTACAGCATAAGAACGCTTGGGTTGTGTATTACTTCTGTGGTGTATAGTGTTAGGAACTTATATAGGTAATCAAGTCTGGGCCATAGGTATTGTCAGAGCATTAATCAGCTAGCGTCCACTAACCCCGTGATAACAAAAACCGCAAAAATATGGCCTCCCTTCTCCGGCCCACCTATTGAGGCAGTGCCATTTGGTCATCACAACCAATCAAAACATCCCGAAAACTAGATGACGACCACAAATGACGATAAGTCACGCTTGTCTATGCTTGGCCATGCTTGGGTGCTTTATACGTGTATACAGCCTGCCTTTTCAGCAAAATACGAGAATACGGAGTGGTGAAACGTCGATCACGTATCCCCCGTATCCCAGCCTCCGTATGCGTACGGACAGAGAATATGCAGTAACCACTTGCAACAAATTAGGCAGCGAAGATCCTAACAAGACAGGGGATATATAAGAAGAGCAAATCTCGCTGTGGAATTTGGTCATCAACAAAAACTTAACTTATTGAACACTTTCGATTTACTCAAGATGAAATTCACCATCGCCGCCACAACCTTGAGCTTCGCTCTGGCTTCCGCATTTCCTCAGAAAAATGCTCAAGTAGCTATGCCGGATGATATTCACGCCTGGCATCCTGCTGGCATCAACGACCGTATGTCAGCGTCTTCCTCGATGCAGATTTTAAACCATACTCATACTTTCACAGTCAGAGGTCCTTGCCCAATGATGAACACCCTCGCCAACCACGGCTTCATCCCCCGCAACGGCGGCAACATCACAAAACAAAACGCCATAAAAGGTCTGGCTGATGGTCTGAACTTCGACGCCGCACTGGCTTCTTTGATGTGGGATCAAGCCATCATCGCCAACCCCGAGCCGAACGCAACATTCTTTACACTGTGAGCTACACCACTCTCATCTCTCAAAACCAGAGAATCAAGAAAATGCTAATGAAGATGGTAGTGAGCACCTGAACCAACACAATGTACTCGAACACGATGCAAGTCTCTCCCGCATGGACGCCTACTATGGCAACAACCACGTTTTCAACCCCGAAGCTTTCGCAACCAGCACGAGATACTGGACAGACGAAACACTTACCGCAAACATGCTAGCCAACAGCAAATTAGCACGCATGGTTGAATCCAGAGCTTTCAATCCCAACTACACATTCACCGCCAACAATGAGCAATTCAGTTTGGGTGAGGTCGCTGCTCCATTTATCGCTTTTGGAAATACGACTAGTGTTACGGTACCCAGAGATTTGGTCTTGTATTTTTTCGGTAAGTGGTGAGAGTGAGATGGTGTGAGGAAGTGTTGGCTGACTGGGTGACAGAACATGAGAGATTGCCTCATGAGTTGGGTTGGAGCAAGAAGAATGAGACGATGACGCTGAAGGATATTTTGAATGTCGTGTCGTCTATTCGGAATGCTACGAGTCTGTTGACCCCGGAGTCAGCCTCGAACCAGACTGCAGATGGTGAATCTCATGGCATTCCCGAGGGAGCACAAGTCGCTCGCCGTAGTCTGCATTTGCCCGGGGGTGTTTGAGGTGGCAGAGATGACATCAGCAGTCGCACGAATAGTGATACGCTTGTCGAAGTGAGTTGTTGAGATTAGTTAGCACGTCGGGATATCGAAACATCATCAATTATTTAGAAGCCTAAAAGCCCTTCGTTGTTGAAAAGGTCCAGCCAATAGTCCCAAGCTTGAACATCATTTCCGAGTTCGCCCAAGTGCTCCTCAGATTGTTGACCAGTGAATGATGAGTCATTCGGCAGATTAGTCTGTATAGACTGCTGTAGCATAGTATTGGAGACCACTGGTTGGCTGTAGCCAGTCGAGTGGTGCTGTTGAGACTGTAAAAACAGTATGAAGCTTGGCGGCAGAGCTTCTGAACTCGACGACATGCGGTTCCAAGCTTTGAGGGCTAGGCTTTTGAGGTTTTGATGATAGTCCTTGTAATATCCACTGGCCTTGTTTGTAAGTAACTCTGGATTGAATGAGTATGCCAGTGATACTTGATGCCAGGCTTCTGCTGCAATTTCTTCGTCCAACGAATCGAATACCAGAGCATGCAGTACAGGGAACAATGCCTCGAAGCAATAGAAGAGCTTGGTATGCCACCTATAGCGGTCCAAGACTGGACTGGCGCAGCTCGAGTGCTGTGTCTGTAGAAGTAGTAGTGCTGTGTCAAAGTGTTGACCCTTCGAGAATGCCGAAACATTGTCCTGTGAATCATGTGGAGGATGACAGTGACGGAGAGAAAGCCGGTACCCAGTTGTTTTGATGAGACATCTCGAAACACGTTGGAGCGGAACAGATCCATCGCAGTATCTAGCGTACTTATCTCCAAGTTGACCTTGCAGACGCTGGATTGCTACCGCCTTACTCTCTTGGCTGTTGGAGTTCTGACTTAGCTCTCGGACGAAGACACCAACCTCGTATCTGATAGAGCAGAATAACATATCCGTGACACCTTGTCTCTCGAGTGGCAAGATCGTCATGTCCGGGTGCAGATCTGAATCATTGAGGTTGTGTGGACGGTTCGTGTCGAACAATAGAGTGAGAGCCGGGTCGGTGTCGTCTATGCCTTCGCATAGATTGGTGTAATGTCGATTTAGGAGGAAGATCTGCCACCAAAGCCGACGACTAATCTCCGCTGTGAAGACAGTCATGCGTTGTAAAATCTTTTCTCGATGTATGCCCAAGCGATGGGCTAATCGAACAGCAACTCCAATCACAAGCCAAAGTTTGTCCGGAGAGCTATGCTGTCGAGCCGCTATCTGTGTTTCACCCCGTTAGCAGTGATAAACATTAATCGTCAGTCGACACTTACTAGGTACAACACAAGAGCCTGCAATACGTCCATATTTGCACCCTCCATCAGGTCGGCATCGAGCAGGCAGGTTTTGGTCATGGCGAAGAATTTCTCTAACAAGCACTCTCTGGTTTCCACCATAGTTCTGAGGCATTCTTCATCGTTCATGGATTCCACGGCTGTGAGGAAGACGGACGACAGTATTGCTCGTGATTGTTTCGACAACTCGCCATACTTGCGATGAGTTGCTTCAAGTACCAAATGTTGCGTGGTCGGTATGTGAAGCAAATTCGTCATTGGATTGACATTATCGGTAAAGGTCTGCCACAATTGAAATATCTGTACAGGCTGAGGCCAGTCATGCATCGATGAGCAAGTAGATGGTTGGTCGAACAAAACAGATTCAACATGAAATGGTTCACTATGTGTTGAACATCCCATGAGTAAAACTCACCTCAAAAGATCTAGTGACTTACCTTGCCACGGCTCCTAGATCGTGTTGTGGAACGACATCGATATTGCTTTGAGGCGGAGAGACGAGGCTCTCATTTCTCGGTGTGAAGTGTAAGGGCGATTGAGCACTAGAAAAGCCTATACTGGCCCGAAGGCTTGTACTCGTTGATCTGGGACCGCGCTTTCGTTGTCGCGTGTTGAGAGGGGTCTTGTTGTTACGCTCACAATTCGCATCGACCTTCAAGCATGCCGCACACGGATTCTGGCCATCGCACTTGATCTTGCGGCGCTGACACCTAGTACAGCTGTGGTTACGAGTAATGACTGAGCTCATGACAAGGCGACGGCCTGCATTATTCGATGTGCAATAGCGTAAGTCTCACAAGAATTCGAAGTGGGACGAGCGAGGGAGGACACGGAGAAGGAAGGAAAGGACGGCGGCCAGCGAAGGACGAGGGACGGGACCGCTCGATCTCCGTCTTGGCGCTCCGCTATCGTGGCCTGATGAGCGTCACGAACGTTGAGATTTTCGTGTCTGCCCGCATCAAACCACTGACCTTGCATGAAAAAAGGCCCACCTTCAAGTCGACAGGGTAATGGGGAGCGACGGAGATCCATGATGATGATCACAGTGGTATTTGAGGATACTACTCGAGTATGTGCATCTCAGGAGTCACGACGTTGCGCCACCTTGCCGGACGTGTCCGAGTTCGAAAAAGAAAAGTCCACTGGACGACAAAGACAATAATGACTGATAACCATGGACAATTCCCGAAACGGTCAAGAAGCGATCTCCTGCACGACTTTGCACCACGTCGCTCGCTGCTCCAGTCGTTCACACCAGACTGCGACATTCTTTCGAGACAAGATTTCGTTTTCGATCCCAAGGCGGGGAAGAAAATGAAGCCATGGGAGATGGAACAAGTCAACCAGTGACACTTTCTGTAGGATGATTTGCATTAGCACTGTCTTCGGAAGTCGCGTGAGGTTGACTTACACTTCCAGTCAGATATTGCTGGCTCGCAAGGACTTGATCATAGTAGTCGAGCACCTCTTTGAGATCATTTTCCGACTTTCTCATTTCGGCGGTATCTGCTTCACCAAGACCAAAGAATCTTTGGAACAGTTTGGTCAGCTAAGTCATTGCTGAAAACCGTCATTTCAACACTCACTGCTTGAACATCTTCTCGTATGCAATCTTGAAAATGCTGGTATCGAAGTATGAGCTCTCAACAGAAGCTACCTGCTCGAAACTTGCAATCTCTTCTAACTTCGTGGGAGGTAGCATCACCGAGTCTGGAGATGCATACTTGGCAACCAGGTATCTGCATATGGCTCTTGATTCAAAGATATGCAATGATCCATCCTCGAAGGCGGGAAGCTTTCCGAACGGATGGACATCTCGGACGAAGTCTGATGTCTACAGCATATTCAGCATCGCTCGAGGAATCAGACTTTTGCTTTTCATACCTTGTGCTCTCCTCTCTTCATATCGATACTGATCAACTCATAGGAGAGATCGAGCTCATTCAACACGAGCATCACCCTCTGTGTACAAGTTGACAGCTTGGAACCATAGAGTCGCATAGCCATTGTTCCGTTCGCGCACTATCGTCCTCTTTGCGGAGACTCATGGGAACAAGGATTGCTCTTTATATCATTCGACGGAAGTTGTGATGGTTCTCGGTTCCATCATCCAGAACTCGGTCCCGTCATGAAGAAGCGGATGATACATATCTGATCGGTCCCGCCTGTTCCATGTCCGCATGCAATCTCCTTCCGCTATGCAGGAGTCATTGGTGGAGCTTTTGATATGATTGCTCCTTGACTGTCTTGAATATAGGGAGGTGCTACCACATGTCGCGTCCATGAATCATGGCCCTCTATGGTTCGGCTTGTCGCGGCTTTCGTCGCTCTCTCAAGAAGAGTCAAGCTTAGCAAAAGTCCTCTTACCTCTTTTCCTGCACAGCATGAATATTTCATTCCAATTCCGAGGCGTTCCGACTGTTGTACTCAGCTCAACCTTGCCATGGGCGCATACAAGGCGAGCTCGAGATTTCACACGACTCTATCCATGACGAAACAGATAAATTTGACCGAGTCGCCGTCGTATGGAAGTCTCGGAAGGCCATGTCTATTGATGCGAAATTATCCTTCTTGCTGTCAACTCCGGCCGACGAAATACGAACTATCCTTGGTCCACATCGTAAAGCGATATCATAAAACTTAGAGTGAGGGCAAGCAAAACAGAAGCGAGAGGGGAACGGTCTGATGTCATGGCCAAAAATAACACAGTTTGCATTTAACCTCGGCCAAGACCCTGAAATTTTCTATTTTCGACAACCGTTCGAACGCCTCTTGCGGCTCCAAGACATTTCAAGCTTCCAGACTACACCTCAAAAAAGATCACGAGGTCACTTTGCCGCAACGTTCTGGGCGCCTTCGATTGTTACGAGAAGATCGTCTTAGGGTAACCCCCAAACGTGGGGTCGATCTTTGTTGTACGAGAATTTGGCTTGAGTGTAGCATCGTAAGGCCTTAGACATTGTAACGTTGAACAAGCAAGACCTCTGGGCTTCTGTCATGCAGCCAAAACCCACACTTCGAAGGCAAGACCATTCAGATATATAAAAGACCGGAAATCCTTCCTCTCAGCATTCTTTTTCATCATCAACTCACATCATCTCATTTCATCTACGACACCAATCCAACACAACAACACTACCACTTCTACCTTTGCATCAATCAAACAACATCACATCCAAGACATCATCAACATGCTCTCCAACAGTCTCATCTCTATCTTGGCTTTGACCTCCGCCGTCTCTGCCTCTCCTGCACTTCGCCGCCGGGCCGACCCTTGCCAGGACGCTTACAAGTCCTGCATCGCTGCCGGCACACCTGAGGTTGCCTGCTCATGCACATTGACCGCCTGCGTTGGCGAGGACAACGCTCGCAACCGCGAGTACTGTGCTAGCGCAACTGCCAACCTTCCCAAGACCACCGCCGCTCCCTCGGCTTCCAGCTCTGGTTATGCATGCAACCCCGCCCATAGCTACCCTAACGGAGCTTCCTGCATCTCTACTGCTGGCTCTCTGGCTCTCGTCACTCCCTCTGCTTCGGCTTCCAGCTCTGGCTATGCATGCAACCCTGCCCATAGCTACCCTAACGGAGCCTCCTGCATCTCTACTGCTGGCTCTCTGGCTCTCGTCACTCCCTCTGCTTCGGCTTCTAGCTCTGGCTATGCATGCAACCCTGCCCATAGCTACCCTAACGGAGCTTCCTGCATCTCTACTGCTGGCTCTCTGGCTCTCGTCACTCCCTCTGCTTCGGCTTCCAGCTCTGGCTATGCATGCAACCCCGCCCATAGCTACCCCGGTGGCGTTGTCTGCACGCAGGTTGGAAGCACATTGGCTTTGGTCACCCCTTCGCCCTCAGCTACCGCTGCTTCCACTACTGCTGCCGCCCCCAAGGCCTCCGGTACCAATGCAGCCGCTCCCGGATCAAACCCCAAGAAGGTCGACGGCAAGACCTGGTCCCTCAACAACGTAAACCGCTACTGCGGTGACGGCAACACCGGCTGCGACTACAACTTCGACATTGTCGCCAATGGCAAGACCGAGCACTGCACTGTCGTCCGCATGCCCGGCAGCAACGCCGCCACTGAGTCCTTCTCCAACCAGCCCTGCAGTGACTTCTCCGTCTCTTGGGGATACGTCAAGGACCCTGCTCCCGCTTACGCTGTCCTTACTGTTGTCGACAAGGCTGGCGAGCTCGCTTGGTTCGGTGTCAGCAACATCAACGGTCAGGCTGTTACTCCTTCCAACCCCTTCGGCTCTGGCCAGTACGGCAACGTTGGCCCTGAGCAGGTTTACACCTACAACTAAGCTACTCTTTTCTTGAAGAGTTGAATTTTTGAATGAAGAAGTTTTGTATATATCTACAACATGATTGAAAATTTTGGGGATTTTTCGGGTTTTGATATTGTTATTTTAGCCACACTTTCGTTAATGTTGAATGACCTCTTTTTTACTTTTGATCGTTTTTGACTTCCCTTTCTCCCTGTTTGTCACAGTTCTTTTTAATTTTGGTTCCACTTTTTTCGAGCCGCCTTCTAATCTTCTGCAGCCTTCTACCTGCAACTGCTACAGAATGACTTCCATTCTTGGGATTTGAGGCCAATAGGCGAAATTTCAATGTCAAGAATCTTCTCCTTATCCTTCCATCTCCTCTCCATTGCCTCTAGAACTGCCCTCCGATGAGTTTGAGCCGTCATCAGACACCTCGATCGCTTCGCAACCGACATCAGAGAACGTTCTGGGTCTTTTTTATGATGTGAAGAGGCGACTGTAGTGCCATGGAAGTCTATAAACTTGTTCGGGATGAGCGATTGGGCTTATCAGAGTCTCTGATTGTTCGAGTTTGTGCTGGTAAGCAGTTCACGTATAAAAACATATGTTGGATGTGTACAGCCATGTTCCAACAGGTATTGGAGGTCGAGATGTGGTTCTTGAGGCTCTTGGTAATTGGACAAAGTGGTCCAGATCAGGGCTACAGATGTATTGGGAAGGGACAGGAGATGATGAAGATGGGAGTTACTTCTCGTATTTCCACTTATGATTTGTAAAGGTGAGAAATGCAAGAGCTCGAGTAATACGACAGATAGAACTGTTCTCTTCTTCACGTATCCAGCGCGAATTTGATAGACGAAGAAAAAAAGGACAAAAATAAAAAGAACAAAGCACAGACAATCTCCAGACCAAAAACCAACGCCTCGTCATTTCTTCGTACACAATGAATACCGTCAACGCCATTCAAAATGTAATCCGAAGCTCTGATACATCACTAACGGTCATCCAGAGCAACATCAGGCTCCGGGCCCGATCACTCAAATTTCTCCTTCCTGACAAACCACATTAGCATCACACCACAACATAAAATACAAGCAAATACTCACAAGGTATCAAACTCATCAGCATACCTCTGCATCTCATCCACCCCACCTCTCAATCCATGAATGAATGTCCTCAATGCTCGCGTACTAGCTGGATCATAAGCACCAGGGTCATAAGTCTCCCTCTCCCACGTCTCAAAGCTTTCGACAAACGTGCGCTGCCGATTGAGCATCTGATTAGCGACGGCGGAGAACTTTTCTGCGGCATTTCCGGAACGAGGTGGGTTTGTGGCGGCATTTTCAGAATGAGTCGGGTGCGTGGCGTTGATTGCGTTCACGAATAGGGCGATGTTGACCATGGCTGTTTGGTCTGGAGTTGATTTGGCATTGGACTTTTCTGGTGCTTCATGAGCGGTTCCAGCCTCCTTGCGAGTGTCTTCGGCTTCGGCGGCGATTTTCTTCTCGGCTTTGGGAACTTCGATGGTCTTGTTGTGGGCTCTGAGGGTGTCTTTGTGGGCTTTGGTGAAATCCTTGCCAGCTGTGACGGCCTCCTCTCTGGGATGAGGAGATGGGGATGGAGATGGCTCGGAGTAACAGTCGTCTGCGGTGGGAGTTGCTGGCGTGTGAGTCTGGTCGGAGTATCCAGGAGTCTCCGTTGGGATCACCTCATCTTCGGGAACGAACAATGGTGATCCAGTGTCAAAGTGGAGGCGGTGGGTAGAGCGAGCCGGAGAGGGCGAGCGAGTAGCTTTGCGCTTCAAGCTGGAGTGAGGAACGTCAAGAGACTTGATCCAACCGGCAGTACGACCTGCGCTCGTTACGGCCATTTCATCCCCAAAGGTCTTGTGAGACTTCTGATAATCATCAGGATCGTTGTTTGCGTCGTCGACAGCCTTGGTGCTTGCTTGGCCGACCTCGTCTTCGGCGCTCGACTCAGTGTCTTCGTCTTCGTCTTCGATGATGACTGGCGCTCCAGCAGACTCTTCAGTTGCAAGACTCAACAAAAGCTCTCTGATATCAGTGTAGCCACTGGTGAAAGATTTGGGTTCACTTATTTCAGGATCACTTCTCCTCGTTGCTCTCACTGGCCTAGCCAGGTTGACAGCCTTACCAGGCTTGCTCGTGCCAGCGCTTGCGATCTTTTTGTGAGATCGGGAGGTCATGGTGACATGCTACTCGTTGTAAGATCAGTATGACTTGTTCACATCGCTAGAGGAGAACCTCATGAGGTGTTGGGAGCGCCATGCGGTTCGTAGAACACGCGACCAAGACCTTGGACATGTCGTTGTGGGCATTCTTACCTTTTCCGTCTCTGTCAGATCACAGCAAGTAGAACAGCCGTGAAAGACAAAGGGGTCGTTGCGTTGGATTTCTGTGCACAGGTTGTGAGGTTGTGTTGCGAAGAAGTGTGAGCGACCAATACACGAGAAGGAAACACAGATGTAAACAAGGCGCGAGCGTGTCCGGCGCCGCTCGACGGGCGAGCTTGGACCAAGCGACGGCGAGGGTGATGGTGGTCCGGATATCCTTGCTTGTGTTTCCTCGTGATCATGCGGTATATACAGGAGAGTCAAGTCAAAAACTGTTATTCACTTGGCTCACAATGGCCTCATCTCGACTCGCTTTGCTGTCTACCGTCGTTCCGTCTTTACAATAGGCGATATCAGACATTGACCGCGTCTGCATATATTCTCCCTCTGTTTCCTCGTCATGATCATTATGCCCCCACCTTGACTCCTTATCCCTATCTGCTTCTACTTCTCCGTGACCTGAGCATCTGATGATTGCACGTCTTCTCTTCGTCCGATACTTCAATCGATGTTGCCCATCGCCAGTGCATTTTCAATCCATCTCACACCATCATTTGTAGGTTATTCTGAGAGCTTGTTCTTGACCCGTCAAGAGCCTGGAGTGGTGGTGTGCTGCTCGTTCTCGCTGTGGTTAGTGGTCTTCTGATGGACTCTGCGGTCCGCTCCAAACACAGGGGCGTCTGTCTGCTTGTACTCCATGTGGAGTGATGACACTGACCTGATGCACGATGGCTGAGTGTTCGTCCAGGTGGGCAACGTCGGCTGAGTCGCCAGAAGTAGAGTCATTAACCTCATTGAAGTTGTTCTCGGCGCAGCTTGGCCACTTTCGATACTCGTTATAGTAGCACCTGGCAACGGTGTACTTGTTGAATGTCTTCAGGTACTGGCGCTTGGCTTCGTCGTATGGCTCCATGAAGTTTGACGTGAAGTGGATCGTAAGCTTTTGCTGTTGCGCTGTTTTGCAGGAGATCTCGGACTGTCGGATGAGGGTGGGCGCAGGAAAGAGACCATGGTGGCTCTTGAGAGGACTTTCCGAAATAGGAGGGCGAGGATAGGCGAGAAATTGCGTTTGTGATGTTTCGTCCGCTATGCTTATAACCTCGAGAGGCAACATATCCTGCGATGTATACGGCAATGTCTGCGTTGTCGTGATTGATCTCATCAGCGTTATTGGCTCCTATAGAGCGCTTGATGTGGCTGCTATTCTCCTGAGGGTTGTCCTGGTAGCCCCTCATAGCTTGCTAGGAATATAAAAAGTTGTTCTGGAGGTGAAAAACGAAAGGTGACTTTGCTGTCGAGACCGAGTGTTTCGCGAGCAAACAAGTGAAAGTGCCATACTCGACAGGTTTGATCACCTACGAACACGATAATTGGAATAACGCAAACACATACACCCAGAAATAGTGAATGTCAGATATCTCTCTAGCACCTTACCCTATCTTCCTCTCTATAGACCGAACCTACCAACTCATCAAGCCGATGAGGAAAGAACATCTATTGCGCGTGCGCTTCGTGCCGCTGGCAATAATATCTTGTCGGTGATCCCGATCTGTAGTCGTTGTTCGAGTGCGTCAGTCAATGATAGGGAAGTATTGGTAAGTGGATGGAAAAAGATCTTGTAAAAGGTGTATGGACAATAACAGTGATCCGTTACCCATTAAGCAAAGGAAGAATTCAGCCAGGTTTAGGCTTATCCCAAAAGCTACCATGTTCTCATACTGAGTAGCAGCTTGCACAGGATTTATTGTTTCCGCTTTCCAGCCGCAGTAGTTCCGCTCCGCAACCAGATTACCATCAGCGCCCAATCCTCACTCAATTGCTGTTTAAACTGTAGATGCCCTAGTAAGCAGTAGGCCAGCCATTATCGTAACGAATAAGGTTGATGCCAAGTTGGGCGGTACCAGCCGCGTTGTAATAGTGATAGACAAGCACGTCGGCGTCATTATCAGTGAAGACTGCAGGGTGTCCAGGGCCATGGATGTTGCCGTGGCTAGCGAGAATCTGGGTACCGCCGCCTTCCATCATAGACTTGCCCGACTTGTCCACGTAAGGACCGGTGATCTTGGAAGAGCGGCCGACCATAGTGCGGTAAGTGCTTGCAGTGCCCTTGCAGCAGCTGTCGAAGGCGGCCCAGAGGTAGAAGTAGTTGCCGTGCTTGGTGATGAAGGGCGCTTCGATGGCCCCTCCATTGTTGGGACGAGCGGCGATCGAGGCGATGCTTTTCTGGTTGATGGGTTTGCCGGTTGAAGGGCTCAGCTCGATCAGCTTCAGACCACCCCAGAAAGAGCCGAAGGAGAGCCACCATTTGCCGTCGGAGGCCACGTAGAGGTTAGGATCGATGGCATTGTAGTTGCTGTTGTCGAACGACTCAACGACGAGGCCGTAGTTGGTCCACGAGCCGGAGGCACCAGTCTTGCTCACTGCGAGGAAGATACCGGATCGGGACGTTCCAAAGCTAGAAGCAGAGTAATACATGTAGTATTGACCGTTGTGGTAGGACAAATCAGGGGCCCACAGATTTTTGTCGCCCTTAGTGTAGGTAGTCGTCCAAGAAGCGCCGTTGGGGAACGCAGCGCCCACATCCTTCCAGGTTGTGCGATCGATAGATGTCTTTAAGCCAACGCCGTTGGCTGTGAAGGCAGCAAGATATGTGCCATCAGGTTTCTTGACTACCGTGGGGTCGTGGATGAAGGTATCTCCCTTGACTGGGCCAGGGTTGACATCTCTTTTATGGATATGGGACGACAGTGCGCCTATGGCAAGAATACTGCCTGTGAGGAGGGTGCGCAGGGATACCATGTTGAAGTTGTTCGGTGGATGCCGATGGAGAATGTCGCTGGAATGAAGCAAGATGCTGCGGCGTAACCATCTCTTTTTGTACTCGTGTCACTAGATGTTTGAGCGACTGGCTTTGAGCGACCGGCTTTGAAATTATTTCGACGCAGGACTGTCGTCCCAGGACCATGGCAAGCGAACAATTAATCCTGGATGTAAGCTCTTGTTTCAAACGCATGTATCGCCTGCAACATGAGGGACCGTCGTCCCAGGCCCATGGCAAGCGAACAATTAATTCTGGATGTTAGTTCTTGTTTCAAACATATGTATCGCCTGCAACATGAGGAGAAATCTAAAGTGCCGGTCAACTCCATTTGTAGGGCTCCAACAGACTATCAGGTTACATGCATTGAAACCGGACTCTCCAAATTAGCAACGGGCCGCGGGACACTGCTTATTGATCCTCCAATATACAGAATTCACAATTGTTCGTGCAGACTTTGAGCCGAGTCAGAGGAGGTGCGACTTGTCGCAGGCGAGGCATTTTGGGAATGAATCCAGCCGCAGACGGCAGGATTAGCTTGCCAAGACACTATATCCTGGCCTACCAGACCGCGCGCCACAATGTGTCTTGGAAGTCGATAGCTCTATCCCTGTCGCAGGCCTCATTATCAGGCAGAGGATCTAGCCGAACCAAGCTTAGAGTCTGGTTTCGGCATACTTCTCTGGTCGTGGGGCTCCAGTTGTGATCGAGGACCAGTCAGGACTTCGACGTCATTTGAAGTGCTTTGAACTTCATAGTTACGATAAATCCACTGTCTTCAAGCTTCGGAACGCTGTAACACATTCACGACCTTGTATTTGTGCTCGGTCTTCTGAGCGAAAAGCCCGTACTGCTCTTTGGAACGTGAACGTGAACGAACGTCTCTCTAGCACCTTACCTTGTCTTCCTCTTCACACACCGAACCCACCAAATCATCGAGCCGACGAGGGAAGAGCGACCATTGCGCGTGCGCTTTGTGCCGCCGTGACCATTGCGCTAACATCGACTGCGAGACGCAGGGAGGGAGGAAAGGAAATTCAATACGTCGGTGAAACACACGCCAATTCTTAGTCATCGATGCATCGTCTGGGCTCGTAAGACGAGAACGATAACTTACTTCCGTGTAGAAGTCTTGAAGGGTTGCGAATGTGGGATAAGGAGATAGAAAACACGGAGAAGAGAGAGGGGAAAGATGCCTTAGACCGATCAAGGTTCGTTAGGCAGTCGTGTAAGATGTTTCGCCCTCCAAGAGTCTGCGAAAAATTCCCGATCATCGTCGCGAGTGCCGTATGTGACCGACTTCCATACGTGAGCGGAAGGAACGATGTTCTGGGATATGGAGACGGGCCGGCTTCCGCTTCGGGGCGACCCGACCTCACGCCCTGAACTTGACAACTGCTGCCTCAAAGAAACGATTCATCTCGCTGTACCTTTGTTCTCTTTCGGGTCGCTGATTTAGACGAAACTTTCAACAATGGACAAAGAAAAATCAATTGTCATCATTGGAGCTGGCGTTTTCGGTCTCTCGACAGCGTTGGAGCTTAGCCGTCGCGATTACACCGACATCACGGTGCTAGATCGCCATACTCCACCTGTCCCGGATGGATCTTCGGTAGATATTTCTCGGATTATCAGACCAGACTATGCCGACAAATTCTATGCTAGTATGGGTATTGAGGCCCTCCATGGTTGGCAAAGGGATTTCTCGCAATATTTCTATCGAAGCGGCTTGCTTTGTGCTCAGTCTGGAAGAGAGTTCAAGAACGAATACTTGAAGGATGCAAGAGATAATCTGGAGAAGCTGGGTGATGGCTTGAATTTATGGACTTTCATCGGAGAGGAAGCGACTGAGAGGTATCCGGGTATCCATGGAGACCTCTCTCAGACTAGTGGATACTGTAATTTGGATGCTGGATGGGCCAATGCTGCGGAGAGTATTAAGCATCTGGCCAATCTTTGTAAAGATGCTGGTGTGAAGTTTTTGTCAGGCGAACAGGGCACAGTCACTGAGCTTGTCTCGGAGAAGTCTACAGATCGGAAGACCATCAGCGGAGTGCGAACAGCAGATGGCAAAGTCGTCAATGCAGATACGGTGATCTTGGCCACCGGTGCTTGGACACCCCATCTTCTCAAATTGGGCAATCGCTTTCTGTCCACTGGCCAGCCAGTCGGCTACATGCAGCTCACGCCAGAAGAGGCTGTTGAAATGCAAGGAAGTCCAGTCATGATCAACCTGAGCACTGGTTGGTTTGCCTTTCCACCAACACCCGGAGATCATCTTTTGAAGATGGCGAGACATGGCTACGGCTTCGAGACGACTCATGCTTCCGAGCCGAGCCGATACTCAGCGCCGAGTCTGAGTTCTCAACATGACTATCTGCCTCGTGATGCAGAACAAGCTTTGAGAGATGGCCTTGCTCTCTTTCTGCCGAAGTTCAAAGACCGAGCGTTCTTGAAGGCAAAGCTGTGCTGGTACACAGATACGCCGAAGGGAGACTTTATCGTCGACTATCATCCTGAATACACGAATCTCTTCGTCGCTACTGGCGGTAGCGGACAGTAAGTCTACGTTCCCTCTCCATGACTGGCTCCCGCTGACTCTCACTCAAGCGCGTTCAAGTTCCTGCCTATCTTGGGTCGGTATATCGCTGACAACTTCGAGGGCACTGCTTCGGGAGAGCAAAGGAAGAAGTGGGCTTGGTTGGAAACAGCAGAGCCTATCATGCCTGGAGATGGCAGTCGTGGTGGACCGGAAAGACGTGTGCTTACTAAGAAAGAACAAGCTCTTCTGTTCTAATCCTTAGAGAAGATCTGTCAGACTCTACTGTAGACATCACGAGGAGATCCCCTTACTACTCGGAATATCATCACTCCAAGAGGCTAGATAGTGCATGCTATAGTTATGGAGCAACTCATAAAGCCTTTAATCCGACACACGAGGCGTAAAGGGAAAGGGCCAGGACAATTTTGGCAGGGTTACCGGATTAGCGACCTCCGTGTTGTTAGAAGAATTACTACCGGTTATGCTTTTATCTCCTGTTAACGAACTAAGGTAGTTCTCTAGGGCTTTTAATATAACGTCTAGTAGCAAGCTGTTCTTGTTAGAAGGCTCGTTATGCTTAGCTACACACTTATCGTCTTTAAATGTAGTAATCTAGTCGCCGACGGTAGTGTTAGCTATTTGCTGCTTCGCATGTGCCTTAATTACTATAGCCATCATTTATACGTGCCCAATCTCGCTAGCTTTAAGCTAAGTACTAGTCTTAAGACACCCTTTTAGCGAGTAAAGTTAATGAACTTAACGTTTAGAGGCTAGTTAAGCTATTAACTAATCTATCTAAGCTCGCCTTGCTATTAAGTATATTGTAATCACTTTATTAAGAGAGTCTTTCTTCTAGTGCTCCGATGTTCTATATATAACTATAGTCGTGCTAAAGGTAGAGGGTCCGGAAGTGCCGGAGCATATAGGGGCTAGAGCCTATAGTAGAATACGAAGAGATTATAATAAAGCCTTTACGTAAGACTACCCTCGGACATAGTACGGAGGCTATTAAGAGTAGGCATAGCCGTAGGTAGAGGCGAACTCGAGTACTTCTTTATATAGGGAAAGGCCGGCTTCCTACTTAGGTTACGAGTAGAGGTAGAAACTTAGGATATAACGAGCTAATACATACCTTAATAGAAGGAAAGTTTGAAATTGTGTTAAAGGGTTACACTTAAGTTTTGCCTAAGGATTTTATAATATTGTAATGCTATAATGTTAGTAAAAGAGGTAGTAGGCTCTTTGTTTCTTCTTCTACCCCTTAGGGTTAACCTTATCGTTATCGCCGTCGTCGTCGTCGTCGTTATAGGCGTCATTAGTAAGCTATGTCTAGAGAGGAACTGCCGTCTATAGCAGAATGATAGCAGCCTCTTCTATCTCCTATCGTTCTTTCTAACTTAACGACATTTTCTAAAATGGTTAGAATAGGGAGCCGTAGAAGAATTAATGATTAACTTACGTTACTAGCGGTGCATTTGCGTTAAAGGAAAAGGTGTAAAAGGTCTAGGTCTAGGTGCATAAGATAATATCCAGTATAAATAAGAGACGTATTATAGGGCAAGGCTTCGCTGACCGAGAGCTTAGAGAGCCTTTAATCTAAAGAACAATGGTAGACGGCAAAGGCGCGAACGAGCTAGGCTATATACGCATGGGAGGTGCTTACTGTTATAGAGCATAGGATGATAAGTAGTTCCATAGTACCAAGATTCGCTGGATCTACTGTACGATAATACACGCGTCAAGGGAGGATGCTATCCCTCTCTACCGAGATGTCGTGTACGGATAGGCTACACTAACACGCCCTCTGGACTGGGATAACTAGGTCTACTACGGTCTTCGAGTTGGCTATGGCACGGGGGTTTCTGCAAAGTCTGGCCTCGACAATTATCAGATCCTGCATTCTCTGATCCCTAATGGGCATAGCGGCAGGACGGTTGACAGCGTGGCCTTTGGTAATAGCAGCATCCGCGTGTTTGGTAGTGAAGCCGCTATTAGGAACGATTGGCTAGTACAGACAATGGCAAACGAGGGGGTTTTCCTCGACCTACGCTCCATCGGTATATCCGCACACGAGACAGTACCACGGTCCAAGGTGGTGGGCGCATCCTAGATGAGACTTCACCATGATATCATGGCTTTTCCTGTTATAGAGCGCGCTTTCATGGGTGTTGAGTTCAATCAAGCCGTTGTAAAAGAGTCCATGCTTCCAGAGTATAAGCCAACACTATCGATCCTCTATTGACGACTTAACTCTTTGTCGCAGAGGGCAGCAACGTCGATTTGGGGGATGGCAAATATTTGCCCACCGAAAGAGTTAGAGAAGTCGGTCGCTTCAAACTCAGCCAGAAGAGGCAGATCTGGGAACATGTTTTGATAGAAGCTAACGTCCTCGATGGCCTTTCGAAGACAGTTGGAGTTGTCCCGCCAAATTCCGGTGGCCTAATCGCCATCTTCAGCTTTGACGGTGATGTTGATCTTGCGCTTTCTCGCCAGCTTGATCAGCAGCTTCAAGGCTGAGAGGCATCCTTGAGCTCCTGTGTACCAGCGGGATCATAAACGTAGACTCAAAGTTGCGTACTCGCGCTTGATCTTCTATCCAGTTCTCCATAATCATGCAGTACTCCGAGGTAGCAGGATTATTCTCGTTCAAACGACGATCAACGTATAAGTTTATTAAGAGAATAGCGGTACTTAAGGGATTCAAAGACCCTGCGCAATTTGGCGATCCGCAAAACGCTGGAGCCTTTCGAAGTGAACTATTTCCTCGTCGATGGCGGCAATCTCTCCCTCGTCTCCCTCCTCCTCCATAATCTCACGATAGTACTCGACAATTGTCGTAATCTCGACAAGGGCCTCGCGAGCCTCGCGGAAACGCTGAGCGTATTCGATTTGGGCGGTTTTACTGCGCAGGGCGTCCTCCATCCTGAGTCTGTAGTCGTAGGTGGCTGGGTTGGGGTCTTGCATGACGCGTCTGAACCAGGGCTCGATGAACAGCATGACAGTGTCAATGTACTCGGGGAGCGTGAAGGTGGTGGTGGTGGCAGGTACAGGGACGTTGGGCACGATGGCAGTCGGAAGGAGAAAGATATTGGCGGTAGCATGAGGACACTGGCAACGTCTCGCCTCTGCAATGACCATGTCTTGCATGCTCTGATCACGTACAGGGACAGCGGCTGTATGGTTGATAGTGCTACAAGCGGTGGTGATGTGCTTAGCAACATGGTCCCTAGAAAACAATAGGTCAGTACGTATACATGTCATAGCAGAGAATGGGTGTCTGTCTCGACATACGCTCTACCGTCGGTATGCCCACAGATGGAGCAATACCATGGTCCGAGGTGATGGAAGCATCCTAGGTGGGATTTCATGTGGGCTAGTGTTTTGCGGTCGAGAACCACGCGGTTGTGCAGGCAGATTCTGCATCTGAAACCGAGTGTTGGTGGAGGGGGGTTGAAAGGAGCAACGAGGTTGGTGTTTGTAGCCATGTTTCTGAGGGTAATCAGTACTGAACACGCAAGAGAGGATCATATCATGACAAGGGCGAAGGATGGGAGGGTATCAAGGAGAGACAAGGATAGCAATGGTAACATGGAAGAGGTCAAAAGGAGCGGAGACGAGTCAAACGAAAGCGCGAGACGCCATACCTTGATTGTCGAGAATGATGCGCCGGGAGGATTCATCAACCTCGTAGAGCTGAGTAAATGTGCACGATAAACTTGTTGATGAAAGACTGATAAAATCGCGTCAAGAAAAGTGGTCACGCAGCCGTAGGGAAATGTGAAAGTTGGCGTTTGACGCGCAAAAACATAAACAAATCCAAAGGGATATCAAAATCAAAGCCAAGCCCAATCATCAAAAGACGGCGGCACTAGCTTGACTCCCGTCCGCAAGGGCTAGTACACAATCTTCGTGACTGTGCTTCTATATTTGATTTGGGGCTTGCTGGTACAATCAGTATATCAAGCCACCCACTGCGGATAACGTTAGCACAAGTACCACGCCTCTGGTGTCGTCTGGTACGTTCCAAATCGGAACTTGAGATTTCTCTGCGATGGTTTTGCTTTTCTTGACATCATCTTCTTACTCGAGAAGAGCTCTTGGATCTTTTCGTTCTACCTGGGACGGGAAGAAGATAGCATGTTGTCTACTCCGCCCTACAGGAGATGATACATGCAATATTGCGGTGAGGTAGAGTATACTCCACGATAGCAGCAACTCTACTAATGAGTTACCAGTCGTCTGTATAGAAAGGAAACATGATCGAGTGCTATGAAAAAAAAAAAAAACCTGCCATCACTGGCGAGACGCGGTTGGTGAACAGAAAACGCAACTCGGCTTCAGTGACCTCTCTGGCTGCGAAGGTCTGGCCTTTGAGGCAAGACAGCTCAGGATCATCAGGAGAGTGGTCGAAATCGAGAACTGGCTTGTAGGGGTTTGCCATCGTTTTTCGATAAGGCACGATGCAACATTTTCCAATACCTATACGTTAGAGCATTGCGTTTCTCCCCACTGAGCTTTTCTTGTGGCCTGTCTATCCATGGCAGAAGCGAGGTTCTCGATTCTAGTATATATATATATATATACTCGTCCGAGTCGATTTGGGTTCAATGCCACTAGTTTGTATGTCATCGTGAATGGAGATGTTGAAATGACTGATGGAGAGCTCTCAAGATGCTGATAATGATCACCCCGATCACCAGTGCGCTGGCAAAGTACTTTTCAACATGAGCCCTGCTATAACAGTAGAAATATGGAAGGAAAGGATAAGACAGCTTGATTTGCCAGATTCACAGTGAAACTGAGCAACTATGTACCGCATTTCTGCAACGAAGCATTAGCCAACTACAAAGGAAATCTTGGAACAAACCTGTAGCAAACACTTAGCAAAAGACTAGCTAGCCATCTCAACACTGATTAGTGATTGCTGAATCTGGCACAAAGAGGCACGATTGCTCAATTTGTGAGCGTATCTCACTCAAGCAAGGGTCATTTTTAGGATTCATGGAGACGTAGAGAAAGGTGAGCAAGAACAGTTCGGAGACAGGCTACTAATTCTCAAAGGCAGTTATGTTTTTGTTCATTCTAGCGACAGCAAACGGGTTGTGAGTGTGCTTGAAAAATGCACAATGATTTCATGAGCAGTAAGAGGTCCGAACAAAGATCGTGAAATGTCTGTTTTTGTAGACGACGTACAAGCAATCCAAAAGTGTCGTGCAAGAGCGTGATCAAGTCGAGACACTGCGGCAGGAGAGACAAAGTAGGGAAGGGCAAAAAAGGCTTACTGCGTGAGTTTCAGCGACGCTGCAAGCCAAGAAATACAGCCGTCAAAACACAAAAATCTAGGTATCTACCAGGTGGTGGATGCCCGGAGAGAGCCCACCACCGCCATCCTTTGGCGAGATATGCTATGCGCTCTCAATCAGGCAGTGTACCATGAAAACCGTCTGTCAAAATGCAAAAGCACATTCCGAGCAGTGCATATATCCACTGAGAGCACGAACCCTGGTGATCCTCACAGTGGAACTTCAGAATTTGTAATCATTTCTTTGCATTGTTATGGTCTTCTAGTGTTATTGGGAGACGTTTGTGTTCTGTAGTCTTCGGTTCTGTAAGTGGTATCCTCTCGTTCACTCATAGAGTTCGTCAGCCTGTTCTTCAGTGAGGTCCTTGAAGGGACTCGGGGGAGATTGCATAGGCTCATCCAGGGGACTCAGAGGAGATTGCAAAGGCTCATCCAGAGGACTCAGGGGAGATTCCATAGGCTCATCCAGTTCGTCCTGACCGTCCTGACCGTTCTGAACATCTTGGCCTCCACTCTGGTCTCCATCCTGGTCCTCACTCCAGCCTACATCTTGATCCTCACTCTGATCCTCGTCCTGACTGTGCTGGTCATTCTGATCGTCTTCGTCTTGAACTTCGCCACCATGCTCTCCCACACCACAAGCCTTCCGAGCCTCCCGATTCTCCTCAACACCCGCAGCCATCTCCTTCAACTTGGCAACATCCTCTCTCAATGCACCCATGTGATGGCCAAAGAGGTCCTCGTACCATCTGATTGCTTCCACCATGTCCCCCACATCTACTTCGATTCCTATTGCAAAGGTGTTATACGCGAACTGACTGGGGCTGTTGTTGAAGATCTCTCGTCCGTCTTCCAACCCTTCGATGGCATCACTTATCAGCTTGATATTACAGCTTGTCGAGAACGAGGCTGGGCGGTCTTCGAAGCGATCCAGGTAGTAGCGGCCGATAACGATAGCTCTGGTGGCGAGCTTGGAGAGAGGAAGATGGGGCGGGGGGAATCTCAAGGGAGAAGGCAGGGCGAGCATCGAAGGTTGCTGGAGAGTTGGTGAAGGAGATGCAGGCGAGGGCGAAGACGGCAACGAGGTATGGTTCGATCCAGGGAGCTCATCTTCCATCTCTTCATCTATGTCGTTGCTGGTGATCGAGTCGTTGTCATTTGTCACCCCGCCAGTTGGAGACACATCAGCTTGCGAAGGAGCAGAAACAGGAGGTGCTGCCGAAGCGGAAACAGTTTGCGAAGAACCCGCGGCAGGGGCTGGCACTGGCGGGATGATAGGAGCGACAACAGAAGCAGCACCAGCAGCGGTAACAGCAGGAGTTGGGTTCAACACAGGGCCAGCAGCTCCAGCAGGGGGCGTCCAGGGTGTTGTGTGAGGCCAGCGACACAAATTTGTCTCAGCATCGATAGCTCGCTCCAAACGTTGATTGACCCGTGCTTCTGCCTTAGCGTGTCTACCACCAGGTTGGGACTTCTTTTCGGCGGTGATGTGTTTTGTGACGGCATCCCTGTCGTGAACACATTAGCATGAGGTACATTGTAAGTATGAATTACATACCGCCTGAGGGCTCTGTAGTCGCAGTTCCTGACGGAACAACAGAACCAACCCATTTTGTGTACAGAGCCCAAATGCGATTTCATATGGGCAAAGCTGGTGAAAGATTTGTTTTCATGACGGTACCAGCATTCTCTGCAGCGAAAAGCGGTTTTCTTAGCCATGGTGAGAAACTGTTGAGAGACACGAATTAGCACACATTACGCATAGAATTACGAGCAAAGGGCGTGTAAGGATAGGTGTGACGTGATCAGATGGCTTAGAAGAAGAAGAATGGTTGCTGCAACATACTGATGGTAGGCACACAACTTGAACAGGGAGTACTTGTCTTGTGAGGTAAGGGCGAGAGTGGATGAAGGGGAAGAAATGTCGAACAGCAGAGCCAATTTCATACCCTGGTAGAAGTTTGGTCGAATGAGAAGAAAAGGACGGAAGGGACAGGCTAGCGAGAGAAAAGCTATGTCGAACGAACAAAGCGAAGGCACGTCGAGCTCTGTCGAATGGATGAAGCGAAGGCACGATGAGCTCTGTTAAACGAACGAAGCGAAGGCACGACGAGCTCTGTCGAATGGACGAAGCGAAGGCACGTCGAGCTCTGTCGAATGAACGAAGCGAAGGCACGATGAGCTCTGTTAAACGAACGAAGCGAAGGCACGATGAGCTCTGTCGAATAAACAAAGCGAAGATACGACGAGCTCTGCCGAATGAACGAAGCGAAGGCACGACGAGCTCTATCGAATGAATGGAGCGAAGACACGACAAATTCTATCGAACGAACGAAGCGAAGGCACGACGAGCTCTATCGAGACGGTATAACAAGACATGGAGCGGGAAGCATACCTTTATGATTTGAATGGACCGCAATCTTCTACCTGCGTACGAGGTAGATCACTAAGGTTCTTCCTAAATACCGCCATGCATATGTTGGACACATAATAAGGTGGATAGTAGTGGCTAGTTCTAGCAGTGTAACCCCGGCAGATAGGTCGGGTCCCAAGAAGAAGCAAAGAACGTCACGAAACTCCGAAGTACGATAGTATACAGGCAGCATCGTAGCAATAAAGCAGGCGCAAAGTGGTGATTACAAAGGAAATGCCATATACGGAAGGGGCAAGCAACGGTCTAAAAGCATAGATCTGCCGATGTGGTATTGCATAGACAAGGAGGAGCAATGGAAAGACAGGTAATCCGGGACACAATTGCTTCTCCAGGCCGGGGCATCAAACGGTTTGCTGCAAGCGTTAGTACAAAGAAACAATAACGAATGGCTTTGGGTCAAGATGATACCTTGTGACGACCAACGAGGAACCCTATCCTCTTGTGCAATGCCTGTCCGCTGCTTCCATGCTCTTTTCGAACAACGAATCAATGCCAACAGGCTTTCTCTGACCTGCCATTTCCTTGACTAGCGATTCAACCCTCTCAAACATCTACAAATACCAGAATCAGTCATAAAGATGTGTTATCTCTCAGGGCCATCACGCCTCCTCTACCCTCCCCCATCCAAACAAGTCCTCCTCAATGGCTCTCTCGGTCTCCAACCCACAAAGCAAGGACCCAACTTCTACGATCGTCAAACAGAGCTCCGGTATACCAGGTCTAGGCAATACCATACTGTTCAGCCCTCCCCAATTCCCTACTTTTTCAAGCGGTGTTCACGTCGACAGACCTGCCAAAAGACGTCGTCTGGCATCCCCTCCAAGCCACGGCTTGGTCTTCAACTTCGGTCTAGTTTCCAACGCTTCCCGGAATGAGTCTTCTCCACCCAGCACTTATGAACCTGGCAGAGATATCGCGCTCGAAAGACCGAAAATTGCACAAGCTGCTCAAATTGATCTTTCCGAGCTTTCGGATGAGGCCAAAGCCATCATGGGCTACACAACTGAGAAGTCAATTGTCAACGAGCAAGTCCTCTCCACCTCCAGATTTCGACTATATAAGGACAAAGCTCTTGCCCCTCGTACCGGCGAGAGTACAATCGACAGAACAAATGCCATAACAAGCTCAGACCTGTCGGCAGGAACCGAAGCTGTGACCGAGCTGAAGAACAACAGTGTCTCAGGTTCTCTACTCTCAGAAGAGTCGCAAGTCAGAGCCGCTTCCGTGGCCGGGAGCAAGAGAAGATACAGAAACAAAGAGTACGTTGTAGCAAACAAGGGGCTCAGTACAGGTGGGCAATACCTCCAACTCTCGAAGGAGCAGAGGACCCAGCGAGGGAATTCTGCGCAGCTGGCCGCTGAAATGAGAGAAAAACAACTGGTTGCAGCCCTGGCGGAATCAGAAACAGACGATGACAGGGAAAGCACCTCTTCGGGGGCCATGACGGTCTCTAGTCCAGTTGTTCATCTTCCCACCGCTCGCGGTACCTCCTTACCGCTCACTTCAATCCTCAAACGCGTTGGCAGAGATCCAACACCCATCAAACGTGTCCACTTCCTGACCTTGGACAAGCTCGTCAGTCATACTGTTGCGGGTCTCCAACGCTACACCGACACAAGAACATCCGGCCCTGTGTTGAGTATGTCTTTCTCACTTGTTCACGCTTCCTTCTTGAACCCCTTGTTGACCCCTGCCACCCTGATCAACGCCCTCGAGTAGGGCTTGGTAGGACTACTGTTGATCGAGCTAAACAGATTTGTGCGCGCTGCAGAGACAAAGCAAGATGATGGTGCTATGGAAGCTAAACTAATGGCGTATGTAATGCAGGTCAGATTGGCAGAGAGTAGTGTTGCGTTCAGAGAGAGACGGTGAGTTCTATTGTGTTCCTTTGCGATCGATAAAAGGAGTAGTTGCTGACTTCCATGTTTAGTATCGTGAATTGCCAGCGTTTGGTATCTGGTGCTTAAGCATTGTCCAGAGACGAGAAGCGCACACAAGAACGACGTCCATCGTTACTAATATACACCCTCAGATCGGACACAGTCATTGCCTTCTTAACTTGCTTTGTTCGGATTACTTTTCTGCAAAAGCCTTGTTTTTCTCGAGTTACTTCGTTTCTCGATCGTGCCACTAGTATATCTTCATTTCCAGAGTTTCTGAAAAAGTGTTCGAGCATGAGTTTCGATTCCCGTTTGTTTTCTCCCGCTAGGGATAACAGATACATGATTATATGGTGCAGATGTAACAAGCATCAGGCAGCACAACTCTAGCAAGTCAAGGACAGGCCATCCATCCATCCGCCCAAATACTTCTCGCTCGCTCGCGCCAATCCTAACGAGCGAAACTAGTGTGATCGCTCTACCTACTAAGCGCACCCATGCACTGGATAGTACTTGTTTCCGCTTCCTTTTCTAGCTTTTAATGACTTTGAAGATCGTCGATTCCATCTCCTATCGTGCAAAACAAGGGTAAAAAAGCCGCCGACCAAGGTGCGATTCGAACCATGGGACTACGCGCAAAAAGTCTAACTAGTCGGCTACCGTGCCCTTAAACCAGATGATTGATCGTGGTGTTGGCAAAGCATCTCTTGTTCGAGCTTCACACTCACCTACCGGCCGCACATTGTCACGCACTGTCTCTCATGGCGAGGGCGCGCGTGCTACTCCTTTCGCTCCAACCAACTCCCCTTCTATCATCTCCTCAGCCCTTGGCCCGCCAGGCAGTGATGGAATTTCTGGAATCAAGAGGCAAAGTGCCGGTATTCCAGGCTTGGGAGATACCATACTCTTCATACCCCGGCGCTCGTCTGCCTGTCGGGAAAATCTCAACGCCGAAAGACCTTTCAAAAAACGTGGCCTTGTCCCACCTCCCAGTCAACGCTTACCTACCAATTTCGATCTTGATGTCAACAGTACTCCTGTTCTATTTCCTCCGAGCAGAAAGCTGAAGATCGCAGAAGCTGCCCGCATCGATGTGTCCGAGCTCTCGGAAGAGACAAAGCGAATCATGGGCTATGCTGTCGAAAGACCTGTCGACGACAACACAGTTGCCCCCATCTTGGGCGCCCAAACAGATGAAGTCAAGACTCAAGCCTCCCCTGTCAGCAGATTTAGTGCCGGCAAAACAATCTCAGCGGCCAGAGCCAAGCTAGCAAACGGAGCGGGAGCTAAGTACAACATCAAATCGACCTCGGAGTCCCTAACAGAAGATGTTTCAAGCATTGAGATGAACCCCTTTGTCAGGATCAGACCAAGATTCAATATGCCAGTAAAAGATCGCACTGCAAGGCCTTATATCCAATTGCCCAGAGAGAAGAAGGCCCGAAAAGATAGCGCAGCTCAGACGATTGCTGAAACGAAAGGGAAACATCTTGCAGCAGCTCCGCACAGGCCGAAGAGGAGGACATCGAAGCGGCTGATGACGGCGAACGCAACGCGCGGGTCGAGGCGATGATGGTCTTTAATCCAGTCATTGGCGCCATCACTGTACTTCGCTCATCTCGAAACCCTGTTTCCGTCCTAAAGACCCACGTTAGTAGAAGTGCACATTCCAAGCGCGTGCACTTCCTAGCTCTCGAAACACTGGTGCAGCACACAAGTATACGCCTAGCACGCTATAATGACAAGAAGATTTTCGGCCCAGTGCTGAGCATGTCCTTCGTTCTCCTTCACGCCTCTTTTTCATCATCCCCTCCGAATTCCGCAAAACTGCTCTCCGCCCTCGAGGACTTCAAGGGTATGCTGACTTTGCTACTAGAGAAGCTGAGAGAACTCTTGAGAACCGCACAAACTTAAGAGGGTGCTGCTAAATCGGCAAATCTGTTTCGCGAACAAGTTGTCCTAGCTGAGAAGGACATAGAACTCTTGGAGAGATGGTATATTTGTTCGATCGATTCGAAGGTGCTGGAAGTTGTTTTGCTGACTTGACGCGATAGTATGACGGGCTGCCAGCGTTTGATGCCTCATGTTTGAGTATCACCTGGAGGCAAGAAGCGCAGATGTGGACGACGGCTATGACAGCTAGTGTCTATCGACATAATTAATGAATCCACCTCTGTTCGTAGCTCGCTTTTTCCATGTCGTTGTTCAAAAACGCTCTTTCCTTAAATTCGTCTTTCCTCCTACCATGCCATCAACATTTCTTGCATCACTAAGTTCTGAGCATTTCTTTCCATCAATTGAGAGGAACATCACGTTTTTGAGCTTCATGCTTTTGTTCTTGTACAAGATAAAGATTGCGAAAGGAGTCCCAAACCTCCGCGAATGTCCGTAGGGCGCAATCGTTCAATCTCCCTTTTCGTCAAAAATCACCAGTGCCATTGAAAAGTCGTTATAATCGCTTCTCCAGCATCTTTGATAGGTACATGCAAAGCGGCGAGTTGGAGAAGTAATGTAGCAAGCAAGAGTCAAGTAACGGACAACTATAGGATTTCTTTTTGCTGTGCTAAAGAAGATAGTTCCTTGTTAAGCGCACACCAATGCTGGATTCTCGCTTTATGGAAAAAGGCGATGAAGCATATGAATATTCAAGGAACTGGAGATCATGACAATGGTATTAGAACTCGGTTGGAAAAAGCAGGGAAGGGGAAATATCACAACTGTATCCACATGCCTTTAGATTTTCCTCCTTGCCATTTTCTGCAACTTTTGTTTCTGCATTTTACAGACGAGACCAAGAAACGAATGATAGCAAATAACTCGGCGAGAAAAAGATGAGGGAAATTTCGGAATGGGAAAGGGAGATGGTGATGGAGAGCAGAAATAGAGATGAATAAATTCAAGATCAACTCTTTTGTTCGGGTTTTGATAGCTATGGGAGAGGTATATTACCTTACAAGACCTTGTACGCATTTGCAAATGACGGATTGAAGTGTGCTTGTTCAACGTGTATGAGTGGAAAGCTAGCTGGCTATGCGGATGGAGATGAGTGTCCCTCGTATCATCGATTGACTCCAGATCATGATGATCAAGCACGGCCAAACATAGTCGATCTGGCTGCTGGTATTGCTCTCGCTCCTCGAGTTGATCGTAGACACAGCCTACCGGGACTCGGATGGTGGTTCGATCGGCTTAGAGCGTTTGTGGTATTCATGGCTGTCGAATAACCTTCTCCATACCGATACGTGCAACCGAAATCTCGAAATTCTTGTAGCGGTGCTCTGGTGATGATGTTGCAGATATCCACTTCAACGTATACGAGTCGTTCAACCGATAAAGGTACCTGTGCGCTGAGGAGCAGCGGCTAGCTTGGAGTTAATCCCTTGCGCCACCAGATTCATGCGAACCTCCTCGACAGCTCTCAGCTCATGTTCCCAATTCTTTTTATTTTCCTGCTTCTCACTGCCGCCGAACCAACTTCTCCATGATGAAGATGAAGAAGTAGGTGTACCCTTGGCCGTCTCTTCTCGAAGCAATTTGGTAACCATGGCACCCCAATTGGCAATTCCAGTTTCCAGACAAGCTCTGCATTTATCCTTGTTGCCAGGAAGAGCATCGGAAGAAACACCTTGTTCGGCAATAGCAACAGCATTTTTGGTCCAGCCTAAGCCTTCATCTTCTCTGCCTGGTGCTGCGGTGGCGAAGAGGATTTCTCCGATATACAGCATAAGTTCTGCTTCGGTGCAATCAGGGATGTTGGCGGGAAGGCGGAGGAAAGGGTCGTCGCCCGAGGGAGGAAGAGAAGGGTAAGTAGGGGGAGTGAAGAGAGATTTGACGATGTTGAAGAAGGCGCCAATGTCGGTGGATGTGGGATCGGAGACGGTGAAGTCGCGGTATTCTGAGCGTGAAGGAGGAGCGATGTCTACAGGCGCGGCATGGCGGGCGCGAAGGACAGAGAGGAAGATGGGGAGGGCGGAAGTGATGTTGCCGGAACGAGCGCGGTGAGTGGCCAGAGCGGTCGCTGTTGTCAGAATGTTGGGGGATGGAGGAGTGACTTCATTGACGCGCAAGATGGAGGTTTCGGCATCAATGACTTGCTCTGGTGCTGGCAGTGCTGAAGCAGCAATGTCGACAGCCCATTTGTAAGTTTCATCGGCAGAGTCGCTTAGGCCCTTGATCTCCAGCCAATTGGCGTATGCAAGAGCGGCTTGAATCCTGTGACGAGTAGAAAAGCCGACACCGGTGAGGACCTTGAGGTAGAAGGTTTCTGGCGGAGCGTATGCTTGTTCGCAATCTTCTTCGCGAGGGGCAGACTCGGCGCCAGGAGGACAAGGTCGAGGGGAAGGGTTGGAGGGACCAATAACGACGGCTTTTGGAAAGACGATGCCGCGAGAGGTGTCCAGGACCATGTTGTCGATATGTTCAGATGCCCTGGCGCAATTCATAACGACCTGGAAATAACCCTCCTTCCACGCTGCACTCTTGTCCTGCACGTCAAAAGCAGAAGGATTGATTCCGCGGATGTGTTCCATACCAGGGACGAGGGGGGTTGTGCCTTTTCCATCAATGGCTTCATCTTCCAATCTTTCCAGACATCTGCGGAATTCTGTCGCGACTTGAGCCCAATCGGTGTATTCATGATCAGGCTTCACAGCAGCATTGGCGCATCGGAAATGGTTGCGCGAGTAGAAAGACCATTCTTCAGGCGAAGGAGTCTTGCGTTCTAGCACTTCCTGGTTGATTCCATACAAAGCGACGACACCGAGAAGGAAGAACGACCATCCTACGGCGGACCACTTGGCAGCCAGCCAGACCTGCTCTCTGACATAATTCTTGTTTTCGGTCGTGAGGAAACGGGCGGTTTGGCGCGAGGCAAGTACGTTGCGGGAAGGTTGCGACAGATAGGGAAGTTGCGGACGTGGTGACGATGTGCGGGTGATGAGAAGGAGCGGGTGCTTTTGCGTAAAGAGGCGGAGGGATGATTGATTTGATTGATTCGGCAGTCGTTTGGTTCGGAGATGCCGTAATAGCGACGGCGGTCGTGATGTCAACACCATCTTTTGTTGTGATTACAATCTTCTTATGCTCATGTCGGGTCGGTGAATCGATTGCGGCGGCGGTGATTGCCAAGACTTTCGAGCTTCAATGTCTCTCCGCGTCTCCTCCGTGATTGGCCGTCACCGCATTTCTCCTGTATACCTCTCGCTCCATCTGTAACCACAAACATCAAGTTGACGCGATGGCTGAAGAGGTCAAGCCAGAGGTGGGCGTGGACGAGCTTCGCGATCAGTTGGATGCGCTATGGGAGAAGCACCTGACTCTACTCGACTCGTACCACCAAGCGCAGCAACAATTGGCCCGCCATTTCTCATCAGGTTTCTTCGACCTCGCTCAAGCAACTTTCAAGTCCACCACTCGTGTTCGCTATGGCCAAGAATACTATGACGACCGTATGCAAGCCACTCGCCGCTTCGAAGCTTCGACTGACGACAACGACTTGCCCTGCCTCGCCTTGAAGGCTGATGACACTTCACCACCTACCGACACTTCGAACGAGCACTCGACCAAATCTACTGAGAAGCAATCCGCGGAAGAATCAGAAAAGAAGAAAACAGATAGACAGGAACAACAACCAACTCCACCCTCAACTCCACCTCCAGGTACAGAAGAAAAGCTCTCGGAAGAACAAGAAGAACAAGCCAAATCAAAGACAACAAGCCATCAGGACAAGGCACAAAAGAAACCCCATGATCCCCTTCACTGGTACGGTATCTTGGTTCCTCCTGCCTTGAGAGCTTCGCAAAACTCCTTCATCTCTGCTATCGAGACTCCGCTCATTGAGGCCGCCAATTCTGCACAAGCCCTCCGTCTCGTCGCTGTGGAAATTCGCAAATTGAGGAAGGATATCAAGAAGGCTGAAAGACGTTTGGTATAACATTGAATCAATATCTCATCTCAGTACGAATATCTGAACCGAGGGTTTTCGAAATCTGTCAGATCTTCAATCGTCTCCTCACTGGTGTCCATGTCAGATACAAGCCCGAACTCTGCATCTCTCTTCTTGTTGCGGTGCATCAGCAACATTCTCAAAGCGACCACAAGAGCCAGTTGGATTACTGCGCATGCGATGATGAATTTGCAACCTGTCTGGTATACGGGCGCCTCGGCTGCCAGGAAGGCATGAGGTCCGCAGATGTTGCCAATACAATACGCCAGGAACACGAATGCTGTCGACGTGACTCTCTTGGTGTAGCCTGCGACGTTGTTCGCCGGCATCTGCAGTGCCAACACCAGGGATGCGACGAACGAGCCAATCTGTCTGCTTGTCAGTCCTGCTTTTTGAACATGGAGCTTGCGACACTCACCAGGTAGTATGAGACCAGAAGACCGTTTGAGTTGCTTCTCGGCAGCTTCCAAACAAGACTGGTGCCGATGATTGTTGGCAGGAGGTACAACGCCATGATATATGTGCGGATGTTCTTGAATTTGGACGCAAGATACGGTCCGGTGAAGACGAAGAATACTTGGAATCCACCCGATGGAATGCCATAGGCTGTCGTTTTTAGAGCATCACCATGAGCGATACCCTTGACGATCAGCTTGCCGAAGTTGGCGAAACCTGTCTTGGTCAGCGTTCGAACACGGAAACGAAGAATAGACATTTGTTACCTCCGTTGATTCCCTCGTTGCACAACACGAACAAGAATAATATCCAGATCTGAGGGTCCAACAGGGCTTCCTTGACCTGGGACATCTTGATCTTGGGGTTGTAAACTCCAGTGCGGTTGGTCTGACTGCGGGCGATGAGCAACGCTTTCTCCTCTGGCGAGAAGAACTTTGCAGTCATGATATTGTTGGGGAGGAAGAAGAAGAGTACGATGCCCCAGATGATTGTCAAGCCTCCACAGAGCAAGAAGATGACTCCTGCAAGATGTTAGCCATGTGCATATATCCGAATATCGCAGTTCAACTCACTCCAGACTGGGAAGCCGTCGAGCTGACCGACACCATAGAAGAGGATACCACCAACCATACTTCCAACGCCGTTGAAGCAGTAGAAGATACCCGCACGAGAAGGCTGTTCCTTTCGTGTAAACCACATGCCGACCAACATCATGAAGCAAGGTGTCTGGCCGTCGAATCAGCAAAGTCATCAAGCCATCATCTCCCAACAAGACTCACAATTGGAGCTTCAAAGCAACCCAAGATGAATCGACAAATCGCCAATCCAGTAAAGTTCGAACACGCCGCCGTCAACATCAACACACTACCCCAAATCGTAACGAAACAACTCAAGACCGTTCCAGTTGGGAAATGCTGCGCCAAATAACTACTGGGCCATTCTGACACCAAGTAGCCAAAATAGAATATGCTCGTCAACCAAGAGTATTCATCACTGGTAGTGCCAGTACTGGTGAAGAGGTCAAAGACAGCAGAGTAACTCAATGCTTGTTTGTCAATATATTGTAGCAAATATGTTCCGCACAGCAATGGCATCAATGTCCAATTGACTTTGCGAACGAGCTTCTTGCAAGCGGCTTCGTCTTGAAGGATTTCGGCAAGGTAGGCGTGTGAGAAATTGTGTTGGCGCAGAAACACTTCTGCGGCGTCGAGGTCTTCGATGACCTCTCCGGTCTTGAGATCCATTTCTGTGGTTTCTGGATCGGCGAGGGTTTTCTCTTTGATGGACATGTCGTCGGTGCGCGGAGCTTGGTCGGCCATCTTTTCTGAAGGTGATGCAGATATTGTGGATTTGAAGGGGAGAGAGACTGGAGGCATGATGAGGGTGGATGGGAATGAATTTGCACAAGGGATCTGCGAGGTGGACTTTGTATAGTTGTGTTGCCAAGATGTGGTGGTGGTGGTCAGGGAAGATAACATATCGCCATTATCTTATCCCCGCTATCTGCTCTCAGCCCTCACATGGATCTTCCGGCTCCTACGCCTATCGACAGATGTCGGAAGAGGGCTGGTCTTCTTGTCATTCGACTCTCTTCACCTCATTCAAGTCGTATCGGCAAGATGTAAAAGACTTGGGTGCTGTTCTTTCTGGATCATCGAAATCACAAAGTCACAACTCAGTTCAAATCCAAACAACTCGAGCACAACTGCGATCTTTCACAATATCTACTCGAGTCATTCACGCCGTCTATCTTTACTGCTTCCAAGATCTTATCTATCTTTGTGTCGGCATTTGTCTCCGCCCCCAGTTCCTTTTTCGGCCGGGCGAAATGCTTCCCCGCGATAGGGCAGATGGCCTATCGATAACCATCAAGTACCTTGGTACCACTACCACTACAGTACACTTCCTTTGACTAGACATCAGGGCAAGTACCACAACCATGACGGATCATCAAGTTGCCCGCCCCGCCGTACGAACAACATCGCTGAATCGGGCTCCGAACTCCACTCCTCCAATTGCGTGATCGGCGACTTTTTGTCAAAACCAAAAGGCCAGCTGCGTCCGCGTCAACTGCACCACTGGTCCTTGGTCTTCAAATCAATCGACTACTAAGAATGTCTTCTTCCAACCCATCAAGGCATTTCGCCTTCGCCTTGCTCATCCCCCTGGTGCTGGCAGCAGCAAATTACGCTTCTCTACACCAACAAGTCTTGGGATTTCTCGGCTATCACTCTACCATCTCTTCTCTACCTACTGTTAATATACCTCAAGCTACACTAGTTGGCACGGTCATCGATAACGCTTTTCCAACACCAGTGGAAGCATTTCTTGGATTCCCTTACGCATCCGCTCCCACCGGTGCTTTGAGATTCGCCAAACCTGTTGCTGTACAGCCTGGAAATGAGACCTTCAAGGCTGATGCTTTTGGCCCCAGATGTCCTGGAAAACAACTACTTCCTCCCGGTGGCGGCGAAGATATTTGGTCTGAAGATTGTTTGACCGCCAACATCTTCCGCCCTGCCTCTTTACCCAAGGACAAAAAAGTGCCCGTTATGGTTTATATCCACGGAGGAGCTTTTAATCGCGGTACGGCGAAAATGCATAATACGGCTTCTATGGTTGGATTTGCGACTGAGGGGTTCATTGCTGTCAGCTTCAATTATAGGATTGGTGCGCTTGGCTTCCTGAACTCGAGAGTCACGGAAAAGGAGGGAGTGTTGAACTTGGGATTGCATGATCAGGTGCTTATGTTGGAGTGGGTGAGGGAGAATATCGCGGCGTTTGGAGGTGATGAGGGGGGTGTGACGTTGGTTGGATTGAGTGCTGGTGCACATTCGGTGAGTCCCATCCATTTTCGCTCTCATCAGCATTGGCGGTTATGATGTTGTGATGAAGGGAGAAAGTTTACTAATGCCAGGAACAGATTGGTCATCATATCATGAACATCAACTCCCCACACCAATACCCCCTTTTCCACAAAGCGGTAATCGAATCCGGCGGGCCTACCTCACGCGCCCTTCACCCTTACGATTCTGCCCTACATGAAGAACAATTCCAAATGTTCCTCACCCTGACCTCTTGCTCTGGTCTCTCCGACACCGCGATCCTCCCTTGTCTACGCAACGCCTCCGAAGCAAGTATAGTGGAAGCTTCAAACACAGTATTTGCTCATTGGAACCCCTCCGTCAGATGGGCATGGCAACCTGTCATCGACAACGACTTAATCTCCCGACGCCCCCTATCAGCCTGGAAGTCAGGAAACTACGCCAACGTGCCCATTCTCACTGGCTTCAACCACAATGAAGGAACAATGTATGTACCCAAGACCACCGCCACATCTGCGCAATTCCGCAATTTTTGGGCCGAGCTGCTTCCGCAATTGGGCAATGAGGAGTTGGATGTTATCGAACAACTCTATCCCGATCCTGCTGTATATCCTCATTCCGAATATCTCGATACCAGAGGTTTGGACGTAGGCGCGCAGTATGCACGTCTAGAAGCCGCATATGGCCATTACGCATACGTGTGCCCCGTGCGTCAAACCGCACAACTGTCCAAAACACCAATGTATCTATACCACTGGGCCACCAATCGCACCGTCCTCGGCGGCGCCAACCACGGCGATCAAATGTGGTATGAGACCTTCGACCCATCCACCACTTCCGTCTCTTCCACGCATGAAGAACTCGCTGGCGTGTTTCATGATTACATTGTCAGTTTTGTTTTGACCGGGGATCCGAATGCCGTGGAGGGGAGGTGGAAGCGACCGGTTTGGGAAGCGTGGGGTAGGGAAGGAGAGAAAGGGCACAAGACTATGGTATTTGGCGCCGGTAATGATGAACGTGCTGGTGGGAAGGGTAAGGGTGTTGTAGCGGAATTGCTCAATGATACCTGGGGCTCCAAACAATGCGAGTTTTGGTGGTCGCAAACCCCTAATGTGGAAGATTAGACCAGTGTAAAAGTCCAAAGCTTTCCTTATACTGCAATATCTCAAGTTGAGAAAGTCCCTTTTCGACATTTTGTAAGATTATGAATGCAGTCTGTATACCTCGCTTACACCTGAATGACTCTTGTCTATTCCTGAAGAATATGGATTAACAAACATCCATTAGCCCAAGCATAATTCTCCCCCATTACAGTCCCCATCGCCTGCTAGAACATTTATCCATAATCAACCCAGCACCCCTAGCAGCTTCCTTCCCAACAGCAAAAACTAAACACATCAGCAAACACCAACGTTTTTCACACAAACAATGTTCCAATTTCTATCACGCTTTTGGATGATGTGTGTGTGAGAGAAAAAACTTAAGTAGCAGAATCGCCCAACTCCCCTCCGAAGGCGCACAAACATTTTTCCCATGGATAACAATATTCCCACATATCTTCAACACCGTGCTTGAGATCGCATGCCGCGCAGGCTGTTTGCAGCTTTTCGTTCCTCCACCGATGCTACTCACATCCTCTGCTTTTAGAGATCTGCATACGTTGTATGTGGTCTAACCTCGACTCCGCTTACTGGCGCTCGTGCGACAAATACCATTAACATCAGATCGACCCTGCACATCAATTTGATATACTCCTCTTCTCGTGTTCATTCCTGGGATGCAGATCAGTTTGGACAGGTATTTCAAGCTCTGCCAACCATGACGACTGGGAAGCGCATGCGGTATGTCAGTCTCAACCGGTCAAGAAGGCTCGAAAGAGCGAAATGTGGGAAAGATCTTCCTCAACCAACAACAAACAATACAGGGTCCTACCATGCGACTTCTACTCACCTCGGTATAACCCTACTGATACAGGAAGCGATGCCCACGGTCACGGAATCCACCGCTATCCAACCGACCGCCGAACCAGGGATCAGAATATCGCAGCAATCGAGCACGAGGCTAGAAGCCAAAGTCGCAGACTCAGTGTTTTGACAAAGATAGTCATGCATCGTGAGGACAACAGAAGTACTAATAGCCAAAAACCACACTTGTAGGGCATGATGTTGTAAAGCTGTCAAGAAAGAAGAGGTAGTAATGCCCATTGCATTGGTCTATTTTGCGTTAGTATATCTGTGGGGAAGAATGGGGTGGTGCAGGTGGCAAGAGGGATGTGGCAGCTTACGATACAGAACATCTCCATGAAAAAATATATAGCCAAAAGCATATTTTTGGCAGTCGCGAGGATGCGGCGGGGTGAAGGTGGAGAGGAGGTCCAGGTTATTGTGGACGCTTGACTGAAATCTATCCATTTGAAAAGGCGGAGGTAACGACGTGCTGTTTTTCACATATCAGTTAGATTCTGTGATTGGAAAGAAGTTCACACGACGGTTTCAGACTCCAGAGAGCAATCAGGGTAATCATCGTTATCTTGAGGCCCAGCTTATTCCGGCGAAGATCGTAGAGGGGAAAGGGTTGGAGATATGGGGGACATCTCACCAAGTGCGAATTGCCCTCTGGCCATGTTCCATGTCTTTGCATCAGTGACTGATGATGTGGTACCAGCTGCTATCTGCACAAATGCTTGCAGTAATCTCAATGATTTCTCGACCGCCGCTGCACAAGCAATGTCAGTATACAGCAGTCCGTAGCCTCATTGCCTTTTTTCTGATTTGTAACACTGGAAGGTGGATGGCCGTATGAAGAGAAAGAATCGCAAAGGGGTGTGGGCGGTTGTTGAGAATCAAAGGAATAACAGAAAATTGCCTGCCAGCAAAGCCTCCGTTGGAGTTTGGAAGGGGGAAACGACAAGCAAAAGCGACAGAAGCTTGTTTGAATAGATAGTCCATAACTTTCCCCTTTTGCAACGTCATATACCCTTGTTGCGAGAAGACGGCCAAAACATCAAACCCAACACAACCAAAATCTCGGGAAAGCGTCTTCCGAACACCACCGAAGAAGGAAACACATCAAAGACATGAGAAAACCCACTTACCAGCATCATTAGCATAATTAGCCACTTCCGCAAACATGATTGCGATACACTGCTTTTGAAAGGTTACAAGTAAAACACTTGCCTTGTTCAAAGATTTGGCCACGAGATGTTGACACAGAGGCAAAGAATGGCACGATTTGCGGGTCCCGGGTTGAAAAGCTTAGTCATCCGGGCAAACACTTGCCCGAGAATTGATTGATTGGATGGGATGCGATAACAGCGAGACGATGAATACTAAGGCCATGATGAGGGATGAAAGGTCAGAATACTCACTGGAAAAGAATGTGCGAAAGATTTGGGGTGGACAATGCTATGGTTAGGAAAGGAAAGTCGAGGAGATGATATGCCGATGTCGGTGGTTGGGGACGTGAAGAGTGCAGGACAGGGTAGCACCTATCACCTGAACGAAAAACGTTATCTTCGCGGCTCTCTTCAGTCGTCGAAGTTTGACGCAAAGACAGTGAAGAGGCCGAATTAATTGATTTCTGAACTTCATTCGGCCAAGGTGTAGAAAAGCTGTCACAAGCAAAGCCGGGTGACGAGCGACGTCTGTCTTCAGCGTCTCCTGGTTCTGAGGACGCACAGAACTCGTCTCATTTGCTTGCGAGCAGCGTCTCAAAGCCAGCAAGATCCCATAATCTCTGCATCAGTGCAGACAAAGAAAAGACAACTTTATCAAGCAGTTTTGGACAAGAAGAACAACGACATCACTCTCACGAGCCGATAAAAACTTTCAGTGGCTTGGATGTGTACGGGTACCATACGCAGACTAAGCGTATGAGCTGGGGTATACGGTACCATACGCGCTTCTCAAACAGTTATTCCCACGACATGACGAATGCGGTTTTGAAGATCCTGCTCAACAGTTGCCTTTGAGACAGATCATTGTGCGATTGGAAGATTTGTTGTCTGGGAAACGAATGCAAAGTGGATGATGATGGACGACACTCAGCAGAACTTCGGAGCTTCAGATACGCAAAACAAACGTAATCACTGCAAGCAAGCGCTAGCACATCCCCTACCCTCTGACAACAAGATTCCAAACACCACAGCGCCGGTGACATTATTCCCAGCCCTAAAAGCCCAGTCTCCCGAAAGATCAATTATCCTCCGACACTTTACCCACCCCTCCAATCTCAACACCCTCCCCCTCATCCACTCTATCAGTCCTCCTAGTGATCCTCCTAGCAGAACAACACCAACTAATCCCTTGAATCCAAGTGACCAACCACAATCCCATCCCTATCAATGCAAAAGCCACACCCGCCCTCATAGCTTGCACACTCTGCGTAACCTTCCTGTCTGCATCTTCCACAGCACCCAAGTATGCAGTTCCAAATGTCCCCGATAAAGCTGCGTATAACACGCAAAGCACCAGATCCCAGAATATCCAGCCCAATCGCTTTATGGTGAGGAAACAGTGTAATATGCAAGTCACAGCAGAGAGTAAGGCGACCACGATAGCGAAGATCCAATTCGTGCGTCCTGGCGAGTTGATATCGGTAGAGGAAGGAAAGTGGGAGAGATCGGAACCATAGATGCCGAGAAGGATTATGGAGGTGATGAATTGGAGGGTGCGGAGGGTTGCGCGTGCGATTGTGCCGGTGAAGCCTGTGGAGTGCCAGTATTGCGATATGGCGGCGCGTTTGAGGTCGGGTGGTGATGGCATGGTTGGAGTGGGGTTTTGCTTTGTATCTTGCTCAATGCTGTAATGTGTTGTTGGTTGTGATGAATAAATGCGATGGGGCACGCTGCTCTAAATCTCCTGACTGCAGGCGAGGATGTGGCCGAATTGAAGAGGTAGGAAATGGGAGAGCAAGGCCTGTGCTTGGGGAGTTGAGGTAGTCATATAGGTCTCCAGATAACGTTTTGCCCAGGGCAAAGTTTCTATTTTGGCACTTGCGCTTGAAGTTTCATGCCGGGAACAAGACCTGCGTCACACCCTTTGGCTTGCCACTGAGACTAGCGCGCTATTCGTTATAATACCATGATACTTCCCTCAACATTTGTCGTCTTCTTCTGCATTCCGCGTCCAGCGTCTCTTACCAAAATGAAAATCACAAACTCGAATCACTCAACATACCAGCACGATGATCCTCCGCCGGCATACGAGTCAGTCGCTCCCAGTATACCGGATGCACTGGGAGTCGGCATGCGTGACGACGGTCGCATGGACGTAGATGTGGACGGATCTCTAGGTCGACGATTTACCAGACTGGTACAGAACCACGACGAAGATACAACACCACTACACCAAGGCGTCCCTTCATTACGGGAAACAACTCCTTTAGTCCCCTGTCCAGCGAAACTCAACATTGTCATCCAAGTCGTAGTTAGTCGAGGAGACGTGCAACCATTCGTCGCTCTGGGTTGTGAATTACAGCAACAACACGACCATCGCGTACGCATAGCCACCCATGCGGTGTTTGAAGATTTTGTACGTAAAGCCGGACTGGATTTCTATCCCATCGGTGGTGATCCGGCAGACCACATGGCCTACATTGTCAAAAACCCAGGCCTCATGCCAAGCATCGCAAGTGTACGAGCAGGAGATATCGGTCGTAAGAGGAAGATGCTGGCGGAAATTCTGGAAGGATGCTGGAGCTCGTGTTACATGCGGGATGAGAAGACACAACGACCATTCGTTGCGGATGCGATTATTGCTAATCCACCAAGTTTCGGACATGTGCATTGCGCGCAGGCGATGGGAATACCTGTGCATGTCATGTTCACTATGCCATGGACGAGTACAAGGGCTTTCGCGCATCCATTGGCGAATCTGAAATACTCTTCTGACACAAGTCCGCGAATAGCAAACTTGATGTCTTACGGAGTGGTTGAGTGAATGACATGGCAAGGGTGAGTAATGTTTTTGACGCTGAGGCTGCATCTCCTGACATACGAGCAGCATTGGAGATCTTGTCAACAAATGGCGGAAGTCGCTTGATCTCGAGCCGGTGCCTAGCTCGGAAGGTCCTTTGTTGTTGGAGACGTTGGAAGTACCGCATACGTATTGTTGGTCGCCGGCATTAGTACCACGGCCAGCAGACTGGCCAAAACATATAGGTATGCGTCCGTCCTCGACAAGAATGTTGCAACGACTGACCTTCCAAAGACGTCTGTGGCTTCTTCTTTCGAGAACCACCTTCGTATAAGCCTCCACTGGATTTGAGCGCCTTTCTTGAAGCCGGACCTCCACCTGTGTACATCGGGTTTGGTAGTATTGTGATAGAAGATTCTGAGGCTCTGACGGATACCATACTGGAAGCTGTTCGCATGACTGGAGTTCGCGCGCTTGTTTCGCGTGGATGGAGTAAGTTAGGACAAGGTCGTGATTCGGATGATACAGTGTTTTATCTTTCCGACTGTCCACACGAGTGGCTGTTTGACCACGTCGCGGCAGTCGTCCATCATGGTGGCGCCGGCACCACAGCCTGCGGTCTGAGCAAAGGTGTCCCTTCCTTTCTGGTACCGTTCTTCGGAGAGTGAGTATGTGAAGAGAATCACACTTTTACCCACACTGACTTTACGGTAGTCAACCATTCTGGGGGATCATGGTTGCAGCTTCAGGGGCAGGTCCAGAGCCTATCTCATACCAGTCGCTGACTGCTCTTGGACTCGCTCGGGCCATCACGAAATGCCTCGCGCCTGAGACCAGACTAGCTGCAAAAGGGGTGGCAGACAAGATGAACACCGAATATGGTGTGAGGGCAGCCGTACAATCGTTCCACGCTCAGCTTCCAATGGATATAAAATGCGATGTTTTGAAAGACGAGGCAGCCGCGTGGACGCTACAAGAAAGCAACACTACCATCAAACTATCGAAGAGGGCAGTAGCTGTACTGATGCGACAGACGATGTTCAAGCCGAACAAACTCTCGCAGTGAGTCAATATGAGTAGCCAAATCTGGAATGCTGATGCTGACTTCCGAACACAGCTATCAATCGAAGCCGATCATCATTGATCCGAAGCGATGGGAGCCCGTCTCTGCTGTCGTATCGGCTTCCCTACACACTGCTGGTGCAATGGGTCGAGCCGCTGCTGGTGTCGTATCCGAACCTTATCAGGTCTACAAGTCAAACAAAGCCTTGTCCAGTCCAGTAGAAGCGGACCCCGGCCAAAGCAAAGCAGAACGACGCGAACACAAACTGCTGAGCCCAACGGCCGCAACAGCCAAGAACAATCCAGAGCAACTGGAAAAAGCACCAATCGACTCACTACCTACTGCAAATTCGCCTGATCATGTGAGTATTGAACAACATCCAGGTTCGGCAGGGGCCACCGCAGATCAGGACGACTCGAAAAACAGGACAAAACAAGTTGTCAAAGCATCTGCCAAAAACGCCGGGAAACTCTTCTTCTCACCAGTAAAGGGCATCATCCTAGACATCCCCCTAGCAGCAGTAGAAGGCATGTGGAACCTGCCCCGCCTCCAAGGCGACACAGGCTACCAACACACCGCCGTAACCGACTGGAAAACCGGCGGCAGCGTAGCAGCGAAATCCTTCATCCACGGGATCCACGAAGGCATGACGGATATCTTCATCAAGACCTACGCGGGCAAGAAAAAAGAAGGTGCCAAAGGTGTTGCCAAAGGTCTGAGCATGGGATTCGTGAATTTGACTATGAAGACTGGGGCCGGGACGTTGGGGTTGATTGCGTATCCGTGTCAGGGTATTTATAAGAGTATTCATGCGGCTATGCATACGAGGGCGAGAAAGGCGATTGAGCAGGCGAAGCTGGAGGAGGGGGAGTGGTTGGTGGAGAATCAGCTGAATAATGGTGTTGAGGTCCAAGACATTGTGCGACGATTTCTGACTGTGACACCCGGAAAGGGCAAAGGAAAGGCGTAGAACATCAGGAATCAGTGAATCTCGAGGCTCACGCGCATCAACTGATAATGATGATGATGGTGTTCATAGCTGGAAGGTAGAGAAATGCGCTGCGCGTCAGCTTTGTCCATGTTGCGCAGTTCACATTCCAGACGCGTGCCCAACAAGGCGGGTGAATCATCGTTGCGAACGTGGGTCAAGGCTTCTGACCAGAACGTCCTCAACCTCAAAGCCGCGCAACGATCGATTCCCGAATGGACAACAGGCATTGTCGTAAGCTTTGTCTCTCTCCCTAAGAATAGGGGAAGTACACAAGTCACATAAATCTCGATGCTCGTTCTATTGTTTCAGAATTCGAATTGTGACACGAACCCCTTGTCCAAGCTCTCCTGCTTCGATTTCCACCGTCCCGAAGAAGTACGAGGATGATGTCTGCGCAAAGTGTACGAGTACGTCAGGAGGTGGCCATTCAGCAACGGGCGCCAAAACTCTTGAAACACGAGTACATCAATACATCAACAACCATCTAACCTTCTCGATTGACTCGTCGATTGAGGAGGGAAACATTTATCGATTATCGATCTGGAAGAAAGGGAAAAAGAGATTTGTCAAAAAATCTCATCTGTCTCGTTGTAATCACAAGTTGGTGGTGGCTGCGTTGTTGCAGTGATTGCGGGATTGCGATGTTGCGAATTACAGGTAACAAAAGGGGAAATGAGACAACCGCTGTTGTCGATCGCAACGCGCAACGATTTGAGGCTTTCAAGGTTCAGGGGCGATCAATACACATACGTAGCTACGATAAACAATACAATCACATATGAAGACAATGCATGCATGGTTTGGAGAGATTGTTTGAAGGATGAATGAAAAAAGTTGAAATTGGTTTGTTCGAAAGAGTGATATCCAAGAAGAGAATGTAAAGGGTTATGTACATGAAGCTTTGAAAGAGAGGTCGTTTTGGTTGATTGTTGTTTTTAGGATGAAGATCCAGTCGGTCGTGAAAATGTTTCTTTCGCATCTATGAGAAGACGGTCTTGATGAAGGTGTTGTCCTGGCCAACGAGGCAGCCACCGCTGGCGGCACCGGCATACATGCCAGACTCGGCACCCTTCTGGGAAGAGCAGTTCTCGAGGGTGTAACCGAACTCGCAAGAGTCGCCAGAGTCGCAGGTGAAGACGCACTGCTCCATGTCGGAAACACACTCGGCGCCAGAGATGGACATGTTGCGGCCGTTCATGTTGACGAGACGGGAGACATCGACGGTGGAGTATTGGCCGTTGTAGGTGAATTCACCCCAGGTGTTGCTGACTTGTCCGTTGACCATCTTGGTGTCCTCGTAGAGGGCGGCCCAGCCGCCAGAGGTACCAGTAGCAGTGGAAATGTTGACAGAGCTGCCGTTGGTGATTTCGTAGGTGATCAGGGGAGCCTGGGCGTTGACCCAGGAGCCGACGGGCCCCCACATGACAAGGACGAGGTCCTCGCCGGACTCGTTGCTGAACTCGGTAACGTAGTCACCGTCGTTGCCAATCCAGGAAGCGTGGCCAGCATCGGCGGACTTGGCGTTCTGACCAGTCAGACAGCCGAGAGTCTGGAGGAGGGATCCGAGGAGACCGCGCTCTTGAACGACGGGCTTGGAGATGGCGGCAGCACTGCTGAGGGCCAGGTTGGCGAGGAGAACGGTGGGAAGGTTGAAGCGCATCTTGACGGCTGTTATAATGATTGTGTGGTGAAAAAAAGGGTTGTTGTTTAGATGTTTTTTCGTTTGATAGTGGTGGTAAGTGAATGTGGAGCCGCGATGGCGTCGACTGGAAAACAACCAAAGGAAGGAAAAAGAGAGTGACTTGATGAGAGGAAGAAGAGTGAGAGTGGGATGGGCTTACCGTTCTTTTATGAATCTGAGCCCTTCCACTGTGTATTGATCAGTGTTTAATCAGGCCGTTTCCGCCATGCAGGGCCCATCAATTCGTGGCCCCCCCTCCCAGTGGACGTAATCAAGCCGTTTCCCATCATTTGGCGCCTCGTCAATGCGCCAGACTGGAGACAGAGATCCATGCGCTGTGGAAGAGCTGTGCTTTGCATGCAGTTTGGCTTTCACTTTGGATTTGCGTGGACCGAGAGACCCAATTTTTCTCTTCCCCAGCCAATAGGAATTCTGAATCAAGTCCGAATATTCTGTCTCCTAAAGTTCGGAACATCGTTGCTTTGCTGGCGACTGAACTCCAGTCTAGAACCCGCTAATTAGGAGCGAAAGGGGGAAAGCGTCGACGGTTGCTCTGCCGCGTACACTGCTCGTGGCTTTCATATTTTTCGGCTGCTCTGGCGGGAGTACCTGACGATAACCAGACTTTGAGATGGATAGTTTTGACTCGCGACGAGAGACCTCGGAGCGCTTCGAGTTCTGAACGTCGCGACGCTGGGATCTCTTCTTGCATCCGCGTCACCATCCTTGCCTGCTGCGGACAGGTCCACACGTTGAGTGACGTTACCCCGGTTGATTGGCTAATGCTACACATAGGCTGCCTGTCCGCGGCAAGGCTGCCTTGTGAATCGATGAGAATCGGTTGCGGTGCTGCGAACTCCGCGCCGACGGCGTCAACAAAGGGCATGGATGAAGATGCATGGATTATGCATTGATAGGCTGAGAATCTTCAGGTACGGCGCCGTAGATTTTCAGGAACCAACGATGTCGCAGAATACACTTTTGCCGGAGTCCAGGCACCAAAGTTTGTTTTCTGACTTCTCTCACACACCCTTCCACACCACCACTTCTGTGACCTTCTTCGTTCACTCCAAGCGCCCTGCATCGGACATTAATACAGGTGAAGAAACTGTTCGGTGTGAGTGGGGCGTTGTGTCGATACTGAAGTGCCGACTACAATTTTCACCAGCAATGGAAGTAGCCGCGCGTTGTTGAATTTTGGCAGATTATGACAGTCGTGTACCTTGTGTTTTTCGCTGAGGACAAAAGTTGTGGTGGGCTGAAGCCTGCAATATCTGCAAGGTCATCGCACACGGATCGACCGTCATGCAAGGCCCCAGCGCTTACATGCAGTCGCACCTTCCACACGTGGTTACAATGAAAGTAGATCAACACATGGGGATGAAAGACATGGGAGTCGTGCGAGCGTGAGAAAGTTGAACACATCTCACCTTCTCGACTTTCCGTTGTCGATTCTCGAATCCCCAAACTAAATCTCCAAACTCTCGAACCCAATAGTCTGGCTACGCTGCTCAAAGGATCAATAAAGCGATTGAATACTCCTTTGTGTCTCGGTTGTGCAATCGCTTTGTGTTTAACGGCGCAACAACGATTGACTAACAAGTGCATCTTCAACAAGACTTTGGACAAATCAGACAAATCGTTCAGACTTTCTGACCACTGCAGGAATGCATCACACCCTTCGGACCGCGAGTGTAGCACTTCCTTTCCGCTGACATCTTGTAATACTTTTGACTTTCGGATACCTACTCGTAGCGAAGCGGCTGCCTGCAAGGACGGGATGACTGAACAGCGTGGATCCCAGGATCCTCGATTCACATGCATATTCAAACTCGGCAAGTGAGCGCAGCAACCAGCACCAAGACAAAACGCACGCGACACTCAGAACATCTCGAGCATTTTCGGCCATGCCACCTGCATCAACAAACTGTTTCTTTGCCAACGCCCACCCAAACCAAAAGATGGAGTGGACATCCTCCACTTTTTCCCACACTGACAAGCACATACAAAACCGTTTTCTCTTGGTCTTTTCGTCTACTTTTTGAGGCTGTGTAGAAGAAGACACATGGACTCCCGAAGTTGCGCAACACATCGTCTGGCGTCCACATCCCGGAATTGACCCAACAAGTCGGCACAGCCGACGGCGGGACGGTGCCTGGGTATGCAACGTGGTGCGCAAAAATACTTGGGACGCCAACAACAATGCACCATTGGACAGCGGTTTGCCGTCTTTTACTACCATCGCACCAAGGCTTTATCCACTATCTGTCCTATCGATAGGTTGGAAGCCTCTTTTCCTTCGCATTCTACCAGAGCTGTGAAGAATTGCCTATCCTGTATTCTGGTTCTTGACTAGGGCTACCCTGACTTAGACTTCTGTTGAAACCAAAATGTGGAAGTCTATCTCTCGTACCACGATTCTTTTGATGCAGGGTCAGCTATGCGCGAGAAGAGCTGAACGCGATGCATGAACGCAAGGACAAGGTCGACGGTCCGAAGGAAGACAGAAACTTTTACAAGGAACAACGCAGTAAGTTCACGGCATCAGGTAAGAAACCATTGAAGAGGGTGGCGTTCGTCGTCGAACCAAAACATTCAAGCGAAATCGAAGTACGTGGTACCTCGAGTACAAAAATCTGCAGCCGAGAATCGACGACTGTTCCGACGAGGGTCCGGCGCCCGAAACACGCCATCCGCGACCCAAAAGAAAAATCGAAAAAAGCCACCAAAAATTGAAAGAGTCAAGTAAAAGTCCGCCAATCCAAACCTTGACATGTCGGAATATTGAGTGAGTTTCTTCAGCCTTCTTCAGCCGCGGTCCACCTTTCGACCTCAGGTACTTCTTGTCGGTACTGCTCACTCACACGGTCTTCGTCTTGGCTGGCTTGGTTGCTGCTGAACGTCTGCGCTGACTTTGACGAGCGCATGGAATGACTGCAGTTCGGCATTTCAGTGGCTCTGGTTCCTAGCAGTGCGGATTGGACTGCCTAGTACGACTTTCAATTCCGACCTCTTATCCGGCTTCGAGGGTCCAGCAGCCAATGTATACCTCTTTGCGCTGATGAGCGCGAATTGTCTGTGGTTGAGACGGAAGCGAGGTGTTTCACGTGTGTACCGCTTTCACTCTCGAGCGACACTGCATCAGCACGAGAGCCGTCTTGTCAAATGCCAAATCCTCTGGCAGTTGTCAGGCCGTCGCTGACATCTTTGCGACGACTTGATGCTCTTCGCGATGTGCTCCCATGTGTCCTATTGCTCTCTTTCTCTTTCTGATTGCTCAAGTCTTGTGCGGATAACTCGCAGTCGATGTATCAGTCTCGTGGTGAGCTCTTGAGCCATTGGCCGAGATGGCGCGATCGTTGACATGTTGTGTGCAGTGAAGTCGGCATCCAGTGCTTATAGTCATTCGGAGCTGCGAGAAACTCTCACAGCGGCGTTTTGTAGATGAGCACTTCAGTCTAGAAGACACAACTGCTTGATGTCGATATTGTGTGCTTCTTTCATCTCCTCGAGTGTGCACATTCTTCCCCACATCAATATTCATCTAGGCTCACGGACCCCAATCGCATCATGATACTACTTCTGATCTCTCATGACCTACTCTTTTGAATGGAATCGCATCATTTCACATTCTCAGACCTTCTGTTATGTAGCCCTCCGGGCCATGAAGTGGTTGAGTGATGTGATCTCATCGGTCGGAGCTTCAAGGCCGGCTTGTTTCTGTGACAACGCATGGTCAAAGAACTTCCCGAGGCAGCGCCGAGAGGATGATTTCAACGATCAAACCGGAGTGACGAGGCAGACATGTGAAAGAGAATGATGGTGATGGAGATGATGAAAGATGAAAGATGAAGCTGTAGACTCCTTCTTCTCTTCTTGCTTATCCTTCTGCTAGTCCTTCTCTTACAAGTCCCGTCTCCAGTCATATTAGACTTGTCGCTCCTGCTCGCCTACGTTATGAGAAACATATAGACCAGTGTCACACTTTCCTGCATCAAGTTGGTTCTGTGGTGTAGTTGGTTATCACTTCTGTCTAACACACAGGCGGTCCCCGGTTCGAACCCGGGCGGAATCATTCCTTTTGATCCTTGCCAGTCATACAAGCGTATATTTTTAAACATTTGTAACGCGGTATAAAGGGGCATTGCCTTCTCCAGTGGACTTTCTAGAGGCTGAGTATAAGTTCATCTTCACAATGATGTTCTCACGTTTATAGACACTTAAACTCCCAGTTTTTCTCCTACTCGATGAGTCTACGAAATAGCTGGTCGTAAATCGCCGAAATAATATTGGAATTAGGAAAGTCGTGATGAGAAAATCTTTACGATATTGCGTTGAGTTAAGCTTCTTGAGGAAAGTGACCCTGTCCTTTTTCCAAGTCGCGATGATACGCTATTGGAATCAATATATGTTCATCCGCCTGGATCAAGGGTATTGTAAGATCTTTATTCACACATTTTCGGTCTTCGTTGACTTGCTCTTATCATATTGATGTATTTTAGCAATTTATTTGAAGTGTCTAACACGTCGGGGGTTTTCCACACTCATCCCGACCATGTTTCTAGAACAACAATCTCCAAAACACATTTTTGCCTATAGCGATCGAATGAGGTAACAGAACGAGATTGTTTAGAGCCCATCATCTAGAACAGATATCAAAGAAATGATGGCCAGGATATAAAAACGCAATATCCCATGGTCGATCCGCAATATCGTCGTTGTTGCAAAAAGGGCTTGTTAAAGGTACAACCCTGACCTCAAACCCTCCATCAACACGGAACAAAATTTCAAATTCTTTTTCTCCAACACGAGATTCTTCAAACAGTAGAGTGTGGTAAAAGCTTTCCGGTATGCCCAAAGGAAACATGTACATTAGAATCGAAAAAAAACGAGGGTATGTGTGACGAAAACAAAAATGCCAACTCCTGAATACCGGGGCAGGTGCAGAACAATGCGTGCTCCTTTGTAGCAGCAGCGTTTGCGCATGCGTTGTGCCCGTCCGAAATCAACTCCCAGAGACCTCTAGATTGATACTCTGTCCAAAAATCCATATGTTCATGATAATCCATTCATTTCTTCTCGTGACCACAGGCGCCAAAGATGTGCGTGTTATTCTCCATCTCTTCGTTCTTTCCCAAGCTCTTTTCCCCTCCTTTATCGCAATGCAATGCCAGTGCCGTTTTTGGTCCAGCGGTATAGCGCGAGAACGGTGTGTCTGCGATATTGTGTTTCTTTCTGTGGTACGTAGCGGCCTCGTGCTTGTGTGACTGCGGATCGGAGGATTTGGCGGTAATTGCGCTGTTTGGGAAACTCGTCAGTATTGGTGCACGAACAAGAGCGAGAGGTTCAGCAGGGCAGGGCTTACCTGATATTCAGTGTCCAATGTCGACACACAAGCCTCGGTCGCTCGAATGATGACTTCACAGGCATTTATTATTTTCGGATCCGTTTCTGTCTGTAATCGATCTACAATAAGGAGGAGTGGCAGGCTGCCTTGCAAGAGTTGTATGCCGAGGAAGTAGGGAACGAAGCCGAGATCCGGGTCGACGTCTAGGATGTGGGAGACGTTGTCGGCGGCTGCAATGGCGTTGGCGATGGTGGTTGTGAATGAAGGAGTGGCCATGAAAAGGTCGCGGTCGTCGAATAGAGACATGGGATCCCACTTGCCTGCCAGCAAGACGCGGGACACTTGGATGACGAGGTTGGCGTACGCGACGACGGTTTTTGTGTGGTGGATGTCTTGGTAGTCCAATGCGGACGCCTGTTGCTCGAAACGGACCAGACTTTGTGCGTAATTGTCGAGTTGTAGCAGAACTTGCGATTGCACGCGTTGTCCGTCTGTGTAGAGCTTTCCAAGCGTGTGATGGTTTTTGAGATGGTTGTAGTCGAGTATTGTGCCGACAATTGTCATCAATGGCAAGAACCAGCCATAGATGTTGTGACCAGTACATTCGAATGATGGGAATTGTGGGCGTTGTGTGAGGGAGGAGAAGTTGCCGGACTGCCATGATGCCTCATCCAGGGGCAATAGGAGATCCTCGCATTCGGCATCTAGCAAGGCATTTTGTCGGTTGTAACAGAGCGCCAAATGGCGATCTTGGATATACAGCAACCACCAAGTTCTCCTCCGCTCTTCAAGAGTCTCCTGATCGACTTCAGGTTGTGCGGTATCTGCAGCATCCATATACTGTGCGAGACCATTGTCAAAATCGAACGAATTCAATCCAAGCCAAGGGTCGCTCTCAAACTCGATCATGCTCTGGTTGTTGGCTGTTGGTGATACGCCAGGGATGGAGGAACCTGAGATGGGCTCTTTGTTCAGGCCAAGCTCTCGCGCAAGAGCAAATGCAGCATGCCACCATCTCATACTCATAGCCTTCTCCTCACTCGCTGATGTGATGGCAGCGATGTGGATGTATGTGATGACATCGTCAAGCGTGCCAGAGCTTGATTCTTGAAGTTTTCGAGTCGGCCCATCAGTCAACTCATGAACACAGCCAATATCCGAATGCACCAAGGGGTGGAGCAAGCGAATCGTGACCAGTCGCAGTTTCCTGCAAACATTGGCACGCTTCGAGTGTGACCACGACAAAGTTTCCGGACCTCCTGTTTCGGCAGCTGCCCACAGCATGCTTGCAAGAAGTGCTGGACTGCAACTTCTTGGATTCTCCTTGCTCATGACTGATGCTTTGCGGAAGACAAAAGCGTGGATGTGGCGACATACGGGATGCATGAATGTGTTGAATTGACTGGTAAAGTAGAGTTCAAGCAGACTCGCAGCCTGGGCTTCTGTCAAGATGGAAGCGACATATGGTAGGAGAGGAACAAGCACAGGGTATTTGGATTGACCAGCACCTCCTGAATTTGTCTCTGAAGCTCCGTCGTCGGCACCAAAGACTGGCGCGGCCATTGACGCATTAAAGGCAGCGGTGCCCAGATCAATTGAGTATCGGCTATTCCACATGTTTGCGTTGCTATCCAGAGTCACGGTGGATGCATGGCGTTCTCCCATGCTCGGGCGGTGCATGAATGGTTGCATGCCATGATCTGTGCCGAAGGAGCTGTGTCGGGCGTATGCTGATGATTGTTGCGATTGCTCGGTTAGCGCCGAGTTGGCTGTGATGGCGACGGTGGCCGGGGGTGGGGGCTGCGTGTGTTGCGGTGGTTGCTGTGTCGGGGCAGGTACGGGCGGTGCGGGCGCGGCTTCCTGCTTGTGTCCGTTCTGTCGCTCAAGCAAGGCGGAACGACTGGGCTTTCCCCGCTTGTAGACTGCTCTCTGATACTCGCAAATGTCATGCCCTGCACATCTCGAGCATGGCTGCTGTCCATCACACTTGACTCGTCGTTTGTTGCACAAGTCGCACGCGCGGGTGATGCGTCGCTTCTTGCTCCTTTCGGCTTCGTCGTCCAGTGGCCCGTCTCTCTTGCGATCCGGCGATGTCGAGTCCTCGCCGGGGCTGTGGCTCACTTCGTGCGTGTGTGTCGTGTCGGGCGGGGTCGTCATCTTGTATACTTCCTCGTGCGTGGGCCGGTTGATGAGAGGGTTAAATGGAAAAACACAGCATGCTTGATCCCAGGAAAAGGATTCACATTCACACTCTCTCTCCTTCCCCGGCCCCGCCCCGCAATGACCTGGTCTAACTTTCTGGACCGCCTCAAGCCCTCTCCCTCTACACGAGCTGCGGGGCAAAGGCAAGCCACATGAGCTGTGCGTCCCTGCATTTGGAGATTGCTACCGAGGTTTAACTGGAATATCGTTGCTCAGATGACCGCAATTCACCAACCAGGCACCTGAATCCAACTGTCGCATCTGTTTCATGGCGTTTCCACACGGCCTGGCAGTTTGTCACAGTCTTTTGCTTGATGGTCGCTTCGTTTTGGGCGGTGATTTCCATGACCGACAGCATCCACGCGAACCGTCTTCTTCGGGTCTCGAATCCACCGCTCGCCTGTTGGAAGATGAATCTTTCGAGCAAACCACTCTCACACGTTCAAGCCCTAATCACGCCCTAGACAAATACATTGCCATCACATTGTGACGCCTATTACTCCTCTATCAAGCAGATGGCGCATGATATCCTCAACATCGCCGACATGCCACCGACTCCATCATACCTGCTTTCCCACGGAGGCCCCGGAAGTGCCCCGCTTCGCATCCTTCTCCAGTTCGCGATCAAAGCAAAAGATCCATTCCATCAATTTTGCTGTTGAAGAATCTCTCCGCAAGTCGTGCCGACGTAAACAACAGACATATTTGCGACAATGTATTTTTGTACAAGACAGATCTGCAAAAGACCCCGTTGGTAGTTATGTGGATGCTTCGCTAATCTCTATTTTCCCTAACCTTGTGCTTCCTTCCCAAAGTTCCCATTGTTATTTCAAACAAATCCCAAGAACCACAATTTCGTGCCTTGCAAAGCCATTTCCTTGGGACAAGCCAGAGCGCTATACTCTTGCACTTCTCCAAGGCTACTCTAGTTATGGCAACTATTCCACCACATCATGAACTTCTGACCGCCTTTCCTTGACACTCTTGGGACTTTGTCAAACTTCATAAACTACGCCGGACACGCGAGGAAAGGTGGCACTTGCACACCTCTCCACCCCGCTCCCCCTCTTCTGCCGCCTTCGGCTACACACCCGTTTCCCGTGCCACCGTGCGCTGCAAACCATTTGCAAACCATTTTCTCCCCTTCCAAACGCACGGTCGTCCTTCCAGACGAAAAAGTCAGAAAAGCGAGATTGGATTTTCAAAGTGACTTCGGTTTCGCAATTCCTGTAACTACCAAAAACACAAGGTATATGGATAGTCTTGGGGAAGCTGTTCTCATCAATTCACCACAATTGATCAGGTCTCGTGGTCTAGCGGTATGATACTCGCTTAGGGAGATGCAGCTTGTGCTGTTTCTTGAAAACTCTAAGCCAATTGCGAGTGGTCCCGGGTTCGATTCCCGGCGAGACCCCATCTTTTGCTTGTTACAGCATCGTTTTTGGTTGTACAAGAGGTTAGGATGAAGGTGGTCGAGTTTTGGGATTTTTGGATTTTCAAATTTCGAATTTTGGATATTTTTGGCGGGTGTGGGTGAGTGCTTGTAGCAAGAGAAAGACCTTTATTACTTGTAGTAAGAGCATGTGTCTATGTCGAAAGATTCATCACTTTAGCTATATAGAAGGAGGAAAGGAAGGAAATGGACTTTTAAAATTTTAAACTCTTGAAGTTTTCCTTGTAGCAAGCAAAGTAGTCTACACCTCTTCTTGCTATACTAATGATCCTTCGAGAAGTACGTCTCGCATGAGTATTCGATTGCCTGGACGCTGCTTGTCTATATTCTTGTCGACAACAACTACGCGACAGAAGGAGTCTGCGTATTGTAGATGCGAATATCGATGCTGCGCCCGGCCACAGGGATTTCGTTCTGGTCTATCATCGCTGGCTGAGCATACGCTGACTGGGATCTTAGGCTTGACGTCTTTGCATAGAGGCTAAGACGTGTACTCAATTGATGTGGTTGATACTCGCTGCGGCGACGTGGAGCTGGGTTTTGTTCGGGGATGACTTGGATGCTTCGAAGACTTTGCGGTATTCGAGGTAGATAGATGAAGATGGCTCCTACCATGGAGCTAGGTAAGCTTTAAGCATTTGTGTCCGTAGTATTCTTAAGTTAAGAACCGACGGAACCGACGAAACCGACGATTAGTAAAATGCTAGATGTAAGAGGCAGCCTCGTTCGACTTAGACATTTAGTACTTTATTAGTCGCGATTGATTATAATCTAAGAGCAGCAATGTGTGAAATGTCTAGTGTAGGTTTTGACACTTCATGGGGAATCTTTTGACATCCGGTTAGCGTAAGCGCAGTTCCGGGGGAGTTTCAATGGCAGAAGTGGGGGAACTCACCAATCAAACATTTACCAGCGTGTCTTCGTGTCAATCAAGACACGAATAGGAGCCAAGGGACAAGATAAAGACGTGACACACTCGCCAATCGGGGCACTCACCGTCTATCTTCCATGATCCGTAGCGTGTAATCAGCCAAGAAGTGGTTTCTGGCCGTAGAAGTGATTGCGAGACATTGATGAATCTCACTATGAGAGCCAGATAACATTGGTCCGATGCATGTCCGGATACGCCCAGTGCAAATAAGCTCGAGGCAGTAGCTACATATCAAGGGAGTGGATATCCTACCCCTCAATTCGCGAACCTTGTGAAGCCCAGGTAGCTTGAGATATATTGAAACTCCTCATGGGCCGACGTTGTAGCGGCAGAATGCTAGTGCATGGAGACAGTATGATTAGGAACAGGCACCTGCCCTTCTTGAGAGAGTCGAGTCTTAGTAACACCTCCCTGACGAAGGAGTGAGGGAGTCTGGAGAGCTGAGGTGCTACCGGGGTAGTTACAGCCACGAGCGCAAACGATTTCCCAATCCGGTCCTGTTACTTGGGAGGCCTTGAGGATTTCGACATAGATTCGAGTTCACAGCGAGAATTGATAACAGTCTTTGAGATGCTCGGCTTGAGTACACATGCGCTCGTAACGCCATTGCAGTAGCGTGCGCAACTCTTGTCCACGAAGCAGAGGTGCCACAACTCGTGATGTTTGCGATACGGAATCCAGGTTTCGTAGACAGCAGAGAATGCTAAGAATCCTGCTGAATCATGGCCCTGGTAGATACCTGCATATCCGAGAATGCCGAAAGATTGAATGTAACCAGCCCCGGTTTGATCATCATCGCTGAGACTTTGGACCAACAGAACCTTTCACACCCTCCGGCAGCAATGGAATTGTCAATCTCAAGCTGAAAGTGTTATGGACAGTGCCGCCCGCGTGGGAGTATCGTGTGATCAAGCCGACAACAAAGCCTCGTCCGCTGAGAGTCAGATGTGCGCAACGTGTCTCCACACTCAGCGCTTGTGCTAGGGTGTTTTTACCTCTGATGTCTTGCAGGTTGTATCGGCCTTCATGAGGAAGTAGAGCAGAACTCGTGTTCACTTGGTATTGTATTCCTGATTCGTGAACTTGCGGCTTCCGCCCGCGAATTCGCGGCATTCGGACATCCGATATTCTTGAGTCCTTCTGATGGTCGATTCAAGGCCAGCTGATACTAAGCACGCCCGTTTGATGAAGGATTGAAATGCATCGCAGAAGAGTGTCCCAGCCCGGGGCGCCAGTTGCAAGACCACGCAGAGTCTCTTACCTTTCATTCGAGGTCTGAAAACATAGCGATGAAAGCTGATCGTGATATGCTCAGAACATCCGGACGAGTAGAAGAGGCCATCCTTTGACGCTCCGCTCTTCTGCAAACTTCACTTATAGACATGTGAGGACTTCCACATATCTTCGCAAGAAACACGAGCAGTGAGTGATACACTGATTTCCGAAACACTTGCAATGAAGCATGGATCCCGCAAGTAATGTACGTTCCAAAGATCAGTCGTCCGATGAGGCGGAGTTTCGCGGGCAGCGTGTGGAGTGCTAGTTATCGTATCGCAGAGAAGTCTTGGGAGCGGTCGAGTACGGACGAGCTGGTATGACAAGAAAGTACAGCGGATCTGGAATTGATTGGAGAAGAACAGAGTGATAAGAAAGCAGACATGAACAAAGCTGGCATCGACTGCTATGGAGCTCGACTCCTTAGCTCTCTTATCACTCAGTGTACACGTATTCATCCATCACGTAGACGGAGTTGCGCGCAATGCGCCTGATGCTAGGGCGTGAGTTGGTCATGGTGATTGTTTGATGCCGTGTCGCTTCGAGTGCATCAACAACGTAGACATCGCTTGGGCGTGGCTTCGATGGTCTGCCGTTGGTCGCGTTTGGAAATTAGGAGATGAATGTTCCGTCAAATTTCTTGGTTTCAAAGCATCGCCTCTATTTTTCGACGTCAGAGTCGAGTCTTGAAGGCGAGGCGGTGTCTTGTTGTTTTGCAAAGAAGTGGGCTCCAAGCGCAAGAAGGACGACCCCGCGGCCGAGGATTTTACTCTGCGCTTTCCAGAAGAGACCTTCGCAAATTCTCTCGAAATCTCGAACACGAATTGTTGTTATTTTCACAATTTTCAACACCTCCATCTCATTAGATCGGTCATCCAACTTCGTACCACTGGCCAATTGAAACAGCTACGTCGGCCGTCTCCGTGGGGAATAGTTCATCCATGTCAACGGCCTTCCGACAAGCTATCCCCGAACGGTTCGACGGCAGCCGCCGACGTCAAAGTGTTGGGCCAAGGCGGGCAGGCTAAGGCGTGCGAGTCTCTGGAGCCCCGCATCTTCTGCTCACGCGGAGGTACCCTGAGACCTTTCGCTGGATGTTCTTGCCTCTTGCAGCGCTTGTTCTAACCTGGCCTTGATCCTGCGCAAGGCTGTGGTGAAGTCGCTGTTGTTGCTGCTGCATGAAGATGGTGATGATGTACGTGGAGAAGCCGTGCGGTAGTTGAAGCGCCTCCCCGTGATGTCGCAAATACTGAGATAAACGGTACGCCCTTCCGGGCTTAGCGGCCAAGTCGCATCCAAAGGGCGTGAAGGGAGCTCATTCAACCAAGCCGTGTCAGATCCACTTCTCTGCGGCAAATTGACGACTTTTGTTGGTCGAAGAGTCTTGCTGGGAAGGCGAAAAAGAATAGGTGTCAGAAGACTGGATTCTAATCGACATCTGTATGAGGTGAGGGTTTCCACTCCGCTATCATGCATACTGATAACAGCCAATTCCTCGGCGTAACATTTCGAATCCTTCATGCAAACTGCCATGATCTGCCATACAGAATTCTGGGTTTAGCAAGGTTCGGTAAAACAAACAACCCCAGGATGGCCACTAGGCTAGCGAACCAAGTATCCAGATCTGGGTTTGAGTGGGTTTCTTCGCCCCATCAAGTAGCGTTATTACGAGCGGGAATCCTTGCCATCAAGTGGCCAAGAACGCGCCTGGATCAAAAGAGGCCCTTTAAGTATTTTTCTTGACTGGTCATCAGAAGTATTTGTATCGCGTGCCCGCCCGGAATTTTTCTTGTTACACCCGCTGGTCTATTTTCTTGGACGACACTTTTTTTTACTTTCTAGGTACCTACTTCATCGCCAGTCATGCCGTTCTGGGACAAGAACGAAAAAGTAGGCGACTCAGTCTCGCAGTCGCCATCAGACCCTTTCCACCGAGACTCAACTGAGCATGGAGAAGTTCACTCGCAATCAGACCATCTCCAACGCCGTCTAGGCAACAGACAGATTCAATTGATCGCAATTGGTGGTTCAATCGGAACAGCGCTGTTCGTGTCCATCGGTGGTGGTCTCGCCCGCGGTGGACCTGGCAGTCTGTTCGTCGCCTACTTCATCTACTCTTGTTTTCTCGGCCTGGTCAACAACTGTATCGCGGAAATGACGGTTCTTTACCCAGTCGAAGGTGGCTTCATCCGCCTCGCCGGCCACTTGGTCGACGAAGCGTTTGGCTTCATGGCTGGGTGGAACTTCTTCCTCTATGAAGTCCGTTGGAATTCTTCTCTATGTATGAATGGTTTATTGACAGAACTCAGGCGTTATTGATTCCTTTCGAAATTACCGCTCTCACTACTGTCCTTGGATATTGGAGTGACAACATCCCGCCATGGAGCATCCCAATTGCTTGCATTGTGAGAGAGCACTGCGAACTGTGTTGTACTCTCCGAGCTGACATCTCGTCTAGGTCCTCTACGGGTAAGACTTCCTATGCGACAACCCCCTTGCGACTTTTCCTATCCTACGCGACTTTTTCTGCCGAGCGCCCTTTCCTTTCCTGGAGAAGTCCCTCGCACCCATTTTCTTTGCCTTGCACCTTTTTCCTTGCGCCCAAGAAAGACCGGTTTATCTTACCGCCCCTGCGACTATACAATCGTGACGGATTTCTTTGTGTCATACCCTTGCGACTTGCGCCCAAAGCAACTTTCTGCGCTCAACCCTGCCTGAGCGCCCGAATGTCCTGATTGCTGACATGTTATTCTAGTCTTCTCAATGTCCTCGCTGTCAAGGCTTATGGTGAAGCTGAATTCTGGCTCTCCGGCGGAAAGGTCATCCTGATTTTCTTGCTGTTCGCCTTTACCTTTGTTACTATGGTTGGTGGAAACCCTCAACACGACGCCTATGGCTTCCGCAACTGGAACGATGGAGCATTTGCAATGTACAGAACCATGGGTACACTCGGTCGCTTCGAAGGTTTCTGCGCCGCCCTCTGGTCAGCCTCTTTCTGTGTCGTCGGCCCAGAGTATATCTCCATGGTGTCTGCTGAGGCCAAGCGTCCCCGTACCTACATCAAGACTGCGTTCAAGACTGTTTACTGGCGTTTCGGAATTTTCTTCATCGCTGGTGCTCTTTTCGCTGGTATCGTCGTTTCTCACACCGACCCTGAGCTCGTCGCCATTGTTTCTGGTACTGGAGAAGGTGGTGGTACCGCTGCCGCTTCGCCCTATGTCATTGCCATGAAGAATATGGGAATTGTCGGTCTTCCTCACTTCGTTAACGCCCTGCTGGTCACCTCAATTTTCAGTGCTGGTAACACTTACACCTACTGCGCTACCCGCAGTCTTCACGGTATGGCTGTCGAGGGCCGCGCTCCTGCTATTTTCCGCAAGTGCACGAAGGGCGGTGTCCCGATCTTCTGTTTCATCTTCGTCATGTGTTTCCCATGCTTGGCATTCCTCCAAGTCAGCAGCGGTTCCAACAAAGTTCTCACCTGGTTGGTCAACTTGATTACCGCTGGTGGTATTATCAATTACATCGTCATGACCACTACCTACATCTTCTTCTGGCGTGCTCTCAAGGCTCAGAGCGTCGACAGAAAGCTCTTGCCTTACTGTGGTTGGTTCCAACCTTGGTCCGCATACATTGGACTTGCCTGGATGATTATGATTGTCACCTGCTACGGCTATACCAGTTTCGCACCCTGGTCGGTTTCAAACTTCTTCATCTACTACACCATGATTCTGTTAGGTGAGTGCGCTGCGGAGGTGGTCGTCGTCGAGGAGACCGAGAAAGAACAGAAACCTGAAACTTCTGAAAATATGAAGAACTTACTAACAAAATTTCAGCGATTGTCACATTTACCTTCTGGAAGGTCTTCAAGAAGACCACTCTCAGGCGTCCTCACACCACCGATCTCGTCTGGGAGCGTCCCGCCATCGATACATACGAAGCCTCCTTCCTCGACCCTCCCAACAGCTTCTGGAACGAAATGTTGGGTCCCCTCAGAAAGAACAAGGGCAGCGATCGTCAAGGCAGCGACTCTGGCAACTACTCCGGCATGGAGTAGATGTCCACCGCGGATATTGCATTATATCATGACAGCCTCTGTGCTATGAACATATTCCTTGTATCAGCATAATGTAAAATGATGACAGGCCCAAAAGCTATTTTTTCTTCCAAATATTTTTGATCGCATGTTTTTCCTGGGGATATCTATTATGTGTGGCTCGGTATTGTCTCAACTCTCTCTCTCAGCTTGCGGTGATGCACCTGATGTGTCCACCTAAATGCACAATGCGTTTCAGGAGGAGTGCACCATTCACGGAGAACAAATGACTTTTGTCCAACTACCTCCCCCTCTCCTGCGAGGCTTCCAACATGGCTGTCAAAATGCAAGATGATGTTGAAATCGGTCAGATTGGCCAAAGAGAGTATGAGTACGCCGAAGCACTTACTCCATCTGATCACGCTCTCAATTATCAGAACTTCTTGCCTTTCGGCAGCAATTTAGTGACCAGTCTACCCTTGAGCAGGCGGAGATGACATTTCTGTCTCTATGCGATTTCCCTAACTTCTACAAGCATGTCATGTGCGCGCTACGTTCCATCCAACGACCTCACAAGCTCCACCATTGAAGAAACTTTAGCGCGATTGATCCTGTTTTTCTTCCTTGGAGATAAAGGCTATGCCAGGAGGTCTGATACGTCGGGATACAACAACGCGGTGAATTGGTAACAATCAGGTTTCTATGCATTCTCTGGTGATTGGAGTACTTGCGTGCCATTGATTAGGGCATTCCAGAGCTGAAGACGCAATGTAGAGATTGTCAAGTGTAGGGTCGGGGCAAATCGTGTGGAAGATGGGATTGAGAAGTTCAGGGATGCGAATACTGAAATTAGATGGGAGAAGTATCATCTAGCGCCTGACTGGTAAGATGTTGCAAAACGAATAGCTCGCCTCCATCAAGATGTTTGAGCAAAAGAAGAAGAAAAAGATGACAAAACAAAACGTACAGCAGCAGGGATTCCCACGTGGTCACCCACCGTAGTACTAATCTGCCGTTCAACTGCTTATGTATGGCAGAGCGGACGGGATGCCCAGTTTTCAGCTGACTGTGGCCGTACGTGCTTGAATCGCGAGGAGTTGGCCCCATCAAGAGGTGAATATCCAGGACCCCTGTTGTTCAAGGAATGACAAGCGTGCTGAGGGTTAACATCTACTCCCAACCATGTCGCATCGACATGAATCCTGGCCATCTGTCCTACCTCAATCGCATGGCAAGGCGCAGCCCTCTTATACCAAAGAGATACGGTTCAGTATCGTGTCCTGGACCGCCAATTCGTAGCTCTTCCTGACAGTCTGTGGTCCTCTGCTCTTTCCAAAGGAAGGCGCCGCGCGGCAGGGCGATGACGATGGCGATGGTGATGCTCTTGACTACGTTCGCGTTGAGTCTTTCTTGAGTTCTCCGTACGTTTTCATATCGATGGCGACAAGGGATATATGATGACTAGCTCAGGCGGGATGTCTTCGTTGTTTATCGAGGCGGTACGGTCGCCTTCTTCGGTTGGTCGCAGTCATGTGGTGACTGGAAGCGCTGAGTTCTATATTGGCAAGAGCCTTCAGGTAGGTCCTGGGTTGATGTGATTGTCACCCCTAGTCATTTACATCTAGCTTCCACGACATTGACATGCATCGCAAGACAGGAAAGAGCGAGGAAGTACATTGGAAGATGCCACGAATCTTGGGACAAATCTCATGATGCTGCCAAGTGTCATTCTGCCCCGCCCGCGGACTTAGCGCCCGTGCCCATCAATGTGTTCTCTCTGTCGCTCTTGCTTTCTTTACCTCCACGGTCGGCATAAACACCTTCAATCGTGGACCTTTCCGCTTGTGACGAATGGATCCATCAGCGTCGTCTCCTGCTGTTCATCATACTTTCAAGCACGGATAGGTTCTCTGTGCTTCTCTCAGCAATTTCGGCCGAAACCAGACCCACAAAGTTTTGGGAAACTGTTGCATGGAATGTGAACGGAAATGATGCTTAAATCCGCCGATGACTTAATGCCATCCCGGAGCTTGAGGGGTAGCTCTACCTCCGGACCTTGACAATATAAAATGTAGCACTCCTCTTTTGGATTGAATTGGTTCATCTCTGCAACAAGCAAACTCCCTTCTCGTCTTTCATCCAACAACACTCAAATCATCATGTCTCTCTTCGAACCCGCACCCGAGCCAGCCACTGAGCTCGGCAGACTGCGCATCCTGTCTTCTACCGCCGGTGTCCGTGTCTCTCCCCTCCAGCTTGGAGCTATGTCGATTGGTGATGCATGGTCCAGCTTCATGGGTAGCATGGACAAGAAGCAGTCATTTGCTCTTCTCGATGCTTTCGTGGAAGCCGGTGGCAACTTCATTGATACCGCCAACAACTACCAAAATGAGCAGTCTGAGCAATGGCTCGGCGAGTGGATGAAGGAGCGTGGCAACCGTGATCAGATGGTCATCGCCACAAAGTTCACTGTACGTGCAACCATCTTATGTATTTGTGCATTTGCTGACGTTTCCATTACAGACTGACTACAAGGGCTACGCTCTGGGCAAGGGCAAGGCTGCCAACCACTGTGGTAACCACAAGCGCAGTCTGTTCATGTCCGTCCGTGACTCTCTAGCCAAGCTCCAGACCGACTTCATTGATATCCTCTACCTCCACTGGTGGGATCACACCACTTCCATCGAGGAGATTATGGACTCTCTGCACATCCTTGTCGAGCAAGGCAAGGTCATGTACCTCGGTATCTCAGACAGCCCCGCATGGGTTGTGTCAGCAGCAAACTACTACGCCAAAGCACACGGCAAGACCCCCTTCTCCATCTACCAAGGCCGCTGGAACATCATGCTCCGTGACTTTGAGCGCGAGATCATCCCCATGGCCCGTCACTTCGGTATGGCTCTCGCTCCCTGGGATGTCCTCGGTGGCGGCAAGTTCCAAACCAAGGCTGCCATTGAAGAGCGCAAGAAGAACGGCGAAGGCCTCCGCAGTATGATGGGAGGCGAGCAAACGGAAGAGGAAGTCAAGATGTCGGCCGCTTTGGAAGAAGTCGCCAACGAGCACAACGTTTCCCTCACAGCCGTCGCACTCGCCTACGTCATGTCCAAGACCATCAACGTATTCCCTCTGGTCGGTGGCCGCAAGGTCGAGCATCTCAAGGACAACATCAAGGCTTTGAGCATCAAGCTGTCAGACGAGCAGATCAAGAAGTTGGAAGGTGTCAAGTCTTTCGACCCTGGATTCCCCAACACCTTCATCGGCGAGGATCCCAAGATCTCGGGACAGGCCAACTTCTTGCTCGGAGCATCTGCCTCGATTGCATGGCAGAAGGCAGCCAAGCCTATCGGTCACGAGTAAACGATATAGCTTCGAAAAGTTACCATCTAATGAAAACATACTTACGTTCATGACCTTTGTCTACGATACCTGTGAAGCCATGACTGATGTGAGTGTTGCGCTTCAGTTACCATATACCCAGTGTCGCTTAGGTGCTTCATGCCTTTCTTGTTTACTATTGCTTGGTTGCTTCACTCTTTTCTTATCCACTCTCCATTGCTTGTTTTGCTTTGAGTTTCCACACCAACCGGTCTCACCAACTTTTCTCGCGAGCGTTCTGCCCACCACATGACAGACACTCACTTCATTTTCGTGCCTTGCGTTCAACAACACAGAGTGGTTAACATGCTCACTGGAAACTACAAAGGGACGCGCTGCATGTAAGACCGATATTCTTTACCTTGACGGACGAAAAGATGCCGCTGGTGATGCAAGAGCAGGGTCATACCAGCTTTGGAAGGTCTTGGTCGTTTTGGAGTTCCGACTTGTGAGATCATGCAACAACATTGACCTGCTCCAACGATCAAATGTCAAGGCCGAGGTAACACAATATCCTGCTATCGTGTTTCACATCAAAAGGACTTCGTGCAGGTCGCACAGAAATTGCGACTTTTCTCGAACCACTGTGGCTGTTGATTTTCCGCAGGGCGCAATTTCCCAAGGAGCGGAAAGCGCGGTTTCCGTGGGGCTTTCCTTTTACGGAACCATCACAAACTTTCTCCTTTCTCTATAAGACCAACCACATTCGCGCCAATTGCGCCATGATTTTGCAGTTGCTTGAATATATCGTTGGATTTGCTGGCATCATTGCGCTTTCGGTGTTGTGTTTGCATCATGGCCGCCATATCTCCTCGCAGGTTTGTTTACCGTTTGTTTTGTGCCGGTGATTGAATGCGATGAGCTGATTGTGGTGTATAGCATTGCTCAGGACGGATTGAGTAAGCCTGTTCAGGATGAACGTTCGCCTCTTGTCTCGGTCGCAGAGACCTCGGAACCGGAAAACCATGCCGTCGACAACAGTGGTGAACGCGAATTCGGAGGTGCCGTCGGCGTGAGCGCAATGATGATTGGTTTCCCTCTTCTCATGTACTACATGTGGATCGGTGCAACCTTTTACGATGGTCATATACCTACTCGCGAGCCTGGACAATCCTGGAGCGCATTTTTCAACCATCTCTTCGACCTGTGCTACGAGCATGCATTCCCCCACGTCAAGGCTTGGACTATCTACTGGACGTTCTTGATTTTCGAAGGCGCTTGCTACCTGTACATGCCTGGTGTCTATGGTAAAGGCAAGAGATTGCCAAGTCTTGGAGGCAAGCAGTTGGAATACTACTGCTCAGCCGTGTGGAGTTGGTACACGACTATCATTCTGGCCATCGTTCTTCATGTCTCTGGATTATTCCCTCTTTACACTCTCATCGATGAGTTTGGAAGCATCATGAGTGTGGCTATAATCTCTGGTTTCTTGGTCTCCATTATCGCCTACTTCTCCGCTCTTTCCCGTGGCGCCGAACATCGCATGACTGGCTCTCCCATCTACGACTTCTTCATGGGCGCAGAATTGAACCCGAGATTGTTCACTTGGTTGGATTTCAAGATGTTCTTTGAGGTTAGAATTCCTTGGTACATCTTGTTCTTGACCACACTGGGTGCGTGTGCGAGACAGTACGAGAAGTATGGTTACGTGTCTGGAGAAGCCTGGTTCTTGTTGATGGCGCATTTCTTGTACGCAAATGCTTGCTCGAAGGGTGAAGAATTGATCATCACCAGCTGGTACGTTCGATTTCTTTCATCATGATGCCATTGAGCAGACCATGATGACAAGAGTGATTTTTTCCTTGCTGACACCATTCTACAGGGACATGTACTTTGAAAAATGGGGCTTCATGCTTATCTTCTGGAACCTCGCTGGTGTACCTCTCTCCTACTGCCACTGCACTCTTTACATCGCCAACCACGATCCTTCCGAATATCACTGGCCAACCTGGGCTCTTGTGCTTCTGTTCATCACTTACTTGTTCGTCTACTGGATCTGGGACACAGCAAACAGTCAAAAGAACATGTTCAGAGCGCAAGAAAGAGGTGTCGCTCTCAACAGAAAGACTTTCCCCCAATTACCGTGGAAGGCTGTTGAGAATCCTGTGTTCATCAAGACAAGAACTGGCGATTCGATCTTGTGCGATGGGTGGTGTAAGTTTTTCTCCTCTGTCTTCGTACAGTTTTCCCCGAATATGTCCTGACGTTGCTCATCACAGACGGCAAAGCCCGCAAGATTCACTACACCTGCGACCTCTTCTTCGCCCTCTCGTGGGGTGCCATCACAGGCTTCCACTCACCATTCCCTTGGTTCTATCCATTCTTCTTCTCATGCATGATTGTGCATCGTGCCATCAGAGATATCCAGAAATGTAGAGCCAAGTACGGAGATGCGTGGATGGAGTATGAGAAGAGAGTGCCATGGTTGTTCATTCCAGTAAGTTATCCTCGAACCAAACAACGATGGGTTGAGCTGACAAAGTATGCAGTATGTCATCTAGGTCGTCGATGAAGAAATGGTTATTACTGATCAAGAAGAATGATAGATGGTGTAAGCAGATCAATGAAACAAAGACCGTTGACGAAGCTCTCAAGGACCATCACCAACAAGAAAACTCATCAACATCTATATCTCCAAGTTCCAAAAAGTGATGATGCTGCAGCACGTGCCGCGAGTTCCGGCAGAACGATTGTCGTCGTAAGCCTGTCGATCACATGACCCCATGGGGCTTACAGACTGCCATACATTTTCCTGGGGCGAACAGTTTCCTCTCAACGGCACTTGCATTGTGGCTAATGACGTTGAGAATTATACTGAACCTATTTTTGCATCCAAAACTACATGAGGCTCAGCCTTGAGACGCACACATTTCTCCTGTCGCACTGCTGTACAGCAATCGCGCGGAAAACCTGAACGAGAATGTTCATCTGCGAGGAATGTACAGAGCTTCAGGGCAGTACTTCTGAAATTGCTGAAGATGTCAACGAGTGAACTTCCCCAGCCGCAAAATTTTCTGAAAACAGACTTGCCGTCGTCTCTGTCGTCGTAAGCATATCGATTCGGATAGGCGGCAGCTACCAGCCATGCATCGTCATCGCCTTACCGGCCACAAACAAGAAAGATCTGAATGCTTGTCGATGCTTAGCATTGGGGATTACGCTGACTACCCCGTACCTTTATTGACATCCTCTTGACTTCTAACAACACGTTCAACCGTTATCCTCTCTGTCCATGGCGTTTTTGAAGAAATATGTCAGGCTGTGCCTTTGCACCATCTTACTCTCAGACTTCACCAACGCTGTAACTCTCGACATCACAGACGCAAGTACGAACAACCTTCGCAAGACTCCTTGAGGTACGCTTTCAGAAGCTGATAATTGCCAGCTTCAATACGCAATGCATCAAAAACTGTCGCGCAAGGTTTGATGGCTTGGTACGCCGGAAACGACACTGGAGGCACGCCTGGTATCTTGCCAGGCCCCTATTACTGGTGGGAAGCAGGAGGAATGTTCGGCCACATGATCAACTACTGGTACTACACTGGAGACGACTACTACAACTCGATCGTTTCCACGGCCATCCAATTCCAGGTCGGCACAGGCGACGACTTCCTACCGGCGAACCAGACAAAAGATGAAGGCAATGATGATCAGGTCTTTTGGGCATTCACAGCCATGGACGCCGCCGAACTCAACTTCCCAGAATCTACGGTCGAAGATGCGCCTTCTTGGCTTTCTCTGGCACAAGCAGTTTTCAACGAGATGGCTGGACGATGGGATACTAGCACTTGTGGTGGTGGTCTTCGTTGGCAGATCTACACCTTCAACGCAGGATACGATTACAAAAATTCGATATCGAACCTGGGTCTGTTTCAATTAGCCGCGCGTTTGGCTCGATACACGAATAATGCGACTTATACCGACTGGGCCGAGAAGTCATGGCAGTGGTATGCTGACTCTTCGCTCTGGGATGTTGAGACATATCAAGTCTTTGACGGCACGAGTACGGACGACAACTGTACTTCGGTGGACCACTTTGAATGGACATACAACTATGCAGCTGCGATCAGCGGTGCAGCATACATGTACAATCATGTCAGTCCTGTCCAACCAGTCTCATAGAACTTTACCGCTAACATATCGTGCTTCAGACCTCGGATCAAAGCTGGCTAGACATCGTTGAAGGCCTCCTCAACACCACATTCACCACATTCTTCCCCACCACAATGGGCGACAAGATCATGGTAGAGATAACCTGTCAACCCCTCGGCAACTGCGATACAGATCAGTTGTCCTTTCGCTCCTATCTCGCCCGCACGCTGGCGGTGACCACACAATTGATACCTTCTCTGCATGAGACCATCTACCCCTACCTCCGCGCATCAGCCCAAGGCGCCGCTGCCCAATGCGATGGCGGTAATACCGGCGCGATCTGCGGCATGGAATGGAACACCACGATATGGGATGGAACGTATGGCGTCGGACAAGAGATGTCTGCTCTTGCGGTTATCCAATCGTTGATGCTGGATACGCAAGATGCTGCATTTGTTGCTCCATTGACAGCATCTACTGGTGGTAATAGTACGAGTAATCCCAGTGCTGGTACAGGAAGTAGTAGTTCTACGTTTGAGCCTTCCATTGCTACCAGACAGATTACTACTGGTGACAGGGCGGGGGCTGCCATACTGACGATCTTGATCTTAGGGTCGATAATTGGGGGGTCTATTTGGTTGATATGGGATTAGCGTGACTTACCAACAGGGATGGAGTCATGTTTGGGGATAGGGGATGGGATGTTATCGGAATGGAATGAAATGAATTACGAAAGCGCAGTCTTCGCGGATCCTTCCTTGAGCATCTCGTCAACATCTGGAAGTTGCGCTTGTTCTTGAGCATCTGAATCTCCGCATCTTATCTGATCCTGTGGTAGTGACCCTGGTCTTATTCCCCCTATCGCAAGATTTAAACTTTGTTGATGCCGAGGTGCGACAACGTCCAAAAAACGGTTTCGTCCTCGCCTACGGCTTTGTTTACACGGTGCGAAGAGGCTGTAGATAGCTCGCATCGATGGCTCTTCTATTCTCAATCTTGTCGGCTCCTCTACTCAAGCACAATCCCTTCAGTTCGGAACGGCGAAAACTTTGTATCGGTACTGCGTAGACTGACATGGTCCACTTCCGATACGTCGCTTGCTCACCAATCAATTTCGACTTGACGCGCAATGGTCAACGATGGACGGCCCCGTGCATGCTTGACATGCAAGCGACGCAGAATCAAATGCGACCACACAAGACCTTCATGCGCAAGATGTGTCCTTGCAAAGATACATTGCAAGTGGCACAAGCCTGCCGAAAAGCCCAAGATCACGTTCGTGGAAATAAATCAGACTGTTGCCCCACGCTATCGATCCGGCCAGATACAGGGCACAACCGGAGCGTCAACCACGTTGAAACATGCTCTGCATGATGACACAGAGACGCAGGCGCTCGCATTCTTCGTGCGATACTATTCTTTGGGTTCAGTACCAAATGGTGGACCTAATCCTGGATTATTCGGACACGTCATGCCCGCAATCTCTTCCTCTCGGACCTCTGCGGCTGCCATGTCAATCTCTGCTGTGGCTTTGACTGTGTATTCGAGGTGGCGTATGGACAAAAACTTGGCCAAATGTCGTGCCAAAGTCTTAGGTCAGGCTATCAAGAATTTGTCCGGAGATCTTCAGAAGGAGGACTCAAGGCGGACCGATCTTACTCTATTGACCACGCTGCTACTCCAATATCACTCTGCCTTTGAGTCTTTGCTGTTTTCCAACAAAAGCACAATTGTGCATCACCTTGGCGCACTTGCTTTAGTCAGAGAATTTGGTCATCCTTCTACTTGGTCGCCCATCGCTAGCGAGTTTGTGGGTGTAATCATCCATCTGGATATCACAGCTGCCATCCGCGAACAGCGTCAAGTACACCCCGAGGTGCGCTACTGGAGATCGATCATCAATTCCACTTCCGTGGATCCTAGTAGGTATCTGGACACTCTGGGCATTCAGGTCGCCGACTTGCAATTTCGAGCAACTGCATTCCAAGGAGGCACAACGCTTTGCTTATCACCCACAGAGATCGACACGCTTTTGGATGACATTCAGCAGCTTGACGATAGCCTCGTGCTGTGGCAGGGAAACGTATCGAGATTCTGGGGCCCGTTCAACTGGTCTCCTCCGGGGATCATCTTTCCCCCAATTCAAGCATTCCAAGGATCTTGTCATGTGTACACCTCAGTTACTGCGGCTAGGAGAATGAACGACTCGCGAAGTCATCGCCTGACTCTCGCACTGATAGCCCTCAAGCTGAATGTCGAACGAGAGAAAAGCATTGAGGAGATTTGCAAGTCGAATTCAAGCCAGAGCGGCGTACACGTCCTTGTCAAACGCATTCAATGGCTTGTCGACGGTATCTGCGGATCGGTCCCCTTCTGCCTAGGTAACAGAAGCAGGGTCGGAACTGTCCTAGACTTCGGTGATCCAACCTGGATATTCCCTACGTGTCACGACATGTCTGAAATGTACGGTTTATACGGACGGCCAGCCGAACCAAAGGGACTTGAGTCTGTCGCAGACCATTACAGCCACGCTATCACACAAGGCTCCTGGCTGATGTTAAGCAACCTTGCACTATTGGTTGCCATGTTTCTGAGCAACAAGACCTTGGCCTCATCTTTCCCACTTAAGGATGGACAATTACCTTGGATATGTCAACAATATCTTCGAAATTTATCGCTGAACGCGATCGAGTGGACTCACGATAGCTCGGTTGTAGAACAGGTACTGACGGGAGTGAATTTGCCGCCTGCAGAAGTACTCATTTCTGAAGCAAGCAGATGTATAAGACGCGTCTCGCGTGGACTTCAGCTTACTGATGATACATGAGCAACGGATCAAGATGTACCAATTACAGGTAACTAATCGATCAATTTAAGAAGCTTCCTGGGAAAAGTTAGCTAGTCGAAAAGGAACAAACAGGTACTCCTGATCTGTCGTTCTTCCGCTATGATTAGCACAACATAAATTGGTCTCAGCGGAGCAAAAGACCGGCAGATGCGACCGGATCTGACATTAGCGAAAGATTTCGACCCTGAATACCGGCAAGCCATTTAGCCGATGCAATACGATGATCAGTGTCTTTCACGACACGTTTCTTGACAATCTCCAGTTCTCAAACCCCGTTGTATACATTCTATTTCACCAATCCCACGAGATTCACCTACCATGATTCAAGTTCTCGACAACTCGCGAAAAGAAGCTGAAGGGTTGCAATACTACCTGCTCGGCTTCAACATCAAAGGATCCTTCTCACCGCTTCTACACAACACCGGATTCAAAGTTCTTGGACTACCACACACATATGGCCTATTCGAAGTTCCCAATGTGGATGACACCGTCGAGAAACTCCTTCAAGATCCCAAACTCGGCGGCTTATCAGTGACAGCCCCGCACAAACTCCAGGTCGGCAAATACATGGACGAGATCTCGGAAGAAGCAAGAATCATGAGTTCGGTCAACACAATCGTTGCCAAAACTGCGTCTGGTCAGAGAAAACTCTATGGTGACAATACCGACTGGCTTGGTATCACACGCTGTATCCAAGGCGGCAAAGTTGATCTCGATGTCGTCGGGACAACAGCTGTGGTTTTGGGTGCCGGTGGAGCTGCAAGAGCGGCTGTGTATGCTTGTATCAAATTGGGCATTCAGCACATCATTGTCGTCAATCGGACGTTCGACAGAGCACAAAAACTTGCAGCAAGCTTCCCAGACCACAACATCGAGATTGTAGAATCTCTTCGGAAGCTGGAAGAACGCTCAAGCGATAGCCCACTGGCAACCTCAGTCATCGTGGGATGCCTCCCAGCAGAAGTCCTCGATGAATCCGACATTCCAGACTTGATATTCCCCGCTGTTCAAAAAGGTGTTTTGGTGGAAATGGCCTACGGAAAGGCGACTGAGATTACCAAAAAAGCAATGGCAGCTGCGAATTGGGCTGTCTTTGATGGAATCGATGTGCTGCAGCAACAGGCTTTTGGACAGTTTGAAGCATGGACTGGGAAGCCCGCTCCTAGGAAAGAAATGATGGAGGCGGTGAACGAACCTTTGGGACGACAACTCAATCCTGCCTTTGCGGTAGATGGGAAGTAATTGGATGACTTATGGAAGATGTATGGATTGGAGTACATGGATCATGATAGCATCTCACACTCATATCAGATTGATGTCCTTCATATAATTGCCATCAAGTGCAGCAGAGATGAAGCCCCGTGTGGGTCATGCCGCAGGATTGATAGTAGTTCCGTTCTCACGCCCACGAATCTGAAGCTTCGCGATCAGTAACGGCAACGATGTCGGCTAGTGAGACCGTACTTGAGTAAGACGAGGTCAGCTGCTGCGTCGACACCAGACCAAGCCAAGAGGCCATGATTCTATGGCTGGAAGACCTTGTCTCCCCGCATCGAGTCTTCGATTCCGGATAATACTTCTGCCAGCTATCTCCCTTGCGTCCGACGCTATGATTCTACCCAACCCTAACCCAATATCCGGGTGAGTCTTTGGCCATGATTCAATTGCTGAGAGTCAGATGACTGAGTGATAGATTAAGCCAGATCTCGTGTGATGTGACTCTCTTGTCTAGTCGAGCTTTGAACCCTTTCCCCATATCAAGGCCCGCGACACAGGCGCATTCGTCAAAGATAACCTTCATCTTGCAACAATCATGGTCGATCTACATACCCTGCCGGAGAACTCACGACCTGATTCGGCCTTCCGAAACAATGGACCGGACAACCTAGTTCTAGAACGATACAAGCTGCGAGAATTGGCAGAGGGATGGCCATGCTACAGGTACGTATTCTTCCATCATCGCTCAGCAGTAAAGGAGCAAAACTCTTGCTGACTGTGGCTCTCTACAACAGAGATTCTTGCGAGTGGGAGAATTTGAAGTCCATTTTCCACCCCGATGCGTATATCTACACATCATGGACTGGTCGCACACACTTCGAGGACTTCATCAAGGCGAGTCAAGCAGGAATGGATAAAGGAGTGTGCATCATGCACCGAATTCATGGTACGACAACCGACATCAACATCGAAGCCACACGAGCTGTGACCAAGATGAAGGCCACGATCACCCAGCGCTTCGAGTTCAAAGATGGCATAGAAGCCGATGCCGAGTCGGACTGCCGCTTCGTCTTTTTCTGGTCAAAGAATGAGAAGGGCGACTGGGCAGCAAACTTTGTCCGTCATTTCTACGAGAAGGACAAGTTGATTCCTGTCGACCCAAACAGGGTTCCCAAGATCGATGCAGATGCAGCCAAGGAGTACCCGATTGGTTACAGGTATCTTGCATACTGTCAGGAAAGAACTATGGGCGTCAAGGTGATTAGAGACTTGCCTGGTCATCGCAGAGAAGCTGGCTCGACCATCAATGGCGAGAAGCACGATATACTGTACAAGCAGATAAAGGCGTGGATGGATGGTCAGAATGTTGAGATCTGAGTAGCTAGACACGTTAACAAGATGTGAAAGTACCATGTGGTCTGAAACCATTGTTAACCGGGTCATCACATATGTCCAAAGCCCATGTTGTATCTTGCAGAATTGTGCCATCTGCTATACAGAAGGTGGGGGAAGACGGTCATGGTGCAGTCCCCCGCACTTTCCATTCCGGCACTGTCTTTATCCGAGCCCCTCATCACCGCTAGACACTTCGACAACCAGGGCATCACTCAATCACTTGGTAGTCGCGGTTTGCGTATCACGAAAATTTCTGCAAATCTCCCAACTGTTGTCTCTCAAGAGCTGGCGAGGTATATCATCCTAACTACCTTGTAACTCTCCATCAGCCATGGCCTCGACAATAAAGTACCAGCCAGCAATAGCATCCATGAGCCTCGGACGCGCCTGGGTACATGACTTCGAGAAGAAAATCAAAGCGGCATCCACATCTGGTTTCAAAGGCATCGAGATCTTCTACGAGGACCTAGAATACCTCGTGAAGGACTTGCCCCCTTCTACCGATCAGTCAGGACCACCTACTCGATCCCAGCTGGTGGCAGCTGCAACGAAAGCCAGAAGAATCTGCGACGAAAACACTCTGACTATCATCGGACTGCAGCCATTCTTGTTCTACGAAGGACTGAAAGATCGCCAACAGCACGACCGCCTGATTGAAAAGCTGCACGTCTGGTTCGATATCGTGGACATATTAGGCACGGATATCATCCAGATCCCAAGCAACTTCTTGCCCAAAGATCAACTCACAGGAGATATGGCCACGATAGTAGCGGATATGGTAGAAGTTGCCGATTTGGGCTCGAAACGCACACGACCAATCCGATTCGCGTACGAAAACCTCTGCTGGGGGACATTTGTCGACACTTGGGAGGCAGCTTGGGATATCGTGCAAAAAGTTGACCGTCCAAACTTTGGTATGTGTTTGGACACATTCAACATCGCTGGCCGCGTTTGGGCAGATCCTGCTTCCCCCACCGGTATGGTGGAAGATGCAGAAGCCGGTTTGACTGCATCGCTTGATAGACTTGTGAAGACGATCGATGTCAACAAGGTCTTCTACATCCAAGTCGTGCATGCCGAACGCATTGACCCACCTCTGGACGACAAACACCCCTATCACTTAGACGGCCAGCCGAGTCGCATGTCTTGGTCACGAAATGCTCGCTGCTTCATCTACGAAACCGAGAGAAACGCCTATCTACCTGTAGAGAGAGTTGCCAGAGCGATCATCGAGGGTCTGGGGTATCAAGGTTATGTGTCAATGGAGCTATTCTCGAGGACACTCTCAGAGTCAGAGCAGAGCGTTCCTGAGAGCCATGCTCAGCGTGGAATTGAGGCATGGAAGAAGTTTGAGCAAGCGCTGAATTTGAATCTGGACTGAGATCGACCAAACGCATGCTTTGAACTCATTAGGTATACATGGAGCAACGTTAAAACATTGTATCTGAATTTTGCTGGGAGTCAATCGCCTTGTCAAAAGGGGGACTAGTAATAAATGCTCAACGAGCTGGAGCAAGTATACTCCCGCTTGTCGTTTGTGCTTTGAAAAGTTTATCTCATTTCTCGTCATTATTTCTGCGGAGAAGGGAGTATGGTTCTTGGATTAGTATGTTCGGCAACATGCATAGCCACATATTGGTCCAAGATGCTATTCCTCATTGTCTTTTGAGGCGCGGGATAACCGGTGAAGAGCTCGAATTGTGCACGACCTTGTTCAATCAAAACTTCAAGAGGCTCGACGCAGATCCAGCCTTTGTGGGCATTATCATGTGCTTGCTGTAGTAGCGGTGTCCACGATGATTTGTACGAGAGCTTGTGTTCTGTCAGTTGTGCTCGAGCATTGTGACTATTCTACTGACCTCGACGATGACACCTCCTGTCCTGCTATGGAACCACTGTTGCGGAATCGTGAATTCAGGAGGGGCAACATCTCCTATTTGATGCGCCGGTATCGTGCAAACTACTATCGTGGGCTGTGCAAGCTCATCGGGCCAAGGTGAACCGAGGGTTTCGATTACTCTAACGAGACACTCTTGTGCTCTGCGGGACTGCAAGGGGCTTTGATGATGTGACTGCTTGTGGTTAGACTTGCCAGATAAGGCGGTGAAGTGATCCGCAACCTGAATCGCCTTGCTGTATGTCCGATTCCAGATCATGATGTTTTTCACACCCATTCGCAGCAGGGCATAGATTGATGCGCGAGCCATACCACCAGCACCTATGATGAGAGCCGAGGAACTGGGCCTGACAGTATTCGCAGGCGACAGATAACGATGTATACACGTGTAGAGGGCGGTCCAATCTGTGTTGTCCCCGTACAAACTAGAGATTGGACCAGCACGGTTTCTGCATGACGTGGACAACTGAGAAGAGTCGGCGCTTTCCTCATCCAGCATGGCCCTCATAGGCATGATGGTATTGATAGCTTGTATCGCTTTGGCCGGCTCACTTATTGAGTCGAGCAGCGATAGTATCTCAGACTTAAATGGAAGACTGATACTGGCGCCACCAAACGTTTCATCTACAAGCAAAGCAAAATCACTCAGACTTCGAGACTGCCTGATAGAATAAGTATGACCCATGCCGAGAGCATCAAAGGCGGCGTTATGCATCAATGGCGACAAACTATAGTCAACACTTGCGCCGAATATGTGGAAATGCAAAGGCTGGTAGATGAAGCTCGCAAACCTGGCTTTCATCAACTGTTGAGAAGTAAGAAGAGATGTGGTTGGATCCGAATTCGGTATGTTTGGATGTCGCACGGGCGTCATACACGGACTGAGAACCATGGAGGACCTCGCCTGAATCCCAGTGTTGTATGCTATGAGTGGTACCTTGGATCGGGACGCCATGATAGCCTGCAAGAGAATACAATTCCTGTCTTCTGAGACCGACCTAGCCTCACGAACGAGGCGGACAACGTGACAACCTAATGTCACGGCCCGATCAAACTGCTTTTGGAGATCCAAATCTTTCCAAGATGGAGATTCTCCTTTCAGATATGAGCGGTGGCCAATGACTTTGGTCCGACCGACCGAGTTTGTCAGGTTTTCGATCTGACGCTCACTACAGCGGAGATCGATGGTGATAAAGTCGGGGAGAAGACGAAGTCCGTGTGATAGCAGTTCAGCGTACTCGCCCTGTTCCCGGACCAAACTTGGACGATCACACTCAACGTGATAGATGATAGAGGCTCTGGACCGACGTCGAATCATCTGGAGAGAACGACTAACGCGGTCCCAATCGACTGGCGTATACTGCGGTGGACGGCAGCGAACAACCAGCTCAATTGCGTCGGTACCGCAGTCCAAGTCAATAGAGCTGAAGCCTTCCCGAGCAACTTCTTCTATGCGTAGACTGAAAAGGGTCGAGTGCTCACGTTCCGATGGCGAAGATGGAGAGAACATTGAAGACGCAGGCATCGAAGCACCCCCAGTTAACGAGTTCAAGAATTCCAGAAAGTCTTGCTTCACATTCTGAAGGAGCGAAGGCGAGTTGAGCGTCTGATTCTGTCGCCCGAGACTCTTTGAGAGGTCAGTGGAGAGGGGACTGGCTGCCTCGCTTTCCGGCAAGTTGAAGAATTCGAGGTTGGATATCTGTCGGCAGTGTCGCTGGCTTTGTCCAAGGATTTGAAACACCTCGCGACTATTTGGAAGACCAAGATGTTGCCGTATCAACGTTATGTCGCGATTAATCATCACCACAGGATGCGTGAGGGCGAAGGCGCGAATGAGCGACTGACTTTGCGGTTCGAATGCCTCAGGGCCGCAGACGAGCACGCACCCAGTTCCATGCTTCTTGAGTATCTCCTTCAGGGTTTCGGAGGCGATTTTGCGATAACTATTTAACCCCCGCTCCTTGATGTACTCAGACCTTCGCAAACCGTAATGCTCGACAAGCCATTTTTCAGTGTCGACCAAACGAAAGCGCAAAGCCGTAGCGGCAATGACTGCAAAAGACGAAAGACCGCTTCCTTTCGTGCCAACCAGGACTAAAGAAGCATCTTTTTCAAAGGTAAGTCTTGCCGTTAAAGGCTGGAAATTGTGCGTGATTCGATTGGTAAATGATTCGTTGTCGTCGCAAGCACTGGAATGACGGCCTTGAGTCTCTCGTGTGTTGTCGGCAGTATAATCGTGAGTAGAAGCTCTAACGCTGGACGGGGGAGAGCAAGATGTCGTGTCAAGACGACGTCTCTTGTTGGGGCTCGCAGGTGCAGGCAAAGCCAGATTGCCGGTCATGTCACTGGTTGCGCATATCGCAGAAGAACCAGCCTGGAATGGACGCGTGTTTGAGGCAATTGTCTTCCAATGCGCTGCTACATCCAACCATTGACTGCTGGAAGATGATCGTGAAGCCAATTCATCAGGCAGTTGCGGCGCTGGAGACGGGCGAGTACTCGAGTAGGAAGGACGAGCCCGGAAAAAAGCAAAGCCGAACGCGCCAAGTGAGGGGGTCAACTTCGGCTCCGGCCCTGTGGCAACCCTGAGCGTCCGGGGCAGTCTCCTCCTCGCCTCGGCCGAGACTGCCGCCACGCTTCTCATTCGTCCGTGTTGATGCAGTTTTCCATCGATCTCAAGCAGGGAGAGCTCTCACATCTAGTACTGATCTGCTGTCTGACTTAATCGAACAGCACAGGCGCCCTTTTCGAGGGTCTCGCCGCTCTTGCACACCTCGGCGATCTCGCCACACGTCAAATCTGTGAGCTCTCTTGTCTGGTAACTAGTCATCAGCGCATGGCGAGGACACTCTCGCTAATGCATTGGTATCGTGTGCCACTACCTGAGCATGTCGCAAGCTGCAGTTGACATTTCTCGGAAGCGTCAGCGAGTCACGCAAGCCTGTCACCGATGCCGAAGTAAGAAATACAAGTGCAACAGCGTCCGCCCGGCATGTTCTACCTGCATCGCATCGAACTCTGAATGTTCCTACGGTACCGCTGTCAAACGACGTGGACTTCAATCTGGATATGTCAGAGCAATTGAGATATTATGGGGCCTGGTCTTCAAGAGGATTGCCGGTAGTCAAGATGGAGTCAACAAGCTGCTTGTTGAGCTCTCCGTCGTCATCAACCAGACTCCTGCCGACAGCAACGGAAATGACAACGCAGACGACCTTTTGAAGTACTGGAGAAGCAGTGGTGTACCATCAGCTATTGAGTCGTTGTTAGATGGTGAAGTCATCAATAGTCCCAGGCTACAGACTGCAGTCCCTGTAGACACAGACGCGAATGTTGATCTCAGTCTGGCATCTCTTCAAGTTTGGCCTCTACCACAGTCAACCCGTTTTCCAGGCACAACACCGTCAGCAGCATCACCACCACCACTCCCGGAATCATTACAGCAACTGATGTCACCAACGGTGGTGGGGGTTTCAGATTTAACATACTCATTGGAGACACCAATCTCTAGACATCAAACGCATGGAGAAAACTCACTGTCTGACTGGTCGCCTCTCCCATCAGATTGGCATGACCTGATTCAGATTTATCTGACCGTCGAGCACTCATGGCTCCCAATTCTCGAGCGACATGCTCTCTTCCGAATAGCATATACTTACCAGGACCATTGTGACCCCCGGAAATCCCTCGATGACCGGCGTCGTGGTGAGTTCTCAAGCTTGTGGGCTGTACTAGCACTCGGCGAAGTACATTCTTACGGCATCCAATCTTCAAGGGTCGTCCAATTCCGGTCTATCTCCCAGTACTTTCTCTCTAAGGATCCGATGCATGAGGATTATCTTGATTACGCCCAGGCATTGCTACTCGAATCTATCCTCCATCTCGGCCGCAACAACCTGGTACTTGCCAAGTCAGCGCTGGCTCAAGCTTTTGTTCTCTCCTCCGGGGTCGAGGGTCAGGAACTCTCAGCTAAGGTTGCGTTTCAAAAGCAACTTCATCTCACACTTTCTGGATGCTTCGTCGTAGACACACTTTTATCTTTCACCATGGGCACCAGGCCGCAGATGACATCAGACGATCTTCCCTCGGGTTCACCTTGCGATGAGTCTGGTTCAGATGAATGGGAGCCTTTCATCAACAAATTTGGAAAACTCCCGTCGTCTGGGTCATCAAGTGTCAGCACGCTAGCAGCACCCAGTCGTGTATCCAGCACATTCAACTGCCTTGTCAAACTGCTTTGCATTCTGAATGCTGCCATGCGAGAGCAGACATCCAAAGTTGCACTCATGGCGTCCATTGAAGCTTGGTGCATCAACATACCTGCTCATCTCAACATAGCCGAGTCGTCAAGCAGTTACACATCAAAAAGCTGCTTGCCACCGCAGCTTCACCTCAAAGCATTGCGAGTTGCCGCTTCGTTCCTTGGCACTTCCGGGTCAATCCGGGATCAGACCTATGTGCTCAACAACGACACCCAGCAGAGATTGAGGAAGGACATGGGATCCGTTGTAGTGCACATGAGTCAAACGTTTGGCGTCAAATCTCTTCCCGCATCTCTCAGCGTTCTGATTCCTTTGCTCGAAGCTCACCATTTTTGGCCCAATGAACCGGGGCAGTCGAACGTTAGTGATACAATCACCGAGTACAAAAGTCTTTGGGGGTGGAACAATGCGCTTTGCTCCGACGACAGCGGTCTGCCGCCAATGCTTGTCACACAAGGTCTGTCGGACGACGTCCCTCCTCGCGAGTCGCTGAATCACCTGATACCCACGGCTGACCCGGACAACACGTCAGGGCGGCAGAGTGGACAGGTTTCAACTTCGAACATTGTAACACATGAACAGCCGGATACGACTGGAATAGATGTACCGGCACAGGCTGTGCCTAATGATACCGATATATCTCAAGACGATATCTTGCTCGGAAACACTCCAGATCAGTTGCGAGACTATCTGGCCCTTTTGCAGGGGAACGAAAGGTGAAGAGCCCCAGAGACGTTGTCTAGGAGTAGACTCGCTAATGAGAATTAGTACGAACAATGATCAAAACTTCATGCAGTCGCTCGGTTTCTTCGACAACTTCGATTATACGGATCTCTGATGACGTTCTTTCTCGTAGCCATATGTAGCTTGAGCCTCGCCTACTCCAAGAACGTGGGAAGAATATTGGCGCTGTGCGTTCCGGCCGATTGCATGCTTTCCGAACCGGCAAAGCCTTTTGCCGATACAGCATGTCGGGCCGGGATTCTACGCTTGCGGAGCAGAGCTTCACTACTATAAGGTCACGCAGTGGGCAGAACGGCACTCTTTCAGCGAAAAACACCCTGCCAAACAACATCGATGTATCTCACCATGAGTCAAGCTCAAATGCGAGACGCAACATCCAGCACGAAAAAGCTGCACTTGATCGGCATCGGCGTTGGCCACAGTATTGCACCAATCATGCACAACTACATTTGCAAAACCCTCAATAAGCCATGGACATTCGTCGCAACCGAAGCAGTAACGATCGAAGCAGCTATGGATATCATGAAGGCGCCAGACTTTGCCGGCGCCGTCGTCACCATGCCATACAAGAAGACCGTGATGTCTTTCTTACACGGACTCGACCCCTTGGCCGTCAAGCTCGGAGCATGCAATAATGTATACATTACTGCAGATGGTAAATTACAAGGCACGAATACGGACTGGAGGGGCATCAAGGGATGTCTGCTTGCCGCTAGCGACAAAGGTATTGGCAAACCTGCCATGATTGTTGGAGCAGGAGGTGCAAGTCGCGCTGCGGTTTACACACTGGCCATCGAACTCGAATGCCCAGTCATCTATGTGGTCAATCGTGATGACCAGGAAGTTCAGGATCTTATCGCCGATACCACTGCAATGTTATCAACTCCCGATTCAGCTAAGAAGTCTTGCAACATCGTCCACATTCGCCATGTTGAGCAAGCACGCTCTCTTGCATCACCATACTATATCGTCGGTACCGTTCCCGATAGCGCGCCTGTCACCGAAGCAGAAAAGATGGCCGTCAAGATCTTGGACCACTATCTCGCGTCTGCAGAGGAGCGTGGTATCTTCCTCGACATGTGTTTCAAACCCAGAGTCACGAGGAAGCTCAAGCTGGCTAGAAACCATGGATGGCAGACTGTTGAGGGTACAGAAATCATCGGTCATCAGATTCAAGAGCAGTACAAGGTGTGGATTAGTCCAGAGTCTGACGCTGAGGTCGTTAGCCCACAATTGGCTCAAGACGCGTGGAGCACATTGAGAGCGGCTGCAGAGAGCAGTACAGGCATAAATTACGACGTGGATGACTTGATTGTAGCATAAAAATAAGCAACTTTGATGCCGATACCATGAATCAGCATTTTAAGCGAAACAACCATTGACTTCTTCATGAATCGTAAGACATGCGGGCCAGACCTGTTTCAGTAAAACAGCAAGACTAGAACATCTGTCTGTCTCTCATCTCAACAGGAAGGAAGACCATCATGAGAGCAGAAATCCAGATACCACCAGCACCGAGCCATAGAATACCAGAACTCTGATCGGCAAGCAGACTTGCTCCGGCGAAAGGCGCAACCACACCGGCGATACGGCCTAGGCAAGAAAGCATACCACTGGCACTGCCACGGTATGCCGTGTCGAAAAGCTCAGGAGCCGAAGCGTAGAGAACGGCGTTGAAGTACTGTCAGGAAAGTCAGTTCATGATGGTCTGTTTTGAAACCATTGTTCAGTGACTTACAGTCTGCATAATATATTCGAAAGCATTGAGACCGACGTAGCCAGCGGTGGTGGCGACCTGGGTATACATGGCCATAGCAAGACCTTGACAGATGGCAGAAAAGACTAGCGACCACTTTCTGCCAACAAGAGGAAGTTGAACAGACAGCATGGCAATGATGGCACCGAGGATACCAGGGGTATAGATGGCAATGTAATGGACGTAGGTCGTAGTGACAGAACCAGACGTAGTGACTTCGTTGCGGAGAAGAATCAAAGGCAAGAATTGGCCTGCCAGGTTGAAAGACCAGTAATCACCCATGTAGGCGATTGCCAGAAGAACGAAAATGAACATCTGCAGCTTGTTGGTGAAGAGAGCTTTAAGATGTTTGAAGCTGTTCGCAGTATTGCGAAGGACGCGCTTGAAAGTCTGCGCTGTGCTGAGGGGTTGACCGGAGGCTGCGAGCTCGTCGTGCGAAGTTGTCGCCATTGCATCAACGGCGGCAAGATGAGCAACAGTCAAAACCGGTGGAGGGGCCTTGTTGAATTTGGCAATCTTGTGCAAAACTTCGATAGCCTCTGCCTCTCTGCCTCTGCTGACCAGAAACTTGGGCGATTCGCGGAAGGTAAAGACAAAGTAGCGCAAGAAGAAGACGACCAAAGTCATACCTCCAAGGATGATGAGCGTGTATCTCCAGCCCATGTTGCTGGACACGGTGCAGCAGGGTCTTTGGCCGGTACTGCAGGCGGGTAGATCGATATCACAACGCCATTTGGGTCTCGCTGCAGTGCCATACGCGATGACTGACGCGATTACGACACCAATAGGCTGCCAGAGCGAAAGAAGAGCGACCAAAAAGCGGCGATTCTGAGGCAGAAACTCAAGAGCGATAGTGGCATCGATGGGAATGTTTCCGCCGAGACCGAGAGAAGCAAGGAAGTAGATGGCGCAGATTGCGCCATAGTTGTTCTTTGGGGCAGCCTGTACGAATGTGAGTTTCTGCGGTAATATGAATTGAGTGAGGGCAGAAAATGAGACATACCAGTAAAAGACCAAATACAGAAGTGATCAGACAGGTGAGATTGAAAGCCCAGCGACGACCAATAACATCAACCAAAATACCGAAAGTGAAAGCTCCAATGGCCAGACCAGCATTGGCGCAAGAGTATATATCTCCCTGTCTGGCATCGGGCACACCCATCTCCTGATAGATGGCCGAGGCGACAAGACCAACGCCTTGCGACCAAGCCAGATCCAAGAAGTAGCCGAAACCGCACAAGAACCAAATGCACCATTGGTATCTGCCCATGCCAAATTTGTCGAGCTCAGCATTGATCAAGGCTGCCTTCTTCTCGAAAGTTGTAAGTGAATGCGCAGCGTTGCCTTTGAAAACATTGCCCATGGAAAGTCCAGCTTCCGGCGCGACGGGAACGGTGGCCTGGCCTACTTCGGCTTCGGCCTGAGTTGTAGACATGTGTCGCAAACTCTTCTCATCGTGATCGTGAACCGACTCTGGTCCCTTCGAGCGCGAGAAGGAGTCCATCATGATGGTCTCAGTATATTGTGTTGTGTCGAATTGGTGAAAGAAAGGACCTTGATGGTGATTGTTTTTGCGTTCTTCACCCCGATAAGATAAGCTTGTCTGTAGGCAAGGGCGACGCCGAAGACAGCAGGCGCGAATCTGAACAAAAACAAAGGTCGAAACTTCAAAAGCAGGCTTGCACAAGCACTTTATCTCCACCAAGCTCTGCAGCGTGTGGCGGCAAGCGGAAAGCGCATGTAGAAAACTTCGCCATGATTATGTACTAGTGAGAGTAGGATCCAGGAAACCGGCCAGTGCTTCCAAGAACACGCGAGCTCAAGAAGGCCATCCCGTCCTTCAGAACTGCTGTCATTGACTGGTTTCTGCGTTCCCGCCTTGCTACTGCCACTAGTGTGATGGTCGATAGCTGATCTCTACCATCTCTGGTTGATCGTAAACTTTTCATCATCCTTGGCAAGATCTATGGGGTTAAAGGTGGATCTGTCGGCGCAATCTGGGCCGATGAGCCAATCAGGTGACTGCTATTTTCTTCCTCCGCGATGTTGAGGCTCCGCATCAAAAGCTATCGACAGCCTTGCGCCAGTGCTCAAAACCTTTGAGCTTTGATTCATAACATGAGACGATGTTTATCCATGTCTCGATTGAAGAACTCCAAGAAAGTCGGACATGGAGTGCATTTTTTGCAGGACAAGTCAGCTGTCGGCATGAATCCGCGATCAGCCAGTGACGTACGGTTACGCCATGCAGGACATTATCCATTGCAGGCAGGTATTGCCGTTATCTGTAATAGCGTTGTCGCAATACTTGAACGGCCAAAACCCCGGCTGGATATATGCTATTGCTATTGCCACATGAGGTCTGCAGTCGCAATCCTTCGACAGCCAAACATCCTCGCTGACTTTTCGCTAAGCATCCTGTTGCAATCGTACGAAAGACTCAGGTCAGAACCACAATTTCGCTTTGAACTTTGTTGTCCTCCATCCATTGGTGTGCCTCGACGATTCAGTCAAATTTGGGTGTTTGCCAATGCATACATTTCATCACTGCTTTACGACTACATCCCAGTGTCGAGTCTGTTGATCATTCTGATCTGTTCTGACTGTCACAATGACCCTGGCAAAACCGCGCTCGCCTGTCTCAGAACGTGTCTACTATTCCACCAAGGTAAGCAGGTAACCCATCTTGTGATTGAGACATTGAACTGGTTTTTACGGCTTCCAACTTGAATTTGCTATGCAGACTCAATTAGTGCTTGTGAACAGGTGATTGGTATTGAAGGCTGTGTGCTAGACGCTGTCCAGAGCTAAAAGATACAAGGCTGCGAAGACCATGGAAGCCATAATCTGGTTGAGAAGACATCTTTATATTGCTAAATCGACACTACATAAGACAAATGTTCACTCTGGAAGCAAGTTCAGGTACTAGAAAACAAATTTCAAGTCCTGATTATAAGCACAAGCAGCTTGACTCGGGATTGAAATATCGATTGACCACTTCCTCAACTCTGAACTGAAGCAGTTACTCTCTTACTTTGTTCGTGGATCTCCTGCTGGTTATACTCCCATGGGCTTTGGCTACTTCTTCGATGGCCAGCCCTTACCGTCCATGGACAAAAATAATGGCACCTGAGTTGCACCCAATGGTCGACCATCAATCCTGTTCGCAGCATAAAGGTAGATATCAGCAGCAGCTTGACCTGATCTTGGAACAGCAACGAACACAGAATAAGTCACACTCGGACGATATCTCGTAGATCTAGAGACAGCAGTACATGTAAGCGCACCCGTAGATTCCGTGACTGAGCATTGAAGCGGGCTCCAGGACGTTGGATAGCTCTCCAGGTAATCCTGAGTCAAAGTAGCCAGCTGCACTGAATCTGAACGGAAACCGGGGATCTCGTAGCTAAGAATGCTGTTGCTGTTGCCCAAATAGAGATGTCCGGAGGTCTCGTTGAAGGTGTAGCCTAATGCTGGAGGTTGTCTGCGGCCAGTGTACACGGTTGCGTATTCATTCTTTCCGTCTTGTCTGGACTCCAGCGCCCGGTTCTTAAAGGCAGGGCTCAGAGGTCCAATGAAGACACGGGAGCCGCTGCGAATGGCGTCTTGAGTCGAGGTGGGTACACTGCTAGGTTCACTCAGTGTCGTACTAGAAATGGCGGATGAGGCATGGGAAGAAGTTGTCGAGCCAAGATCCGTAGATATGCTGCTTGAAGCAGTCGCGGTGGAAATCCCAGTGCTAGTTGTGTTCATCGAGGTCTCCGTTGCAGCTGAAGAGGTGGTGGTGACAGAGGATGAGACACCAGATGTGGTGGCAGTCGAGAATCCATCTGACGAAGTAGTACCATTGATGAATAGCGAGCTGCTGCTACTGCTTGACAAAGTGCCGTTCACGGCTCCTGTCGTGATTGGAATGATAGGACCACTAGGCACTGTGATACTTGGGAAGGCGGTACTTGATCCATTCGACGCGGTGATCGATGAAGACAAGATGGAAGAAGTCGAGGAATTGAAAGCAGGAACAGACGCTGTGGGACCCAAAGACAAGGAAGTAATGGTTGCGTTTCCGTAAGGTGCTCCGCCTGTCGAAGCACTTGACGAGAAACCGCTTGACGGTCCGCTACTTTCTGAAGCTGAGATCGCGCTGGCACTGCTGTTGGTAAGGATCTGAGACGAAGACAATACGCTGGTAGATGCAGGCGTCGTGGGACCGATTAAGGTAGTGCTGCTGGTTACATTGCCATAAGGAGCTCCGCTTGGAGAGATGCCTGACGAAAACCCACTTGAAGTTGCTGTGGCGATGTTCGAGCTGCTGTTGGTCGTGATAGAAGTCAAAGAGGACACGACGGTTATAGAAGGTGCAGTGGGATCGAAGGGCCTAGTGCTGCTTGTGCCATTACCGTATGGACCTCCGCTTGTGATGGCGCTCGAAGAGAAACCGCTCGACGCTGCAGTTGTGGTGGAATTATCAGTGCTTGTACCAACGATGGTAGTGCTGTCAACGGGCGTAGCGGTGGAGATACCAGTCGGGGCGACTCCGGTCGGACCAACAGGCCGCGTAGTGGTTGTACCGTTGCCGTAAGGAGCACCACTTGTGGTAGATGAGGAAATACCGCTTGACGGACCTGTCCCCATAGGACCAGTAATCACTGACGAGGGCAACACGCCACTGGTTGTGCTATTGACGAGCACGACCGAGCTGGATGAAATCCCTGTACCCATAGGGACAGTGGGACCAGCTGAAGCAGTGCTGCTTGTACCATTACCATATGGTGCTCCGCTAGAGGCAATGCTCGAGGAGAGACCATTAGAAGCTTGCGTACCTGCCGGATTTGTTGTGTTAAAGGAAGCACTGCTGGTGGTGTTCACCGGAGAATAGGTCGAGAAGGAGCTATGCGTCGGCAGAGTCGAAGTAGGACCGACCAAGACACCACTGGTTCCATTACTGTAAGTCGTACTGGGCACACCAGTTGTAGATAAGGTGCCGTTGGCGAAAACGCTACTCGAAGTGAGAATGGTGGTGCTGTTTGCGGTGGCTGTTGGGAATGAATTGGCAACAGTGCCACTTGTAGTGTTGTTGGATGACGTTCCACTGGTAATGCTAGAATAGAATGCGCTCGATACACCGCTGCTGATTACAGTACTGCTGTTGACAGAAACACTTGCGACGCTGCTGACAGACAACGAGGCCGTCGAGGTCGTACTAGTACTATTGGTTCCAGTGGTGATAGCGGACGTAGAAGAAGATCGGTTAGTCGAAGGGTCTGAGGCGGATGAGGTTGTCTCTGAGGAAGTTGTAACCTTGAGAGAGCCAGACGAGGTGCTCGTGGAAAGTGACGTGAATGAGGAGCGCGAGGACGACCTGGATGAAGAGCGCGAAGAAGTCTTCGAGGAGGTGATAGAAGAGCTCGTAATCACAGACTTTCCTTGGATACAGTCGCAAAGTCCCAGCAGATCGGCTACAGAGAACTTCTCAAAAGGAGACGAAGCTCTAGGGCTAATCTTATGGTCAGCTTTGTAAACAAGGCACAGAATATACTACTGACACTCTCGTGTAGAAGGAACAAAAATTCCGAGCTTCGGTGAACTCGCTCGAGAGTTCGGCTCTACAATCGGAGCGGGCACTTCTCTTTGCGAGTAGACTCAAACCATCGATAGCGGGCACAGATCTCTTATTGTTCGTGGCATGGGTGCCGATGCAATAGCAAACTGCGGTGACCTCAGAAGGCAACAACTCAATGAAGGGAGATCTGGAGCGAGTTCTATATCCAAGTCAGACATGTCCCTGCAAGGGATGTTTGGTGTCTTACGCTGACAGCCACCAGTTACAGAAGTATTCTTTGTGCTTGACTGTATGGCGAAAGGTTTCAATGTTGCTTGCGGAGCATCCGTTGACGGCTCTTCCAATGAGTGAAGGGGAAGCTGAAGCCTCAGCTATGAGCACGATGGAGAAAAGAATGACAGAAAAGATTTTGAAAGATCCCATGGCTGCTGTTGAGTAACGATCGTGATGAAATGATGGTGTTACGGTTGATGAGTGCAGTACGTCGAGGCAGACATCCACATTATATACCTTTCGCTCAAATCCCTATCTCATAGTAGACCGTTTCCACGAGCCTGCATATTCGCGTCAAGCAAGAAGACGGAGAGAGCGAAAACGGTTTTCTCAGCCAACAAAAGGCGCAACGTGCTACTGCGGAGCTGACGTGAAGTCGCGTTGAGCTGAGTTTCAATGCAGTTGCCAAAGCAGATCGAGGGGCAGAAAGCAGGAGATACTCCAGGCAGCCTCTTAGCCGTTTGTTCATGGGTCTAGAAACGCGCAACGCACAGTATAAACTGCTACACATCCACAGCTAGGGCATAGAGATGTTCTAGTCAGATCGTAGACGCAGCAATCCAAGAGTATGTACGATAATCAGGTATCAAGAAGCTGCGTTGACAGACACGAGTTTGTTTCGGATGAGTGGTGCAAAGTTGATGGCGTGGTGGAAACATGGTCTGTGATTACTGTGGCTCCATTGTCATACCTGGTCCGCGGCTCGACGATGATTGGCACGTACGAGCACGAATGCATATGCAAAGACTTGATCGTCTGCATCTCGAAGGCTTGTATGCAGCTATCCCAGGATCGTCCCGTGGGGGAATCAATCTGGCTGTGAATATGCCTCGTCCCCCAAGTATGGCAGGGGCTGGGAACTGCACGATGCAGGACCCGAGAAGCGCCGACACACAAACTTGGACCTTGCAGCATGGTGCATATCTGGGTCTCAATATTCGCGTTGCGAACATACCGTTCATCTCATGATCTGTGTCGGACTACTGATTCTCAGGATTGGAGTGTTGATGAATTTGAGTAGCTACTGTAGCAATCATTGACACTGTCACACTCGACCCAGCATGTGATGCATGGTTCAGGTATAGAGATAGACTGGGCGGTCGCGGGTCAACTGCTTACACGTTAGGTCCCAAGTATGCATGCGGTTTTGTCGTCAGAATGCGCGTGAGTTTGGTTGAGATGCAGAAGTACCTTAGAAAAACTTTAAACTCAAGGCTTGTCAAAAGTCGATGTGTTCTGGGATGCTTAAGTTGCATCTGCAGCGCGAGTGGTGTTAGGGTTGTGACGTGCTTGCTGCAGGTGGCTTGCTTAGCTTGGCACCTGCTCATATATCCTACCTATGCAAGACTCGGGTTCCTGCGTCGAACAGACAACCCATGCAACCTGGTAGCGTAATCCAGCTTGTTCAGTGCAAGAAAGGAGCTGATAAAAAGGAGAGTTAGTAGAAAGCTGTGGACCAGATTTAGAGCATATCGCAAAACTTCGGACGACTAGCTGTTCCGGAGATGAGACCGCAGACGACAAGCAGAGTAACTTTCGAACCCAAAGGGCGCTAGGGGAGACTGCCTGACTGGAAGATCAGCCTCGGAGAAGATAGTCGACGAATAGAACGCCATGATGTTAATACCCGAGAATTGCTGAGCAATCACAATGACCGAAGACGAAACCGTGGCTCGGCGGATCCTAGGAACAGTGAACGGCTCCATCACTCTTTTCGACAGCGACTTCCCCTTGGAGTCTTCAGATTCTGCCATCAACTGACAGTGGGCGTAGAACAATTCGCGAGCTCAGATGAGCTCCGTGTTTCTGATACGGCAAAATGCTTTGAAGGCTTGCTGATACCTTCCTTTCTTCATAAGCCAACGAGGACTTTCCGGGCAGAGCCAGATGAGAACGAGCAGAGGCATTGCTGGTACAAATGCTGCGGAAACTTGGAAACGCCATGCCAATCGGCCAACATCCATGAAGATCAGATTGGTGCTGAAACCCAACAATATTTCAAAGGCTACCCAGAGCTGGAAGCTGGTGACGATACCACCACGAATGTTTGCGGGGGATACCTCAGCGCTGTAGATGGGAATGGTCGAGATCTTGATGCCCATACCAAGTCCCATGAACAGTCTGCAAATCATGAGACCCACTCAGTCCTGCGTGAACCCTTGAGCAAGAACTGGGAAGACCACAAAGAGTCCGGTGACGAAAATAGTTCCTCGACGTCCGAAGAAATTTATGACGGGATCTGCAGCCCATGCACTGAGTAGCCCGAAGAGGGAAGGCGCGGAATTGATGACTCCGATCAGCCAGGGTCGATCGGCGATACCAAATTCTTCTGGGAATGACAGGTTGGCTCCGTTGGTTCCAATGTTGTCCCAACCTCTACATTTCAAGGTCAGCCTTCGCGTTTTTGGTGATCATCACGAGAATCAACAGATGTCCCACCCCGAGAACGAGAGGATGGTGCTGGAAGTTTGCAAAGAGCTCAAGAACCAAGGCCGGAAGGCGGCATATACTCGCATCGTGAGTCAAGATATCGTGGGTCTCAAGAATTCGGCTGACATTGTCAGGCTGTCAACATGTGCAAAAACAATATCGGCAACATCAAAGGTCGAACTCTGCTGCAGGTCTATCCCAACGAGGCCTACGACACGCAAGCCGTTCTTGACTCGGCTCGTGCGTATGCCAAAGAGTTCGAACGTGCTGGTATTCCTCAGGACAGATACTGCATCAAGATCCCCTCCACTGGTCCAGCACTCAACGCATGTCCGACATTGAAAAAAGAAGGTATTGCTACTCTCGGTACTGCTCTGTTAAGTCTCCCTCAAGCTATCGCTTATAGTCAAGCTGGTTGCTTGTACATCAGCCCCTACTTCAACGAGGTCAAGGCCCATGACGACCTGAAGCTGTGGCCGAATGTCGAAGACCCTGCTACCCAGCACACCATGTCTGCTCGTACCCTGCAGATCCTCGAAACATACGCACGTCTGTACAAGCAGACGGGCAAAGACCAGCCTCTGCTCAAGCAAGCTAGCTTCATCACAGCAAAGGAAGCCATGGCTGCAGGAGAGCATGGTTGCCACAGTGCTACCATTTCTCCCCAAGTCTGGGATGAATTGTCCAAGCTCACCTACGATGGATCCAAGCAGCCTGGTGAAGGGAAGCCCAAGCCTTCGAATGTATACGCTAACTACAAGACACCCGCGCGTCTTGCCGAAGTGTCCAAGGTGGACCCTCTTGCTGCAGCTGAGATCGATGCAAAGATTGCAAGTATCGACATTGACTACCTCGCCAATGACGGTGAAGAGTTGCAGAAAGCCATCAAAGCCGATCCAGTAACATCTCAGAGACTCGATGACACTCTCAAGCTCTTCACCAGCGGATTGTTGGAGAGCAAGGCCAAGATCGCGGAGTGGTTCGAGCAAGTATAGGTCTTCTGGGGACCAGGGTCGTAACCATTTCCTGCCTTACGTAGTATTCTCGATATACAAGATAGACCTCTCCATTATGCAACCATTTTCATGTCTTACAGTGTTGAAGTTGATGTCTCAAGAAATCGGTTTGTCGAGTAAGTTGGTTATCGGCTGTAGGTTGACGAGGGCCAAAAAGTTGTATTGCTGAACGCCTGTATCATGGGGTCCCACACGCTAGGGCTTGCCGTTCTCTCCACTGGTACTGAATTGTAAGGGTACATGGAGACTGAATGCCGAGACATTGACCGTGGGCGACGGTGCAGAGTTGAGTCAGGTACGAAATGAGCAGGAGTAAACCCTGGCTCGGGCAACAAAGCCATATTTAGACTACTGAAGCCAAGATCCAAGCTTGGGGTAGGAATGGCAGCTTGCGACGGGACGAGGGACTGCTGCCAGTCTTCGACCTGCATTGTGTACCTCTCCCTTGACGAAGGAATGGCTACAGGAACCTCAATGATTTCTGACTGCAGTGCACCAAACTCTTCGGCCGTCAAGGTCTCCAATCCACCCAAGTAATCGTTTGTCGATTGAACAGCGTTCTCTTCCAATCGTAGTTGTGTATTCGGCTGTTCAGCTGCTTCTTGGGCGTTGGCCAGCAGGTCCAAACATTGTCTCCATTCGCAAACTTCGAGAACCAGCGCATCTCTTTCAGCTTCCAGACTCTCTATGGCAGCTTGCAGTTTCTCGAGTCGTCTCTGTTGTGTCTCGTGGTATTTCAGGCTTTCTTCTACAATGGTATGCTTGGATAATTTGGTCTCTTTGACATCAGAAAGAGTGGGCAGCCTTCTGGCAAGTGCCTGTAGCCATACATTAGTGATGGCAGCCTCCGATTCTTGTCATGACTTGCCAAAAGGTTGTCGCTGAAAGCTTCACGGCGTTCTTTCTCGAGGACTCGGTGCTTTGCTCGGTCCTCCGCGGTCCATACTCGAATCCTCTTTTTGTGTCTTCCATCAGCGCCTTCTGATCCGACAGAGCCTCTAGAATGCGGACTGTCCATTGTCACAACGGCACGAGCTTGCAAGGTATCGATGGTTATCTGTTGACAAGGTGCAGAAATAAGAAAAGGTGAGGGGTTGTCATGGAAAGATGAAACAACTCCGACGGGGCTCGTTTGTCTTCCCCACTCTCCACCTCGGAAGCCGTTGAAACTCAAAATGTGGTGGAGCGGAACTCTTGCCGATCAGAAATTCAAAAAGCGTTTCTCTTTCTCCCTTGCCTTGTTTCTTGATCGACAAGGGCGTGACTTCGAGTGCAATATCACCATGAAGGGAAAACCACAACCACCCCCAGCTTTCTTGAGTCGTACCGTACTGCTCTTTGTGCAAGTCGGTTTGGCGTTCATCCTCGCTCGCTTGGTGCTCTGTACCTACACTGCTTCCAATCCTGAAGACTGCGAAGTATCATCATGGTTCATCGCAAAACTTGTGCTGGTGGTGGCATTCATTCTGTGCCTTTGCTTCCAGTCTCTCTCATGACCGACAGGGGAGACATTCAAGGTCAGCTTTGATTCAAGAGTGGGACGATATTACCGACACGGAGCTTCGTGAAAGTACATGGGGCAAAAGAGACCTGTTATCCAACGCTGTTTGCCTAGTTGCAGTACAGATGAGCGTTACAGCCTCATTGTCTTACATCAAATATTATCCCATGCGCCTTCAGCAGTCTTAAGCTTCCAGTTACCACCATCGAACGGCCACCCGACGAGACCAACGCTGAGATATGCGGTCTCTTCGATCTTCTGGGCCTGATTCTTGAGTTCATTCACATCCCAATTTGCCCACAGGAACTTCCCCCTCAAGAAACGTGCTTCAGGACTTGCAAGCCAGACGATAAAGCTCGCAGGAAGTGAAACTACACAGACTCGTCAACACAATCCACCCAAGTCGAGCTTTGTTCAACTCACCATCATCCGAAAAGCCGATGGCATCAATACCGCCTGCTTCCCTGTTCATTGCAGTGTCCACGATACCGGGCTGAAGATGGAAAACGGACATCTTAGGGTTCGCAAAGGCAAGAGAATCCCAAAGTCGACATACTGCCAGCTTGCCAACACTGTAGGCAGAGAATCCAGGGCTGAGATTGACGTGCGCAGCGGACGAGTTAATCTCGACGACGGTCGCATTGGGACTCGCATGCCTGAGGAAAGCCTGGGCGACAAACAACGAACCCGAAATGTTGGTATGGATGGCATCCATGAACTTATCGCTGTTCACATGTTCGATCGATTCCAGAGGCCCAACGACAGCAGCGCCGCTGACCAAGATGTCAACCTTGTCGTCTCCGAGAAATTGGGTGAATGTGGCATAGACTTCGCTCTTCTTGGTGACATCGGTAGGGAAGATGAAGACCTTGGAACCATCATGCTCGCGCTCGATAGAAGCCTTGGTATCGAGGAGAGGCTGTTCTCTACGTCCGAGAAGGGCGATACGTGATGATCCAGCTTGAGCGAAGTAGCGTGCTGTCTCTGCGCCGATGCCACTGCCACCTCCCGTTATGATGACAGTCTTGCCTTTGACAGACAGCTCAGGGCGCAAAGGCGACAGAGAAGAATAAGTGGTGGAGTGCCAGGTCGTGGTCGGTGATGGGAACGGAGCTGCCATGATTGATGTTTATCGTGCAATAGTACGTTTGATGCCAAAGTGATGGTAGAAGGCATTGGTTCAGAGCAGGCTTCCTCCTACCTTTTATAAGCCGAACTTACAGTTTAGGCGCTCCCGTGAGATATTCATGTCAGCCTTGAAGCAGCCCTCAAGCAAGTCAGGCAATGTTTTGCAAAACCTCTGATGCCGGCGGGATGTTACAATTTGTCCTCTACAATTTGTCCCGCCCGGGGATTGCATCGCCAAGAGTTGTTCAGGAGGCTGACAAATGCGACCACATTCGACATCACGATATATTCTACCTCTTGGAGTTACACTTTGTACACTCCAAGAATTCGAGAATGCCGGACGAATTTGTGGTGCAAGCCACACTGCGGTGTGAGCAATGCAACAAGCCATTCAATAAACGTGAGTTTTCGTACATGATGGCCTCCGAGAACGCCCAGGCCGAGCTTGTATGGTAACCTGACAGCGATATCTTGCAGAAAGCACTATGAAGAGACATGGATACTACTGTCGTTCTCGTAGGATTGGTCGTTGTAGTCGTAGCCGGTCTTGCGTCGCTTGTGCAAGAGGAAAAGCACGCTGCGACAATGGCCAGCCCTCGTGTTCGAGATGCGCAACAAAGACTTTGCAGCGTCACTATCCTATCAGCTCATCCGATCCTACTGGTCTGACATCAGTCGCGATACATGGAATGGAACCTCCAAGCTCTTCTCTCGCTCAAGATCGCCCGGTGGAAGGCGGAAATGCCCACGTGACTTTGGACAGTGCAACTACCACATTAACGCCAGGCTTCACAAGACCCGAGAGGCAGATGCTCGACTGGAACGACCTGAACTTCGCGCAGGATTTTGGTTGGACAGATCCATCGCTTGATCTTGACCATTTACTGATCGAACAGAGCAACATGACAACTGATCAAAATTCGATACGGCATATCGGACCCGGTACCCCTGCACAGCGGGAAGTTGCTTCTCACAACATATCAATACCGACGTCTCCATCAACATACACTCTACGGTCTCTTGTGCTCAGACCAGACCGGGATCCTGGACAACAACGAATAGCAAACCTTGCTCTTTCCACATTGAAATCATATCCATTGATGATCATGCACCACAGAACTTTTCCACCCTTCATACATGCGCAGTCAATGTTATTGCACAGCAACAACGATAATATGGTGCCACTCTCCAATTGTCTCAGTCTGATGTACATGATCGGCAGCAACCTACGAGGAAGCAGAAAGTTGTTCTGGAAGAACGTGAGTATGGAGTGTGAACGGTTGCGTGAAGAGGTATGTAAGATCAAAGTCATGCGAGCGATATAGTAGGCTTATATCGGAGACACAGCACGCAAATTTGAATGCATGGGAGTTACTCGCTTCCATGCAAGCTCTTTCTATCTATCTCCTGGTCAGACTGCAAGAAGGAGAAACAGACTATAACAACTATGATTACTTGATGCTCACCACAGTCATTGTAGGTAAGCTCTCCATACCCGACTGAACTTTACTGACGTTGCACAGGTTATCTCAAAGGAGTTTGCTAGAACTGAATCAGGGTGCGATGTTGAAACGGCATGTTCGAGCCACAATCTGGAGATGAACTGGAAAGCTTGGGTTTTTCTAGAATCAAGAAGGAGGTCAGATCGTCTACCCCCTTTACAGCTATTCAAGACTGACATTCAAAGATTGGCTGTGATCTACCGAGTCGTCGACATGCTTGTCTACTTCGAGCCAGCGGGTATGTGTGGCTTGCAAAAAGACCTCATCATCGCTCCACTACCGGCCAAGAAGCAGCTTTGGGAGGCGGATCACAAGATTTTGTGGGAAGAGCAAGGCAAGCGAGACGGTGCAATCCAGGACAGTTTTGGGCTAGTCGCAAATGGCGAGCTCGTCAAGTTGGATCAAGGACAGTTGTATTGTGGTAATGGAGAGCTACGGTACCGGCTATCAACCAACAACTCCCCAGCCTCATCTGCAACGAACTGGGAGTATTGGTGTTCAGGGATGGACGGACTAGGCGGACTTGTCATGCTTGCAGCATCATTGATAGTCTAGCTCTGTATGAAAAGAGGGTGGAAAAAGAGTGATTTCTAGCTGTTGCGTTGTATGACCACAAGAATATGGGCGGTCGACGATCATCCAGCGACACAAAAGTCAACCACAAAAGCAATCAGAGCGCACTGTTATTGTGTCGCCGGGCTGCATGATGAAGGGTTTCTCTTACTGCCAGTCCGACAAAGTTTAGCTCGCCAAGTCTGTCGGCTCTCCAAACGTCGATGAGGGTTTTGCGTTCTGAGCCTGACTTCAGTAGGAAGTGCAACAACCTTTTCGTCGAAAGCGAAAGATTTGGGCTCTCAAGTTTGGAATGTCTGGGATGTGGTCGACAATAGGAATCGAAATTTGACGAGATCAAAGCCAATTGTCTCAACAATTTTTCACCAAACACTTGATTGTAGAGCAACATTTCAGCAATCAGCTAGACCACAACAACTATGAATGACTATGGAACCCCCATGGATAGGATCATGTCATTTGCTCGAAGTAAAAAAGCCAGGGTCTCCCGCGCGGGATCAGATAAGATGCGGAGATCCTCCACCGGATCGGGACTACACTTCCGGCATTTCAAATCTCGAAGATAAGACAAAGATGCGATGGAACTACAGGCTTCAAGAAAAGATTGGAGAGAGGGCATTTAAGCGAACAAACAGTATCATTAATAGCATCAACAGCATTGAAAACATTACAAACACCCCGACCAAAAACAAAGATTCAAAACCAGATGAACAGCCCATGAGAATGTACGAAAGCCACCTACCATTACCAATAACAATTCTCCCTCGGTCTCCTCTCTTCAGCTCAATTTTCACATGCCCATGAAAGCACCAAAGATACCACAAACAACAGCCATACCACCGACGAACATACCAGGCTTGGTTGCAGCACCAGTGAAGACTGCAAGACTGGGAGAGCTGGTTCCGCTGGCGGAGGAAGAAGTCTTTGTCGAACAAGTTGCGCAAGAGCCGGAAGAGCCGGCGTTGCTGTTGATTGCGACGTAGCCGTTGGTTCCGGGTCCGGCGTTGGGTGCACCGGCACTGGGTGCGCCGGCGCTGGGCGAAGAACCGGGACCTTGAGATCCAGGAGCTTGGGCGCCGGGAACTTGCGAGCCAGATGCCTGAGGCACCGTGACAACGGCGGTAGCGACACCTGTGGATCCACCGACTGCGACATTTCCGTTGGTGACAGGGATGACGGTGCTAGCGGCAGGGCAGGTTGTAGTGGTGGTGTAGAGCTTTCCACTGCTGGAATAGATGATGACGGAGACCACAGGCACGTTCGAGCCGGAAGATGGCATGGAGACAGTGTTGACTGCGTTTTGACCAACAACAGTGACAGCGGAGTTGGAGTTCGAGCCAGAGCCGGGCATTCCGTTGGAAGAGCCGCTTGCGATAGCACCAGTCACGGCGGCGGAAGCGGGACAGACGGTAGTGTAAGCGACCACAACACTGGTCAACGAGGTGACTCTATCCCTGGCCGGGCAATCCGTGACAGTAGGGGGACAGCCGATGATGGTCTGGACGGAAGTGCTGTAAAGTGTTGAAGTGACGAGGCCAGTCGCAGCGGCGCCGTTGTTGGCGAAAGTGGCAGTAGTGAGGTAGGTCAGCTTTTCGGAAGCCGGGCAGTTCAGGACAGTCGAAGGGCAGGCCGTGACAGTGAAAACGGAAGTGGTGAGTTGTCCGCCGGCAGCAGCGCCTGCGACTCCAGTGATGACCGGGTTGCCAGCAACGACTGAGCTTCCAGGAAGTCCGCCAATTGCGTTTCCGGTAGTGACGGGAAGAGACAAAGATGGAATGGCATCGGCACCACATGCAACACCAGCTCTAGCATCAATCACACTGGACTCGAACAGAGCGAAAGTGACGCCGAGGTCTTCGCGTTCTGAACCAAGATCGACACAGCTGTAGAAAGTGCATGTGGCGGTGCTTGCATCGAACGAGGTACCCTTGCAGTCAACATCTGCGGAGCAAACAGACAAGCAATCGGCGAAAGTCTGGCCTTGTCTCTTCATCAGGTTGAGTCCAGCGCTGAGAGTGACTCCCATGTAGGTGGTGTTGTACTGGATGCCGAAAGTGACACCGTTGACAGTTGTGGCAGTAGGAAGAGCAGGTGAAGCAGAGGTTGAGGTGGCGCTGGATCTGGAAGCTGATGATGAGCTGGAAGCGCGTTGAGTCGATGCAACTGATGAGAGTTCGGACAAGATTGATGACGGAAGATTGCCAATGATGCTCGAAATCACACTTGAGGGCAGGCTGGAAAACACTGATGTAGGGTTTGCAGTGGGAAGAACGTCTGTGGGCAAGATACTAGTAGGCAGCGAGCTCAAGATGCTAGAAATGACTGATGACGGCAGTTCAGTCAAAATTCCTGAGGGCAAAGCTGTCGAGAAAACAGGAGTAGGAATGATTGAGGAGGACTGAGCCGTCAAGACATTTGTAGGAAGTGCCGAGATGATACTGGATACGACATCTGAGGGCAGTCCACTCAAGATGCTCGAAATACCTGCGGGCACGTTCGTGGGAATAGCATCCGTGGGAAGTGCACTCAAAATGCTTGACAACGCGCCGCTGGGCAAATCTGATGTAGGCAGACCGGTCAAGATGCTCGAAATCAAGCTCGGAAGAGCAGTCGTGAAGACGGGGGTAGGAAGAATCGATGAGGACTGAGCAGTCAAGATATTGGTGGGCAAATTTCCAAGAATGCTGGAAATTACGGGAATTGGTAGTTCGGTCAATATTCCTGTGGGGATGACACTGGGCACGTCACCAAGTATACTCGAGACCAGCGATGTAGGAAGACTGCCCAACACGCTCGAAATTATGTTGGTGGGCAGTTCAGTCAAAATTCCTGAGGGGATCACTCCCGAAGGAATCACTCCTGAAGGAATCACTCCGGTGGGCAAATCACCAAGCACGCTTGAAATCGCCGCAGTCGGCACCAAGGTCAAGATAGCTGAGGGCAATTGGGACGTCAAATCTGTAGGCAGATTTATGGGCAAATCTCCGAGAACGCTGGAAATTATCGATGTAGGCAGAGGGTCCAAAGCGCTCGAGATTGCTCCAGAGATATCGGTGGGCAATGCGCCGTCGGAGGCAAGACCAGTCAGAGTTGCAATGACTGCCGAGACGATGCTGGGAGGTACGACATTTGTGGGAAGGCCAGCCACGACGGACTCAATGCTTGAGATGATAGCACCTGCGTCTGTGGCTTGGGCTGGCAGTTCGGATGCAATAGTTCCGACAAGGGAGGTGGCGGCATCTGGCAGACCAGTGACGATGGATTCGGCGTCAGAGGCGACGCTGGTGGCGATGGAAACGATGTCAGAAGGAGCAGCGCCCACGATAGATCCAATTCCAGAGGCAGCATCAGTCGGCAAGACACTGTTGATGATAGAGTCAATGTCAGAGGTGGCGGCGCCCACGATAGAGCCAGCATCAGTCGGCAAAACGCTGGTGACACCAAGGATGTCGGTCGGAGTTGCAACAACAGCAGGGAGAGTGAGGGTAGGGTCCAAAAGTCCAGTCGCAACAGAGACGACGTTGGAAACAATGGGGGTAGTCAGAATCGGGTTGAGGATGGTGGCAGCATCGGGAAGAAGGGCGGCATCAGCGACACCAATGTACTGCACGCCGGCAGCTCCAAGAGCCAGAATCAACGAGTTGACCATGATTAAAGAGAGTGATTAAGGAACGACGACTCCTGGTGGGTTAGTAAATGAATGAATGACTGGATGAGAATGAGAAGGAGGGAGACGTACGAGCAAGGCTTCTTATATGCCTGGCTTTGCCATGGGCGAGGACATGAGCAGCAGGAGAGAGGCTGTTGAAGGCCGGACTTGAGCGGAGATGAACTGGTATAGGGAATCCCAGCGTCTGCGGAGGGTTTCTGAAGGCGCATGTTCAAAGCATCCAATGGCAGAGGTGGACGTTATGTGTGGTTGCAGCATAACAGTGTGTCGTGGGTCTGGAAGGAGAAGGAGCGACTGCCTCAGCCAGCGAGTCGTTTGCATAGGAGTAAGGCGTGCATGCACAAGCATCATCGAATTTGCAGTTCAGGAGCTTGACAAGCGTCAAAGCAGCAGAAGATGATCTCGATGTTTGAGCAAGAAAGCGCTTTGACAATTTCCGAAGGTATCCGGATACCGACGCTCTTGCATGGTGTTGGTCTGGACTGCGAGCAGAAGTGTCTGCCGTGGTTCTGCGGCGAAAGACGATGAATGATGGCTTCATGAAGTCGATGTTGTGTTATGACCGACCATCTCCGGACTCGACAGGAAAACTCCTGCATACCGTTGGGCTTTCCGGCGTGCTTGCATGGCTTGTTTTTCTTGGCTTTCAACACACCAAGTCGACATCACGGCAGAAAGACACAGAAGATTGTTTGGGGCTTGATTTGATCTGATAGCAATATAATTCGGTCAACATCTGTTTGACCGACACAGAAAAAGTTAGAGGAGGAGGTGCGGGGCTCAGGTAGGGTAGTGATTGTCTGGATTGGCAGATTTGAGTCTTGCCATCAGGTCATGGTATGCTTGACGCATGTGCTGTATTTCGGCATCCTGTTGTTGCAGTCTGTCATGTAGCATGCCGTTCTCTTTCTCCAGTGATTCGACTCGGAGGATTGGGTCCAGCACGTGGGGAGTGGTCGGCGGAGGTACGTGGATAGGAGAAGTGTAGATGGAGTTGTAAGGCTGACTTCGCGCTATGGAACATTGGTTGTTTACGCCATCTTCGTAGAGAGGTGGCGGAGGCGCATCAGGGTCGTCAATCGGAGGCGGTTCGTGAGGCTCGTCGGGTACAGGACTGTCAAGAGGTTGTGCTGCGGCGGCATCGGCGGCAAGTTTGGCGGCCAATCTCTTCCCCGACAGCTTGTATGGGCGATTCTGGTAGAGCGGATGGCCTTTGGGATAGCGACGCTTGAGATGGGGATTAATTTCACGGGCAATGTTGTACACTCGGTCTCTGCCTATAATGTCGTGTTCGGGATACTTGTGGCGCAGATACGTGTACAGCTCGGAGCGCTGCATCTTCACGACGGCTTCGTCCTGATACTCTTCTTCGAGCAAGTGCCTGATTGTGTTTTGCAGGACCTCCTCGTTTGTCTCTGGTCGAATGCGCTTGTGTAGGCCGAGCTTCTTCCTCGTCTCCATGACGGTCCGGACGTTGACGACATGGCCGGCTTCGTTGAGGAGCTTGCAGATGTCGCCATCCGTCTGGTGAGGACCGCGGAACAGTCTGGTCAACTCTTGTTGCAGAGCAGCCTTGTCCAGGTGAGAGCGTTTGGAGATGCCCCATGTCTTGAGGTTGCGTTCGAGGGTGCGCTTTTGACAGACGACGTTGTGTTCATGCTTGAGTTTGGCCATGACTTGAAGCACCTTCAGACCATCGTCGACGATCCAGTGTCGGATGTCGTCTTTGCGTGCTTCGAGACCAGCGACGGGTCGGGGCATGTTGAGGGTGGAGTTTTGGCGGAAGGAGGTACATCTGGCGAAGATGGTGCGACCGGTTGGCGGATTGCGAGTCGCGAGTTCGCCGAAGCTTCCACTTCCTTGGCTTCCTGAATCCTCCTTGCAGACGATGCGGCTCTGCGGGGAAGCCCTGACTCGGCAGCGCGGTCCGAGGCAATCTGGGGTCGGCGACTTTTGGAAAAAAAATGTCAGCGGCAACTCTGCCATCAACAAGAACATCACCAACGACAGGATGAAGTTGTCAAATCCTTCGGCCGTGCCCGTCTACACAATCTCGGGCTCAGCGACAGCTCGCCCTCTCCCGGAATGGCTCGCGCGACAGAGAAAGCGCAGTCTGAAGCAAGACCCGGAGTGGGCAAACAGAGTCGAGCTGCTGCAAGACTTTGAGTTCGAGGAGGCCTCGCAGTGTGTGAGAGTCAGTGACGACGGAGAATGGGTCATGAGCACCGGTAGGCGCTTCCTGGAAGAAGGTGGAAAGTCATCACCGAACAAGGCACTCACACCAGGCAGGAACATACAAGCCGCAGCAACACGTCCACTACCTTCCGCATCTGTCGCTCTCGTACGCGCGCCACACCGACTCGCTCAACCAGACCTTCCTCCTCCTCTCGTCCGACTACTCCAAGTCGCTGCATCTGCAGACGGACCGCACCCTCGAGTTCCACACGCCTGGTGGCATGCACTACCGCACACGTATTCCCCGCTACGGTCGCGACCTCAAGTACAACAAGCGCGCCGCCGAGGCCTTGATCCCGGCCTCTGGAGTCAATCAGGATGGAATGGGAGAAGTCTACCGCCTCAACTTGGAGCTGGGAAGGTACATGAAGGGCTACGAGGTCGATGTTGGAGGCGACGACTGGACAAGCTCAGGCGCAGGCGCTCTGCAGGGCGGCATCAACACGGGCTGCGTCAACACGGCCGCCATTGCCGAAGACTCACACAACCTCCTCGCTTTCGGTACTTCGATTGGCACCGTCGAATTCTGGGACTCACGTTCGCGCAGTCGCGTCGGCCTCCTCCAATCTCCCACACAATCCCAAGACCAGCGCCCGCAAGTCACCGCCCTCGAATTCCACCGCTCCGGCCTCAACCTGGCAACCGGCGACTCTGACGGCATCGTCCACGTCTACGATCTCCGTTCTTCCATGCCCCTCCTCACAAAAGACCAAGGCTACGGCTACGCCATCCAAACCCTCAAGTACATGTCGCCTACCTCGACCCAAGTCCAATCCGAGAAGCTCATGTCGGCCGACAAGCGAATCATCAAGATCTGGGAGGCCAGCAACGGCGATCCTTGGACCAGCGTCGAACCCGCCGTCGACCTCAACCACGTCGAATGGTGCAAGGACAGTGGTATGCTTCTCACCGCAAACGAAGGTCGCCAACAACACTCCTTCTTCATCCCTCAGCTCGGCCCCGCTCCCAAGTGGTGCTCTTTCCTGGACAACCTCGTCGAAGAAATGGCCGAAGATGCCCAAGACCCGTCAGCCTTCAACGCCGGCGCTCAGGAGACTGGCGCTGTCTACGACAACTACAAGTTCTTGTCGACTCAACAACTCCGCGAACTCAACCTCGACCACCTCGTCGGCACTACCTCCCTCCTCCGCCCTTACATGCACGGTTACTTTGTCGCCCAGAAGCTTTACGAACAGGCCCGCCTCATCAGCAACCCCGACATGTTCGAAGAACAACGCGCAAAGTCGATTGCCGAGAAGATCAACAAGGAGCGCGAGTCTCGCATTCGTGGAAACAAGCAAGCAAAGGTCAAGGTCAACAGAAGATTGGCGGAAAAGATGGCGGCGAGAGAAGAAGCAAACGAGCGTCGCAAGGCCAGACGTGTCTTGCGCCAAGGTGGAGACGAGCCTCAACCACAGGCCGAAGGAGAAGAAGAGGAGGAAGATGCAGACAAGCCAGCCAGAGGTGTTCTCGGCGACGACCGTTTCGCTTCTCTCTTCCAGGACGAGGACTTCGAGATCGACGAGCAATCCCGCGAATTCGCCCTGCACAACCCTTCGACAGTACCAGTTGCAAAGGATGCGGAACGCAAGCGTGGTCTCACCGCTGTCGAAGAAGAAGCCAACCAGTCGGTTCACGGCTCATCAGACTCGGAATCAGAAAGCGACGTCGACGATGCCGCAGCAGAGAGACAACAACGTGGTGTCCAACGCCGTAATGACCGCGGCGATGACAACACTGTCGACAAGAACCGCATCTCGTCAACCAACTACCGCAAGTCCGGCCACAAGCCGAAACAACCGCAAATGTCCATCTCATCCTCACAACCGAAGAACAAGAATGCCAATGCCAACCGCCGCGACCGCTCCTTTGGTACTCTCGCTCAAGGTCTCAGGGATCAACCCAAGAGCAGTATCAGACAAGGTGGTGTCGTTGGTGAAAAGGAGGTCACTTTCGCCCCGCAAAAGGTCACGAAGAAGCCTCAGAGGCGGAGAGACGACTTTGGTGGGGGTGATGTCGATGATGGTACCGGAAGAAAGGTTCCCAGAGGCAAAGAGAGGAGAAGCGCCAGTGGAAATGTGTTTAGAGGCATGTAAGGTGTGTGTTTTGATCTGCATCAGCATTATGTTTTCGGGAAATCTGTCAATATACCCCCCTTGTTTCTTCCTTCCACATGTCTGATTGATCAGCCTTGAATTTTGAAGTGTCACGAAGACCATCTAAACGTGTTCCACTCTTCAAGTCTGCACAGTGGGTTTTGTGCTGTCTGACTCTCCAGACTCAACTGCAAGTCGGATGTTCTGCGATCATTGTGATCAGCAATCTAGCGTATCTGACAATTTTATCATGATATCTGAATGAAACAAGGCCTCGAGTTACATTGAGCCAGCGATAAAAACCCTCGCAATACTGAATAGCTATCGTGATCGCTTCTTCAACACCAAGAAACCAGGGTTATCCTCTGACCGAACGGTGCAGGGCAGGGTCGTCCCTGCTGGATCAGATAAGATGCGGAGATCTTGTAAAGTAAGTTAGCCCCATTCTGCGACCAGATAACCTTTCATCATCTAGACACCTCTGATGTGACCAGGCAAGGCATCGAGAACACCATCATGATCAGGATTATCGACTTTCTGCGATCGGACCTCGTCCGCAAAACCAGCACCCAGTCGCAAGATCGCAAAAGCGTCAAGCTGATCCGTCCATCGTGGTACCCGTGCACTATACACAGCCAGAGAAAGCAGACATGTCAAAAACACCCCGAGCAGAAGAGATACAATAGCAATTCCTGCATCAGAGATTACAGGAATGATCGTATCAGCGCCCATATCGTAGGTGACCTGCCAAGTCTGATCATATGGCCCGAGCGACTGCAGCCAGGCTTGATTGGCAAGAAACGCTGCAGCGGTAAAGGCGTTGGTGATTGTACTGCTGTCGCTGAGATCGTATCGATCGTGATTACTGTAGTAAAGTGCGCGGACGAAGTTCATCAACTGGCGTTGTACATCATCGTGATCGTGGATGTTGTTTCCGAGACATGGATTTAGGATGTTGTTGTTTGAGCCACCACCTCCAAGTAACCCTATCAGAGGTGCTTGGCCCACGCACGCGTAGGGTATGTAGTCGGTATAAGATGCGTCGTAGGTCCTGTTGGGGTAAAGGAAGATGGAGGGATGGTTCATACGGTCTGCGATGAAGGAGTTTGTACCGAATAGAGCTAGCGCAATCGTTGCTAATGGTCCTCGGTTGGAGTTCTGCTCGACTGATCGCGTAGAATTGCTGATCTCGATGGACTCTCCATTGTCAGTGTCTCGTCGCACTTTAGTGATGGTAGTGTCTTCGCTGTGCCCACAAAAGTCAGCTTCTATCCTGCAGTCGGAAATCACACACTAAACTTACGCGTCTGGATCGGCCGAGAGTGACTGTGAATAGCAATCGCTACCGCAAGCTTCAATCGGGCCACCATCCAGCAATTTTCCAGGTCTCTGGTCATTCATGTAGTTTGGCAGTTCGAAGTAGCCAGCCGTTGCGGCGAGGGATATCTTGAACAGCCCTCCTCTCTCCTGCGGCGTGATAGAACCATAAATCCCATCTGCGGCGTCCAATGAAATGTTCAGGTAGAGTTCCTCTACAAAATCTTGTCGTTTTCTTGTCGCTCGCCATGGAGACTTGGTGAGATTGGCTGGCATGCATGCTTCCAAGCTCCAACTGCCCCAGCCAGTCAATGCCGGGTAGTTGGGATTGAGAGCGCTGTATTCCGCGGAGAAAGCGCCTGGCAATGATTGGCAGTCCTTAGGATATTCTGCTTCTGAAACGGATTACCTGTGAGCTGTGGAATTGATACGGAGAAGATACTGCCGGATGAGTCCAGAACTGTAGCCAAACGGCAATTGAGCAAGGAAAGGATTCGGCAATTCTGTCATGTTGCTCATCTTGTTGCCCAAGCCACGAACACAAGACATTGGAAGGGGCATCCTCCAAGCTTCTTCCGATTCTTGGGTGCAATTGATAGAGTGCTCGGTCCACAACATACTCTGCGGAGTTTTTAGGTCCGTTGAAGTGATGGCAGAGCGTGCTAAAACTGTGGTCAGATGTTTCGGCTCGGAATAGGACGAGAGATCCAACAGGTCAACAACGTCTGCAAGTGACCGAATGTCGTCTGCGAATGTTGGGGTTTTAATGCTTGTCGTCGTCAGAAAAGAGGTTTGAAGTGGGACGAGGATGCCACCTATTCAGCGATGTTAGGAAAGTTTGGCTGTCACGTCCGACACTCACTCACCTATAATGTTCAACAGAGATGCTCCAACAAGGAAGCGTGTACCATACTTTTTGAAATCGCCAGCAAGCATCTTGTAGTACAACAGTGGATCCGTCCACCCTCGATCAGCGAGGACCAAAGTCTTCCGCAAGGTCAGATCCCTGCGCGTGTATTGCTGCGCAAAAGCGACAGCAGTCCTCGAGCACACGGCTGAAGTGAGCGGAATGGTCAGAACGGCCGCGATAGATCGAATGACCTGCGCAGCTTGTAGCCAATCTTCGTTCTTTGTATACACTGAGCGGACCACAGAATGTGTCAACCAACGATATGTTCTAGGACCATCGAAATTAACATCTGAGAGACTCGTTAGCGTGAGAGTCTGCGACATTTGGCAGGATTTCATTACTGTAGCCGTTGGTTGTTGTCACGGGCCGCTTGGTCAAGATGCATGGGATTACCCAAGCAAAGATTGCGAGTATGTCGTATAGGAGCACGAGCAGGATCATGTATCTCGCAGGACGATTTTTGAAAGCTGGCATGCGAGGTTGTTCTTTCTCCTGAGCCTCGCCGTGGTCCATGGATATGATGTTTCCGGCAGCTGTCTGCTTTGTCGTTCCGCATCGAGGCGACTGAACCGGATGAATTCTCGTTGAGGTTGGAAGTAGCCTCGAGTCTGTGATTTCGTGTCTGCAGCTTCGCTTTTTGAGATTAGGTCTTGAAGCTCCATCGCTTCGTATGGCGAATGGCAAAAGTCACCGGTCAGCAATGGAAGTTCGTGAAGAAGTAGTGAGATGGCGACCAGACTGCTGGAGCATGATGATAGGACAAATGATCGACGGTGGTAATCAGATGAATCATCAATAAGGCCTCCCTTGCTATGCGCCTTGCCCATTTACAGCCAGCCTAGGAATACGATATAAGAGATTGGGCGTGGTGGCGGAGTGCATATCGCGGCTTTATCCAATAGCGCACAAAATCCTTAGCGCCGGTTCTGGAATACCATTTTTCCATGATACATGACGGACCCAAATCTTGAGAAAGGACGACAAATGTAGTTGATGACAGTCATCGTCGCGGACATCCGCTACGAGAAGCTTTTGGGGGTCGTCTTCAGGACTTGAGTCTTTGCAACCGCACAGGCAGATTTGGCAAGACGTTACAAATAGATGTGCGAGCCAATGGATAGCAAAGTGTTCGATGTGTGACAGCGGGTTCTTCCCACGAGGTTGACGCCTCGAGATCAGGATAAAGGAAAGAGGGCAGACGCTCCCAGACAGGCGAGGCGGAGGAGTGATGGCGTGCGACACAGGAACGACCAGGCCTATTCAAGATCGGCTCCTAGACGGATGTGTTTAGTCGAGTTCACTCGAGTACAGGCGTACGAGGTACAAGAAGCGCTCATATCCTCGGAGCTTCTAGAGAAATTTACTAATGGCCATGAGATTTCCGAGAAAGACGAAGTTTTATTGTTGGAAGTTAGGAGAGATGGAGTGGCAGAGATGCGGAAATCTTCCGCTCCTTCCCGAATGACAACAAAGACCTGCATACATCAACATCACATTCGGCATCCAGGCGTCGTACGAAAGTCGCATACATACACTCAATATTCGCATCCTTGCTCTTGGAAGACGGTATCTTCACACCAGACCGTGTCATCGCGATAACCACGACTTGCGACATGCTTCCTTCGATCTCATATCGCGCTCAACCATTGTCTCCCGCTTTTGGTAGCCCTACCGCCCGAGCAAAGTGCGTGTTGTCGCATCGAATTGTCTGAATTGTGTTGGCTCATATCGTATAGCTTTTGCGAGGAAGACTTTGTTATCGTGAGCTTCATCGCAGAGTTCATCAACACATGCACCAATGCTGCCTACAGTACGCTTCATCGTTCTATGATCTGGTCGCTATGCTTACCGTCAGCTCTGTAGTCTTCTATGCTGCGCGTGCCCTTCGTCGATTGCCCAAAGACGCCTCTTTTGCTGCAAAGTCTCTGTACTATGGCCTTGGACTTGTCGGTGTCTGCTCAAGCTTATTTCATGGCCTCTTGTCATATCACGCCCAGATGGGTTAGTCTTACCTTCGGAGGCCATCCTTTGTATGCATGCTAATACACGCCATGGAAAGCGGATGATACATCGATGATTGTTGCTACTTCGATCGTGCTCCAACGCGCAATGACATACCAGAAAACTCCGACATTTATAAACTGGTTTAGTGGACTCTTGCTTCTTGCTGTCATTACTGAAACAACATACCACGTTATGATGGACGAACAGACTGTACACGAGCTCTCCTTTGTCTCTCTCATCATCGCAGTCGCTGCCAAGACTCGATCTCTGATCAAACTCCGCGTCCAACAACCAAAAGACAAGAAAATGCTGCAGAAAGCCGTCATCTTCGGTGCAGGCAAGCCTTGCGCTATCCCTGTATTTCTTGTCGTACTTAGTTCATTGACGTACGTTTACAGGTTGCTTCGTCTTCGGATACCTCCTCTGGCAACTCGACTTTATTTTCTGCACCGAACTCACGGCAATCAAGCGCGTGGTGGGTATGCCTTGGGGCTTTCTACTTGAATTCCACGGATGGTGGCATATTCTCACAGCTGTTGGAGCACACACCTTCATGATCATGATTGATGTCCTCACGCGTGATCGGGTCGAGCTTTTGGAGGGAGATTTTACCTTGTTTGGTGAGAATACCACGGTAGTAAGGACAAAGGGCGACTAATATTGAGAATCGAGAGACGGCTCTAGACGGTACATTAAGGGAAAAGCGGTAACTCCAAAGAAGCACGTCTGCTCGATCATTGCTCAACCAGAAGACTATCTACAGAGTTGTGCATACTAGAGTACCAGGACTTGGGTCAATCATAACGTGGCTGGACTGTTCCTTGCTTGGAATCTGAATTTCTACCGCTTGATTCTTCATACAAACTAGCATCCAACCTTGAATAAGCGACAAAGGAGACTGTTTTTAATGGTCCCAGAAGAGGAGGAAGAGCCACTTCCTGTAGACGAAGAAGAGGAAGCACCTCCTGAAACGCACTTGCCACTGCAGTTTGGAGTCACAATTGGCGTAGAACTACCACAAGAGTTGTCGCGAGGAGCTGCTTGAATTAGTAAACTTCGAATACACGATGTAATCGTGAAAGAGCTCGGAATTTCGTCGACTCACAAGTGAAACATTGGCAACACGTGCCACAGCAAACGGTACATTGAGATCCGGAACATCCTACACTTGCAGAACCGCAGTTGGTCTTGATACCGTTGCTGCAGGCTGAGCGTTTGACAAGCCTGTTGGCAGGATTCGGAGACGAAGCATCAGAGAGTGGGCCGGCGAGTGTAAATGTTGCAAAGACCAGTATAGCAAAGCAGAAAGATAGGATCGAGTTGAAACGACGCATGTTGATTGTTTGTCTCGATGGCGAGGATAGCTGGGATTTTGGCGATGTCTTGTTAAACCGGTAAGTTGACCATGCAAGCCAGGAGAAAAAGAAGATGGTGGAAATAGCAGTTTCAGGAGGTCAGTATTATACGATCGACTTTTTACTTTCGTTACTCCGAGGACACGGAACGAAGTTTGGGTCGTGATGCTTGGAATCTCGTCATGAGGCTTGAAGCGTCTTGCACGTGACCGTTAGTGGTATGTCACCCGTTAGAGGCATCTTCGAACAACACAAACTCGATCCCACCTGCCTGATCACTCGTTCAAGTCATGTCAAGATGGGGCGGAGATCTAATCGAATTGACTCAAAAAAAGGTGGCTAATGTGTTTTGCGTAGCTAATTTCTGCAGCTACCTCAAAGTTTCTGCCTCAGGATCCAGCCTCCGTGTAACACTCGAGCGGCTGTCAAGAAACAGGCGCCTAGAAGCGCCACAGTACCAGAGAATGCCCAAGTCGCAGTGAAACCATGATGACTCAAAATCGCACCAGAAACTGGTGTTCCAGCGAGCATACCAAGACCGATAGTCGCACATGCCATACCAATTCTCGTTCCTATTACAGCTCTGCTCGGTGAGATGGAAACACCCAAAGCAGGAATGATGGACACGATCGAGCCAGAGAAGAATCCGTACAAACAGGACACTGCAATAAGCGACTCCTGAGTCTTTGCGACGATGAAACAGAATGCGAGAACGCCGGTGATTGTGACGCAGGGAATGACTACGTTGAACAGCCCGATTCTGGCAGCAATGAGGTTGGGTCCCACTCTGCCGAAGATAGATCCAGCAGTGATGATAGGAAGTAGATAGAACGCAAGCTGCTTTGAGGTGATCCCGTATTTGAGTGCGTAGACTTCGATGTACACAAAAGGTGTCCATGTTCCTAGGAAAGCGATCATAGAACCAATCACGTAGACGGTGAAGGCTGGTTCTTTCCATGCCGCCATGTCGAAGATCTGGCGGCGTTGTGTGGAAAGAGTGCGTACGCGAATCACCATGTTGGAAATGAGGAGTGTACCTGCTGCTATGTAGGCGATCACTCGAGTGGTGGCGGCGAAACCTAGTTTTGGTTCAAGTGTGTGGAAGACGATGGGATAGATGGTGCCGCCTTCGATATGGTAAGCAGCTGCTTTTTGCTTTGCAAGAAATCATGAGACTTACCCAACCCACTGCCAGCTGCAGCAAGACCCATAGCAATGAGGAACCTCTTTTCCGAGAAGTACGTCGATAACACAGCAAGCGAAGGGGAGAACAGGCATCCTTGTCCTATACCGACAGCAAAAGCTTGCGAAAGCATGATCTGCCAAAGCTTGGTAGATACACTGGTCGTTGCCATACCGAGAACGATGAGCGAGGATCCAACGATAAGTAAGAGGCGAAAGTGTCCTGCGTCGAAAAGCGGACCGGTCAAAGCGCCGGTAAAGAGCATGAGGTAGGCCTGAATGGAGCCAATCCAGGCGATGGTTGATGCTGGGTATTCGTGCAGAGGACCGAGTTCATAGTATGTGCCGAATGAACCATAGGCGTTGACAAGACCCCTGAGAAGCATGAGCAAGGAGGATCAGATGGATGTGATCGTGGTGTACTGACCATGTGTTGAACCAGAGAAAGAAGACCCCCAAAACTTGCAGCCAAGCAACGAATCCGCATGAACAGAGTGCTTTCGGCGGTACCGAGCATACGACAACCTCATGGCAGATGCGGTCCTCGAGACATGGAAAGAGGACGTCGTGTGTAGTATATAATATGGAAGGCTGCACGCTGTCAGTTCTTGCAACACACAACTCCATCAACCATCTACAACATTCTTCAATCTACTGAATCTTCCCGTTGTCTACCCTGGACATTTGTTGCCAACCAATCTACTCATTGCACCTATACCGCCCTTGGAATTCCCAATCAACTCAACATGTCCAGCTACAACAAGTCACAATTTGTCACCCCAAACTCAAGCTATCCCCCTTCGCCAAGGTCCATCCTGGAAGAATACTTCATGGAAATCGAAGACCTGCAAGACATCGATGCTGTCTCAATCTCTTCGTCTGTATCTACAAAGTCTAGGAAAGTGATCAGTACGCTGTTTTCTGGTATGTTTGAGATCAAGTGTTTCATGATGCCACGCTCACGTTGCTGTTCAGGCATCTCTTATTCAAAGAACAAGCTGTTACAGCTTACTACCCCTCGCAATCCTATCGATTTTGATTTTGAGTTCCCGAGTCTCGAAGGTGTTTTTCCTTCGTGAGGTTTGAACGATGAAGCTGATTGTGTATGTCACTTGCCTAACTTGAAGGTTGAACAGTGACAATGCTTTGGCAGCATGCGCTCAATACTTCTTTTGTGATCATTTCGGGATATCTAGGGGCGTTTGGAAGGCAGAGAAAGGCAAAGGGCACGTCACTTTGCGCGGTCGGCTCTAGACTAAGATCGTGTTCAAGACACGTTTCCGTAGATTCAAGTCCATTTCCTTTGTAATGTTACTATTCTTCAGAACAAGAAGTCATCAATCAAATCCTAGAGTCCGTCACTTTCCCTATCGCATCGCGCCAATGTGTCGTCGCATCTACATAGGATTGTGCCAAGTCCAACAAGAGGAACAGGATAGTGAGCCTGGTCTAAGCTGCCCGGTGCACTCTAGCATAAACTGCATCGATATCGTGATGGGCACGAACGATAGTTTAGCGAAGCTGGTATCCTACGCTAGCATAGCACGATGATGTTCCACACACTCGATTTCCTGGAACAATCGATCAGTGGCTTACTTGGCAAGATCATTACTCCGAGGGGGCCCGCAGTACATCATTCGGCACCTGCATGTTGAAGCGGACCTATTTAAGTGTCCTGGCACTGCCCTGAACAGGCGCTACTTTGCTTTTCTGCTCAAAGCGTGACTTTCGTGCCTGGATTCAACATGTTAATCTCTCGTCTACATGGATTACCTGCTCTGTCAAGGTGTACGTGTGATCAAATCGCCTTTGCAGAGATGAGACTTATTAGATGATAGTCCGCGTCGTCATCACTTCCAAGTCCCATGGACACTATCGCAACCTCGATACTCGCACGCAGGGCGTCCTTCAGCGCTTACACGAAGCGGGCAAGCCTAAGTACCTCGACTGTTGAGAGACCCCGTCAAACTACGCCGTTACCCAGTCAGAAAAGCAAAGGCAGTATTGTTGAGCACGCACTGTAAGCCACTGTCAGTCTGCAGTGAATTCGTGTCATTGACTGTCACAAAGCACTACCCTCGACCAGATCGCGAATTGGGCCCGCCAGGGGTCTCTTTGGCCGCTGAGTTTCGGACTCGCTTGCTGCGCCCTCGAGATGATGCATTGCTCGATGCCTCGCTACGATCAAGACCGACTAGGCATCATCTTTCGCGCGTCGCCACGTCAGTCAGACGTGATGATCGTCGCTGGAACGGTAACAAACAAAATGGCACCTGCATTGCGTCAAGTGTACGATCAAATGCCGGACCCAAAGTGGGTAATCTCCATGGGTAGCTGCGCAAATGGAGGTGGCTACTACCATTACAGCTATAGTGTGGTCCGAGGAGTGGATCGCATTGTGCCTGTGGATATCTATGTGCCGGGATGCCCTCCAACAGCAGAAGCACTATTGTATGGGGTGTTCCAATTGCAGAAAAAGATGAGACACACCAAGACGAGCCGTATGTGGTACAGGAAGTAGTTAGAATAGACAAGCAAAGAAAGCACGTGCTTCAGTCTTATCAACCACTTCGATCGGTGCCAATCATACTCGGTCGTTCAAAAGCTCGTGCGAAGAGATGTCGCTTTCAAAACCATGTCATGCGCCCTCGAAAGCAGGATGAACAGATGTGTCCTGCCGATTGTCGTCTGTAGTGGGCCGGAAGAAGTCGGCACCGACCACGAATCTCCGAAAAGCCGCGGTGTTCGGTGCGGGACCAGCCTGGTGAAAATCCGAAAATGCGAAACTGCGCGATCACCTCGAGTGAGAGACCTCATCCGATTCCACTTTTCCAACTAGCAAATCGCGTCCTCTATCGTGACATGACTGCATCTAAACGAGATAGCTCCCGAATGTCCGAAATTCCGCGCATCAGGAAAGCACGAGGCAAATATGGCGTTCGCTCGTGCTTTCAATGCCGGCGCCGCAAGGCGAAGTGTACCGGCGGTTTTCCATGCACGCGATGCATCTCCCAGAAACAAGACTGCGACTATCCAACACGTATACCAGTTTCCAGCCTTGATGGAATGAGCAAGAACGCTTCGGGTGTCACTCGGAGTGAAGCATCTGAAGCATCCATTGAACTTCTCCAACGCCTTTCGCAATTGAGCGGCAGCATGAATGCATTGGTGTACGACGCTAAGCAGATTCTTCTTGAAAGGCCAAAAGACTCGAATGATGTTGCCGGTCAGGTAGGGCATCACGGTTTAGCTTCTGTTGAAGCATCTGATGTTGACGACCGATCTCCGCACAACACCAATCCTCACTTGAACCTGCACGAGGAATCCGCAACTATTCAGGCAGATCACAGCGGCCGGGAATGGCTAGAAGAGCGGCTTTCAAGATGCGGTATAGAGCTCAACCAAAACGAATGGCGCCGCTGGTTGCACACGTATTTTACCGAGATGCATATATTCTGCCCGTTCCTCCATCCTCCTGCTGTGTGGCAGACTTTCGAGTATTTCTGGTCCAAAGATCCTTCATTATTTACGTACAGCGCTGGCCAGCACGAAGCTCGGACGTCTCTGGCAATCGTCTTCCTATGCATGGCCATTGGACGATGCACTATATCACCACGTTCAAGGCACACAGAAGACCGTCATTCGTCCGGTTGGAGTCTATACATTATCAGCACTGCCTTGCTTTCTGATCTACTAGACCTGGCAAAAATGCCTAAGAAACCATATCTCGCTGAGGTTCAAGCTTTGCTGTTGTTGGTGAGTCTCTACAAGTCTCTCCTAACCCTCCCTTGCCGCCATTGATCTGACCTCGAGATCATCTGCAGACTCTGTACTTCTTTAGACTCAATATCAACGACAGAGCTCAATCACTGATGGCTCAGACCAGTATGAGAGCAAGCATTCTGGGCATCAACGATTCACAAACGCATGATACGTTGTCTATGTTCCATAGCGAGATGAGCATTCGCACACGCTGCTGTTTGTACATGCTAGATCGGTTTGTTTTCCTCGAGACTGGACTTCCGTACATCGTTCCGGGCAAAAACGGTGGCTTGAGATATCCATACGCCCTCTCGGATGAGTTCCTCGAGACACATAGATATGATTCCAGACAAAGCCGTCAGATGATGTTTGAGATCCATGATGAGCTTGCGAGATCGTCAGCGACCTCTATACCGTGGATGATCGGGTGCACCACAATTGCCCGTCTGATTGGTGAGATCTGGTACTATCATGACGGCGCGTGGTTCGATCAGCACAGTGAAGGTGTCAAACCCTCTGACCCAGATTGGGAAATGCGGCTGCATAATGCCGTCCAGACAATCCCTGCATCCTTGCTCTACCAAGTCGACATACCATTCGAGGATCAATTTGCAGGTTTGAAATCGTGGCAGAAAAAGCAAGCGTTGGATTTCTACATGGTGAGAGATGTGAGCGATATCCCAGAGTTGACAGGCTTGCTGAACCCAACCAGAGACTCAACAACCTTCGGTACTTAGTGCACCGATCCGAATCCGCAAGAACTAGGACCGCGGCCGACGGACCCGACGATCTGGACAAGATATGTAGTCAGCTGGCAGCTGGAATAATCAATGCTTACAACAGTATTGCGCCTAACTACCCGAGCGTCGTTGCACCTTTTGTATGGCATCTGAGCAGCGCGACTATCATGCTTCTTAGCGTTGTATCGCAGGGACCAAGATGCTCATTCTGATCTTTGGAAATAGCAACGCAAACGGGAGCTGTCCCAAAACAGCGCCGAGATTGTACATGGTCTGGAAGTGTACGAGTTCGTTGCCTTCGAAACCCAAGTCATCAGACATGCCTGATACGTATGCATTATCTGCAGGGTGTTGTTTAGCATGTTCCAAAATAGTAACGATAGTTTGACCAACTCAGATTACTTTGGTCCAGAAACTTGGCCCAGTATGTGATAAAGGCATATGTGACAATGAGCAAATCGAGCTTTGCGACGAGTTTGCGCTCGGCATGGGAATCGGCTGGATGATACCAGTAATACCACTTCCGTCCTTTGGAGTATATATCTGCGTCTGCCATGGCTGAATCTGAGTCTTTTTTGGTGTAGAGATCAAAGTCTCTGCAATCGTACTAGGGGATTATAAACTAGACATGTAGCTGTGCTCATGGATTGCGACATGTCGGCCATGACTCGGAAGGTGCTACAAGAACACGTTGAGTGGATCAATGGAATATCCCTCTGGAGTGGGAGCGCATAATCTGGACGATAGTGCAGTAGTAGTGGAGTGCAACGTATCCAGCTCCGTCGTTCGGCGATGACTTGATGGTCTCACCAACTGATGGGATTGTGCAATCGACAAGGATACTCTGAAAAATGCGCTTGCAGGTTTGTTGATCGGAGTCTAGTATTGTGGAAAGTATGTGCGCTGATAGCACGTCTTCATCTCTTATGCTTAGCGGGTCGAGATCTATGGTAGGTACAAAGAGAGATTAGCAAGTGGCTACCGCTGTGGTCAAGGTACCGAATCGCGTACAGGACGCATCAACGCCCACTGCTTGCGTCGTGTATTTCTTGTAGTACGGAGGCCGACAAGAATGATTGTTGTGATAACGCGTTACTTTCGCGTGTATGGTATGGTCATGTGTATAGTATGTAATGCTTCTCTAAAGATCCCACCATCGCTCATGCAAGTCTCTCAGGTCGATTTCCTCCGGAAGTTTCAAGTGGGCTGTCGTGTCGCTGTCAGGGTCGAGTTCTCTTCTCGTCCATCCGTTGCCCCAATATGCAAATCTGTTCTCAGGTCGTACGTAGGTGTACTCCCAGTCTTCCCAACGCGGTTCTCGTCGGACGACAGCAAGATGGCTTGCGCTACCAGGCCAAAGACCATGAATCCTTCCGCCTGGACGTCTGCCATTGGCCCAGCTGCTGCACTTACGTGAGAAGGTGGTGCGAGGGAAGAACGCGTCACAATAGGTGACGAAATCATCAGCGGCCGCCTTGGATGGCTGTATCGTTGCGATCCCTTGGCTGCTAGCTTTTCGAAATACTTTAGCGATGTATGCCACTTGACTCTCGACTGAGTGAGGCACCGAGCCCGATGCGCCAGCAGCGTTGGGCCCTATGGAGCATTAGCATGATGGGAGATATTTGAAGAAGCAATGGACTCACCATGGAGTTGGAGGAGGTTGGGAAAGCCTGGAGTGGCAAGACCGATGTATGAATACGGCCAACCAAATTTACCATCAGGTTTCCAGTCCCTTGACAGGTCGAGATCGCCAGCAATAATGGGGAACGCGAGGACTGAAGTCGACGTTCGCACCAGTAGAGCAGATGACAGCGTCGACAGGTCGGTGAACGCCGTCTTGTGTCACGATACCGTCATGCGTAAAGTGGGAGATTGGAGTCTGAATGAAGGCGACATTTGGGTTGGTGAGTGCTTCGAGGTAGCCAGGACCAGGAGTGAGTCGACGACAGTGGGGGGGGGAAATCTGGGACTATCTGATCGAGAAGCTCTGGCTTGTCGACTAGCCGTTTCCTCATGAATTCTCTGAAGTCGCGAGCTGCGTTCTTACTTGGTTCTGAGTCTCTTAGCACCGCATCAAAGCGTCTGAAGAAAGGTCCTTCGAGCTCTTTGCGAAATTTGAGATAGGTCGCTGGATCCTTGAAGGACTCAAGTTCTTCAGGCGTGAAGCTGAGCGGAGTAGCTTGACGTTCTCGGGCTGAACCATTGAACGAGCCAGCTATCCAGGTTGGACTCCTAGCATAGTGATCTACATGACTCGCGACCTTCTGCAGTTCGGGAGTCACCTGAATGCCCGAAGCTCCATTCCCGATGGTCGCGACTCGTTTACCAGTTGGATCGAAGGTCGGGTCCCAGTTGGATGAGTGGCGCAGATGACCTTTGTACTGATCGATGCCTGGAGAGGTGAACTGGGTCAGCATCTGTATCGCACGCCCTGTGTGCATTGCAGTGGGTTGAAATTCAAGACCTCGTCAGGGCACACTTCCGCTCGATTGCGGACAGCGCTGCGGGCAGAGTTCAGCACATACCTGGATAGTAGGGGAGCTTCCACTCGTTGAAGTGACCGATTGCCGAGATGACAAAGTCAAAGTACTCAGTCTTTGTGACACCTGTCTTCAGATCCTTGTGCTGAAGGTCCCACTGTGCCTTTTGCGGCTCCCATTCGGCCTTGAGCACCTTGACTTCGAACCGAATGTTGTTGTAGACATCGTATCTTTCTGCAATTCTTTTCCAGTACGCAAGGATCTCAGGGCCTTGTGCGTACTCTTCACTCCACTGGGTGTTGGGAGCGAGACTGGTTTGGTACACGTTCGCAGGTATGTCGCAACGTACGCCTGGATATCGATTCTCAAACCATGTACCGCCCTAAGAAGTGTCAGAGAGAGGCTGAGGGTTACCAACAGAGTTCAGAGGCATACCACGTCCGAGTTTTTCTCCAGAATAGTCAGTTGGATGCCAGGGACTTTCGCGGGTAGCAGAGCACCGGCAGTGACACCAGCAAGGCCAGCTCCAATGACAGCCACCTGTTGATTGTCAGACAAGCTCATTGACAGGAAAACTTGGTCAAGTCCACCTTCAACTTGCGGATATCGTCGATCGGATGTTCGCTCAACTTGAAGTCAGTAGGGTATGGATAAACCCAATCGTCTTCAGAAACATGTCGTCCAGCGGGGTCCGTGTTCTTGGTTGAGTCCTGGATGGTCTCAACGACTTCTACAGAAGGTGCTTTTGGGTCGACAAGATCTCCAATGCCGTTTCCTCGACCTGCCGCGACAGCAGTCATGTTTGCGCGGGGCTTGAGCAGGAAAGAGGATTGGTGACAGATGAAGGAGCGTACTACACGTTGCATACACCTAGCTTTGAGTTGTACGAGATCGTGTCGTTTTCGGCATTCTTACCGTACTTGAAGGTGTCAATTGCAGGCACAGATGGCGTGCGAGCTGGCGTCATCACGAATGCTTCTGACTGGAAGATAACGTCGCGTCTTGTCGAGATTGCGCCGCACGAAAGACTGGCCAACGAGTCGCGTACCATCTCAACAACTGCACAGCTACGGCTCACATGATGGGGACATAAAGATTGAACATGTTCGTGCGCACGAGCTAAGAGACGCGTTATAGGTCGGGTGATGGCGAAGATGCAGGTGCGTAAAGCAGGAGCGGGGAACTTAGAATGTGGAGTCGTTTAATTGGTTTGCTCATCGCACGCAAAGCCCATCAAAGATGATGCGCATTAGACACCTTGCCCACCTAAAATTCAACGTTTTCTTTACACCTTGCTACTCTATACACCTTCCCCTTTAGTCTCTAGGTTTATAGCAGATCGGTAGTCGATTAGTAGAGTGGTAACGTCGTCATCGGTGCCACTTACGTGCTACAGAAAAATCATGGACGGTGTACACATCTGTCACGGGGGCAGGTCGGGTATATAGTGGAAGGAGCAGCTATGTAGAGTACAGTAGTATTTAACAGGCTATCTACGGTTAGGCAGTAAAACTAGTAGGCAGGTTCAATAATAGGACGTAGCTCGAAGAGCTACAACCATAGAAGCGGCATAGGCTATATAATCATTCTCTAGCAGAACCTCGGTTCCGCAGCTCACGTGACCCCGACAGGGTCACCCTGTCAGCCACAGCACTTGTTGCAGGCAAGCGCCGTAACAGTATCCCCTCTCTTAGGTTAAAACTCTAGAGAAACGTTTGGTAGGCCTAGGCTTATTAGGGTAGCGTCGGTAGAAGTTTCTAACTAGCTTAGTAGCGTTCTTAAGGTATTCCATAGGCTTAGTAGTGTAGTCTACATAGCTAGTCCATTTAATAGTATAGTAGAGGCGGGACTTCTTCTTTAACTAGCAGTCCTAGTATAAGTCGACAATCTCCTTAACTTCCTATTATTCTACGCCTTTAACTTCGATAGGAGGCGGCGGTAGTTAATGTTGTCCTAGCAGGAAATCCTTAGAAGTAGGGCGTAGTAGGTTTAGGTTAAACATAGGATGTACCTTTATAGTTATAGGCAGTTGCAGTTTATAGGCGTAAGAACCTACCATTTATTTAACTATAAAGGGTCCTAGGTTCTTCTAGTTAAGCTTCTTAGTTAGGTGGAGAGTCTATATATTCTAGGCATTTAGCTAGACCTTTTCTCTAGGACGGTACTAGTAGGTAGGCCTTCTTATCTTATTAGTTTGTTCTTCCTAGCAGGCTTAGGTAGCACGTATCTTAGTATAGCAGAAATTATAGATCTTTTGCATTTATTTAGTAAATAGGGTAGCGTCTCTTATAGTAGGGCAATCTCTAGGGCGGATTAGCTTAAAACCTAGTCTAGGTTTAAACCTATATAGGGCGAAGAAGGGCGAGACTCTTATTGTCTTAGACACTTAGCTATTATAGGCAAATTTAGTAGAGGATAGCTAGTTAACCTAGTTATCTTATAGGTAGGACATATAGGCTCGTAGGTACTATTTAAGGATAGCGTTCATCCTTTTGGTCTATCTATTAGATTTAGGGTGCTAGGTAGTTAATAGTTAGGCTCTTATATTTAGGATTTAGTAGAGGTGCTTCTAGAAGGTAGAAACGAATTAAGTTCCTCGATTAGAGACAATGGAGTCTAGTAGGCCGTACAGTTTCTAGATGTTGTTATAGAACAGACGGGCTAGTTCTTTAGCGTTATAGGTACCCTTATAGGGTATAATATAGCAGAACTTAGTAAGGCGGTAGACTATAACTAGGATAGCGTCGTATCCCTTACTATTAGGCAAGTATATAATGAAATCCATTAATAGGTGTTACTAGGCTTTTCTAGGGATAGGTAGAGGTTTTAGGACGCCTTAATAGCCTTCTCTTAAAGGTGTAATCCTCTTATAGGTCTAGTAGTTCTTTACCTATTGCTTAGTATACTTTAGTATCCCTAGCTAATAGAAGTGTCGTTATAGTATCTCGTAGGTTTTCGTACGGCTAGGATAACTAGAGGACAGGTTATCGTAAGCCTCTTATAGGAGGGAGGCCTTTAGTTCATTAGAATTAGGAATGTATAGCTTCTTACGGTAGAACAGGAGTCTAGCCTCTTAAGAGCATTCCGTAAGTAAGATCTAGGGGTGTTTTAGTAGGTCGTTATCTAGTGCTTCTAACACTTCTAATAGTAGAGGATCTTACTCGTATGCTTTCTATAGTAATTCCTCTAGCTAATTAGGTAGTAATAGTGTCTCTTACTTGCTAATCTAGGTAGGCTGTTATAGGGTTAACGTGTTTAGTTATGTAGGCTATTTAGGTTTTAGTTAGGATAGGAATTCTTCTAGGAACTCTTTAAGGTTATTACGTTTTAGGATCGTTTAGCTTTAGTGTAAGAGGCGTTTATCCCCCTCTTAAGGCATATCCTCTAACCTCCTAGTTAGACTATCCAGTTTAATCCCTTGTTTTCCTAGTTAGTATGTTATAGTAAAGTTGAATCTTAATAGGAACTTAGACTATCTTGCTTATCGTCTATTTAGTTTCTTTATTAACATAAAGTATTCTAGGTTTTAGTAGTCTATTAGTATCTTAATCTTTTCCTAGCTTATCTTAAGTTTAGATAACTATTCCTTAAGGTAACGAACGATTACTAGTAGTTCTTTATCGTAAATCTCGTAGTTACATTTAGCTAGTATCATTTTCTTTAAGTAGAATGTAACTAGGTATAGGATTCCTTTATCGTTATACTATAATAGTATACTAGTATAGACATAGTTAGAGGCGTTAGTTTCTAGGATAGTAGGCTTGTTCTAGTCAAAATGCTTTAGTATAGGTTCGCTTATAAACGTAGTTTTTAGGAACTTAAAGGCTTTCTAGCATTTATTAGTCTAAATAAATGGTACGTCCTTCTTTTCTAGTATAGTAATTAGTACTAGGATTCTTAAGAAGTCCTTTATCTAGCGTCGGTAGAATCCTACCATTCTAGTAAATAACTTAACATTAGTAATAGTCTTTAGTAGTTACTAGTGAATAATGGCTTCAATTTTCTTCGGATCTATCCTAGTGCCTTCTACACCTACGATGATTCCTAGGTAGGTTAGTTCGGTCTTAAAGAACTCGTATTTAGATGGTTTAGCGTAGAGCTAGTTCTTCCTTAATATATCTAACACTAGTCAAATATACTTTTTATGTTCTTTCCTTATTTTGCTATAGATTAGGATGTCGTCTAGGTAGACTTAGTAGAATAGGTCGATATGTAGGTAGAAGATATCGTTTATAAATCTTTACTAGGTAGTAGGGGCTCTAGTTAATCTAAAAGGCATAACTAGTAATTCGAATAGGCCTAACTTTATATGGAAGGTAGTTAGGTATTCTAGCCCCTTCTTAATTCGAATATTATTAAATGTAGTAACGATATTGATCTTCGAAAAGTACTTCATTCCTTTTAGTACGTTTAGGGTTTCTCTAAATAGTAGTAGTAGGTACTAGTCCTTCTTAGAAACAGCATTTAGTCCTTAGTAGTCTATGCATAGGTAGAGACTTCTATTAGATTTCTTTACAAATAGGATAAGGGATAAGGTAGAAGAGGAGCTTAGTCGAATAAAACCTTTATGAAGGTTTTCCTCTATCTATTCTTTTAATGTTTATAGCTAGACTTAGGACATCGGGTATAGGGGTCCCTAGGGCAGTATCTAACTATCTTTTAACTTAATGTTATAATCGTAGGGTTAGTATAGTAGTAGCTTCTCTACTTCCTTCGGGCTAAATACGTTGTAGTAGTCCTTTAGCTTAATAGGAAGTTCGATAATAGGGTTAATAAGGGTAGTAATCTCCTTAAGGGTAGCTTCTACTTAGTCTAATATAATCTAGTATATAGGTGTACTCTAGCAAGCCGTTACTACTATGTACTTTAAGCTTATAGAGCATATTTCTAGGTTATCTTTATTAGGTTTAGGTTCTACGATAGGGCGAACAACGTTCTCTAGGCGTTCCTTTAGTAGAACATTAGGGATTACGTAGATGCAGGTAGGCAGTAGGGGCGTATTACAGTTATTTTAATAGTAAGGACTATTAATAACATTATTCCTTTACTAAACTTTAGCTTAGGATTATATAACTTTAACTAGGGAATCCCTAGGATTATTAGGTAGTGCGATAGGCGGGTAATAAATAAGAAGGCTTCTTTCTTAGTATAGTCGTATATACGTAGGGTTACAACAATAAAGTAAGTTATAGTAGTAGACTTATCTTCTTATCCATTAAAATTAACTAGTAGTATCTCTCTCTTTATACGTTATAGTATAAAGCCTCGAGACGTCGCCTAGACCTTGTCGATAAAGCACACTCCCTTAGCTCTAGTATTAGTTATAGCATAAGTTAGGGTAGTATAGGATCCTTATTCTAACGAAACCTACTAGACTATTAGTTAGGCATAGTTTCGCTTTCTCTTTTCTAGGTTCTCGTTTAGGTAGGTTCTATAGATTTGTAAGGCGGTTTTAGCGTAGTTATTGCGTTAGTCGAGTACTTAATTACGACTTAGATTAAGGCTCCCCCTTTTACTAATCTTTCTATAAAGGTAGGGGAAGTAGGGTAGCTATTCTCTTTGGCTAGGGTAGCGTAAGAGTTAGCGCTTATAGCACGAGTTTCTCTAATTTAGGCAGGATAGTTAGTAGGAGGTAGGAGAGGGTAGTTTATAACATAGTAATTAGGGGAGCTATAGTAGTAATATTTACTACGTTCCCTTCTTCTTAAGGGCTAGTATCTAGGAGGGGGCTAGTAGGAAGCACTTAGGTCTATTAGTTTACTAGCGGTAGGGCTAGTTATCTAAGTAGTTATAGTTACTATAGGGGGGCAAGTAAGGATTAGACGAGTAGAGGTAGTAGTAGGAGCAGCGTAGATAGGGCGTATGTTAGTTAAGTCGTTATAGTACATTCTCTTATTCTCTAGCTTCTAAAGGAACTCGAAGAACTTATAGATGTCGTAGTTAGGGGCGTTAACACTAGTAAGTTAAGCTTTTAGCTTATAGGATAGAGCAGATTCTAGGAGAGTTATTTAAGAGTCTTCTAAGACTTCTCCTTCTAGGGCAAGGCGCTAGAATTTAGTATAGAATGTAGCGAATTTACGGTTCTATTGCTTAAGGCGGAATAGGTCCTTACGGGCATTATTAACATGGTTAGGATTACTATAGGCGCGTTCTAGTATACGAAGGACATCGGGGTAGTTAGGCAGTTAGCACTCTCCTTCTATAATGAAGGGTAGGATTTAAGTATACACTTGTCCCTTAAGGCGGTTAGTAATATAGGACATTCTCTCTCTAGCGGTTAGGAAATAGTTAGCGTTAGTCTTTATCTTCTAGTAGATCTTTACTTAGAAGTAGCAGAAATCCTTACGATCTCTATCGAAGATTATAGGGTTAGGAAGTTATTTAGAAAGGTAGGAAGAGGTTAAAGATTAGGTAGGAGTAATTAGAGTCTCTACTATTATAATAGCTAGAGTAGCTTTAGTAGGTAGTATAATAGTAGGGATAAAGGTAGGGGTAGATATAGTAGGGGTAGCTATAACCATTGTAGTCTTAAGCTTCCTACGTAGCTAGAAGATTTCCTTAGACTACTTAGAGAGCTAGGTGTCCTAATACTTAGTAGTACTAGCTAGTTTGTCTCTTGTAGACCTTATGTTCTAAAGGTCTCGTTCTAGTTTAGTAGTATAGGTGTAGATAGCAACATTTTCCAGGGTTTTATTGTCTAGTTATTCTTATAGTTTAGATTACTAATTGTTTCGGAGGGTCAATTCGCAGCTTAGGTAAGTTACCTAAGTAGCTAGACTAGCGGTGCATTTATAGAGCTCTATAGTATAAAGGTACTATGCTTCGGGGTCGTTAGACACGAGTTTAGCGAAGTGTTAAGCGTTCTTAACTCTCGTAGGGAGTTTAAGGAGAGTAGTTATCGCGATAGGCAGCTATTCCTTTAGGTTAGAGCTATATAATGTTATGGGGGTAGGTTAGGTATATAGTAGAAGGAGTAGCTATATAGAGTATAGTAGTATTTAATAGGCTATCTACGGTTAGGTAGTAAAACTAGTAGGCAGGTTTAATGATAGGACGTAGCTCGAAGAGCTACAACTATAGAAGCGCTATAGGCTACATAATTATTCTCGATTTAATTTGATTTAATTTGATTTGATTTTCTTAAGCTATTTACCCTATAAGGGGTATAAGCTGTCTATAATTAATAGGATTTCTAGCCAATTATAACCATTAGTCTTAGTTATATAAGGAGGGTAAAGGTCTCTTAGACCTTAAACTAATCATAAACGCCTAGTACTTTAGTGTGCTCTTATAAAGAGTAACTCTATGCATCCCTTCCTTAAGTGTTAGAGGGTATAAGCCTCCTCCATAAGGGCAATTCCCTATGTCGTGTTCTTCCTTATTAGCTAAACACTACTTAGAGGTAGTTAGGTTAAGGTAGTAGTTATATTGTTATAGTTAGATAAAGAGCACTTTATATTAGTCTATAGGGTTCCTCTTGCTTTTTACTGTTTTATCTCTATCTTTATAATCTTCCTATTTTAATGGCATATTTAATGGTGGCTTTAACTACGTTTAAGTCTAGCTACCATTTACCCTTCTCGCTATTAACCTTCTTCCTATCTCTTTTAGCTATTAAGTATCCTCTTAGCGCGTAGGATAGATCCTAGTATCTGCTACCGTGTGCTACCTTTATAGCCTATCTTTTATCCTTCTATCTTAGGCATAAGAATAAGAAGTATAGTACTATTTCTATCATTCCACATTTATACCTATCTATATCTATAATGTTAATTTTACTAAGGTACGTGTTTAGTCTTAATATGTTTATCCTTAGTTAGACTAGTATAGTAGCTACTATTCTATTAAGTGCATTATATAGCTTAGTTATATGCTTTCTAGGCAACGCCTTATCGATCTTCTAAAGATGTTTGCCTATTGTTGCGCCATAGAACTCCTTATACTTTAGCTTAAAATCCATGACTTTTGCTCTTATGTATATTGCTAAAATTGGGACGTTGTTTATAGGGTTAGGCATAGCCGAGTTAGCGTTTATCGCCTTCTAAGCTAGCTCGTTTGCCCTTTTGTTACCTTTAATTCCCTCGTAGCCTAGCACCTAGTGCAGTGAGAATGTCGCCTTAGCAATTTTCTCCCTAATTTTCATGACTAGGCCTATACTATCGTTAATCTTTATAGCTTAGATGCTCTAAAGGGCACTTTAGCTATTAGAAAAGATCCTAATCTTTACTAATCTGTTGTTCTTATATAATAGGCCTTTAGTAGCCATCTATATTGCTTCTAGCTCTATTAGATGGACGTTTGTTTCTTTAGCTCTTCTTATTATGCTTAATGCTTCCTATACTAATGTCTAGATTCCTACGCCTACTCGTCCGTTATAGATAGATCTATCTATATAGAAGTCGATTGTTCCTAGTTCTTCTACTATTACAAGCTTAGCTACTTCCTTGTTGAGTATATGAACATAGCCCTTTAGGCTCTATAGTTCACACCCTATAGTAGGGATCTTCTTAGCTCTATTCGCATTAAGTCCTATAAATAACCCTACTACTTTCTAGAGAGGCGAGTTAAACTACTTAATTAGTCTTGTCCTAGTAAGCTTTACATAGATGTGTAACACCTCTAGTTTCTAGATCGAGATCTAGAACCTAAGTGTCTACTTATATAGTCTTTGTTATAAGGATAGTATCCCTACTTCTAAGACTATAACATTAAGACCTAGCGTTCTAAATCCTCCTATAATGGCTTATACTACAACCCTCTAGGCTCTATATAGCACTAATAGCGTTCTATTAGATACTATAAGATACTAAACTAGCGACGCATAATCCATAATAGGTGTAACTATTATAGTGTATAACTACTATATAGTTAAAGGGTTTAAGCCTTATAGTCTTTTAAGGGCTAGTGCTGCTTTTAGTGCTTTCCCTACTTTTTCTACTAGATGTTCCTTAAATCGAAGCCCTTAATCTAGGATTATACCTAGGACTTTAATCGACTAGCTTAGCTATATCTAGTCTTCTTTAAAGTATAGGGGCATATTACTATCTCTAAGTAAGTCGTTATATCTTATAAAGTAGATGAACGCTGTTTTTAAGGCCTTAAACACTACTTTACTCTCCTTTTCCTATCTTTCTAATTTTAGTAGTATATCTCTCTAGATTATCCTTATATTTCTTTCTATAGAGTTACTAACTACCTACGTAGTATAGTCGTTAATAAATGCCATAGAGGCCCCTTCTTTAATTACTATCTATACTAGATCTACGTTAAAGAAAAGGAATAGGATTAGCGTAAGTGGTAATCCTTATAGCAAACCTAACTAAGGTAGGTCCTCTATTTTAGACGTAAAGCTATTAACTACTATACTTACTTTCCTATTAGTGCAAAAGTCTTAAACCTATCTAATTATAGTTTTAGGAATTCTTCTTTATCTTATTCTCTCTAGAAGTAGTCCTATTATAACATTATTATATACTCCTTTAACGTCGAATGAAACTAGTAATAGGGTCTTTTTGCCTCTCTAGGCGTCGTAGATAGCTTCTTAAAGGTATAAAATGGCTAGTACTATTAATTTCTACTTCCTTACTCTAAAGTAGTTATTAGGTAGGAGTCTATGCACCTTTATAAGGTATGCAAGCTGTATAGCCATTATAGCTTCCATTATCTTTCCTAGCATTACTAGTAAAGATATTAGCCTATAGTTCTTAGGAAGAGTATAGTTATCTTTATTCCCTTTCTTAAGTAGAATAATCTTTGCTACCTTCTACTATAACGGTAGTTTGCCTTACCTAAGCGAGGTTAAGAAGAGTGTGTAGATTTGCTATTGCAAAACTAGCTAGACTTCTCTCTATACTCTAATAGTTAAGCCATTACTTCCTACTACTTTGTCTAGGCTTATAGAGAATAGTACCTTCTTAATCTTATCTATTATTAATGCTTTACTAAAGAGCTAGTCTTTAAAAGTGTCTCCTATGTATTTAGGTCTCTAGGGGATAGGTAGTTCTAGGAAGAAACTATGTAGTAGTTCCTTTACAATTTTAGCTTTGTCTTAAATGACCTCCCCTCTATGTCCCTTAATAGATATAATCCTGCCGAAGCTTAATCCCTTGCTTAGGTTAAGGTATTGAGCTGCTTTCCAGATATTTGCTGATTCACCGAGGAACTCTGTCTAATGTTCCTTTTTGCGTTTCTTAATCGCATGGTGAAAGTCATGCCTCGCTATCTTTGCTATAATCTTAAGGCGGTTATCTTACTAGCCTTATCTCCTTCTTAATCTTACTAGGTTATAAGTCCTTATATACTCTTTTCTTATAGAAGTTAACTTATTTAACTACTATCTTTTTACGTACTTTAATGGTTTTACCTTTAGGCAATACTATTCTATCGCCGTCTAAGTGACTTCTTAAATATAGCTTTGCATTGCTTTAAGATCGTCTATTAGGAATAGGATGTTAGTAAGATATTATCTTATCTTATCTCTTATTACTTTCTAGTCTACTTTTTGCAACAAGTATTATAGAGCTATTAGGTCTTCTATTACGTCTCCTATGCCTATAGCTATATGTATCGCTCTATAATCCGAGCTATACTCATTCTTAAACGGTTAGTAGGTATCTTAGTCCTTAAACAATCTCTTACTAGCTATAGTAAGGCTAATCGTTAATGTCGATTTATTATGCTCCTATATTATTACTCCTCTCTATATAAGTAACTATAGGTTATTTCCCTTAATAAAGTCTAGTATCCTACTACCTTCTCCTTGTCTCGTTCCTAATGCTACCTCATTTTCTCCCTATATAATGTCGTAGTAGTTAAAGTCTCCTATAATGAAAATTTCTAAATCTAGGTTATTACTATACTCTCTTATAATTACTTCCTAGACTTCTTATAATCGGGTATGTAGTTCTTGCTCATCAATTTCATGGCCGTTGCCTATACTAGGAATGTATATTAATGCTAGTAGTATGCTATAGGTCCTATGTTTTATAATAATTATAGTAATGTTGTTACTATTTATCGTGACTTAAGCGTATTCGTTGTTCTAGTTTATCTACATACATAATCGGATCCTTTATGTTTAGTTTTCTCTTTACGTTATTTTTGGTTTTATAACTTCGAAGTTAAGTCCTACTCTAGTAATCTAAAGGTTTCCTACGATTTCCTAATAGTGTAGTTCCTATATAAGAATGGCATCGAAATCCTAGATGTCTAGGTCGTTATATAAAGCATCCTAAACTCCTAAACTCTTATGCAGATTTGCTTAAAGAATGTTTAGTATACTAATTATAACGGCGTAGGTTAATTATCCTTTCTTATTGCTTTCTAAATTCTAGGCACTTTTTATATGTTGCTAGATGGTTTCCTCTACAATTGCTGCACTTCAGTTTACCTAGGTTGTAGCTATTATGTCTTTCTTGTACGTACTACGAGCACCTAGTAGTGTTCTTGCACTCCTTCTATATATGTCTAAATTAGTAATGGTTATAATAGGATCTTAGTCCTCTATTATTATGGAAAGTTAAGACTTTGACTATATAGCTAAATAGTTGTACCTCTTTGCTATCTACTTATCTCTAGAGTAGTTTCTCTACCTATTCTTTCGTCGCTAGCTTAGCTACTATAGATGTATAGGAGGTGTACTCCTTTAGTTTACCTAGCTATCTTATTATCTTAACTTCTACTTCGTTCTCCTCTATAAAGGCACCTCGTGTTTCTTAACTAATTGCTCTAGTCTAGTAGTCTATAGCTTCTATTTTTAGGATGAAATCCACCTTAATTAGGTACTAGGTAGATTTAATAAGCCTTGCCCCTTTAAGGAATATAGGTATCTACTCGTCCACGTAGGCTCTTACTACTTTCTCTACTTCCTTATTAATCTTATAGTACGCTAGGTAGACGTCCTTATTCGTATGTCTAATTATAAACTAGTTAAGGACAACTATGTCTAGCCCTTCGTTAGATCGGATCGTAGCAATAATTCAATTCTTAGTTCTTGTTCTAAGCTATGTTCTAGTGTATCTATCTGTCTTAAGGTTTTTTATATCTAATACTATATCTACTTCTTATACATTTTTAGATTTTTTTATTACGCTTCTAATCGACGTTCCTATAGATATTAGGGGTAACTATAGGGGGCTTAACTAATCTAAAAGATCAAAGGATACTAGTGTTCTAGGCGACCTAACTAGCGTTCTTACTACTTCCTAGCTTAATAGTTGTACTCTACGAGCTATAACACTTACGTAGGAATTAGTTGTTCCTATCTATAGGGACGATAACTAGAGGGAACCCTAGTTTAGGGCTGCCTCTTATAGGCTCTTAATGTCTAGGACTAGCGTTATAATAGTCGTCTATAGTTGTCTAATCTCCTCTCTATATCTATCTTTTTCCTCCTATTCTTTCCTTTCCCTCTCTTATTCTTTCCTTTCTTTCTCTTATTCTTTCCTTTCCTTCTCTTATTCTTTCCTTTCCTTCTCTTATTCTTTCCTTTCCTTCTCTTATTCTTTCCTTTCCCTCTCTTATTCTTTCCTTTCTCTCTCTCTAGCTATTCTTTATGCGTCTAATAGCTATTATATAATGTCGTTTATTATAACCTCTCTTATACTATTACTATTTCTACTACTACTAGGTATAGGGCTACCCTTAGTTTAGTAGCTAGTATTCCTCCCTTCTTTTTCTACGCTTCTAGTCGCTATTCTTGTAACTATAGGTAAGGGTCTCTTCCTTAGTGTTGCTTCTACTAACGTTGAGTTAGAGTCTATATTAATGCGTACGTCGCGTCTCTAAGGGCTATCTTCTACGCTACCCTATCTACTGTCTCTTTTTCTTTTCTCTATATGTTCCCTATCCCTTATAACTATATCCTCCTTATCCTACCTGTCCCTACTACCCTAGGATAGCGATTCGAACCTCCCCTTTCCTACTATACCTCTACCTCTTACGCCTCCTCAGCCTCTTAGAGCTAGCATCTTAACCCTGCACTATAGCGCTTCACTAGAAATTTAAGGGAATTACTAGGAGATACTACTCTAGCTTATAAAGTAATAAAATTTAATGAATTCGATTACGTGGATCTCCGACGTAGCTCTCTAATTATTCTCTAGTAGAACCTCGGTTCTATAGCTTACGTGACCCTAATAGGGTCACCCTATTAGCTATAGCACTTGTTATAGGCAAGCGCTATAACAACATCTAAGGCCTCCCTACTAGTAAGATTTTAGTGTACCTACTACTAAAGATGTATCTAATGCTAGGTCTATACATATACTAACGTTACTAGCGACTTTAGAAGCTTATACTTACTAAGCTTATAGAGCGTATGCCTATAAAACAACCTAATATACCTAATAAACTAGTCTTTAATATTAAGATATAGAAGAATACTAAGATTAGGTAATATCTACGCTTTAGTAAAGACGATATTAATCTTCTTACTAATCTATTTAACCTCTATAATATGCCTTAAAGGAACTATTATAGACCTAACCCTATTAGATCTATATACGTATTATTAGTAAGGATAGCTTACCCTAGAAGACTACTATTACATTAAGATCTCTTTAGTCTTAATAAGACTATAATTTCCTAAATTTTTAACGCTATTATTAACTAGCTAGTCGTCCGTTTTAGCTATATTATCTACTAGCATCTAATACTTAATTATTAACGACTAGATAATTATTTAGAAGCTATTAACGACTTTAGAGGAGTAACCTAAAATAGCTATTAGGGGTTTATTAATAGGACCTTTAAGGCTACCTATTAACTTCTTATTAGTTAGAGGGATTACTATATAGGGTATAAGAAGCTCTATAGATTTAAATACTAAGTAATTATAATACTTAATAGTCTCTATATTACCCTCTATAGTCCCTTTAAAGAGAAGAGAAATAATATCTACCTAGGTAAAAGGTTAGTATTTAAATAGATAACTTAAGACACCTATATAGGGCTATGTTATAGTTAGCTATCTAGTTATACCTAACTATAACCCCTAGCTGCTAGGGTGACCCTAACCTTAGCTAGCTACTTACTAAGTAGCCGTATAGAGTTACTAAGACTACTTACTACCTTCTATAACTCCTCCCTATTACCTCTTTATCTCCTTATCTACGTCTCGTTATATAGCTTAGACTTATATCTACGTACTATTACCTATTTCTAACTTTATCCCTTAATACTAGTAAAAAGATTTATACTTATAAAGAAAAGTATTAAGTAAGTAAAGTAAGAGTTAAAATTAGTATAGTTATAGTAGATAAGCTATTAGCTATCTTTACCCTTATTTGAGTATAGCTAAGATAGTCTATATGTCTCTTAGTATAAGGGAAAGCTTAACTTTATAGTTTATATAGAATTATATTTAACTATAAGTAATATAATATATAGTAGTATATACTAAAGGGACTATTAGAATAACTAATTAAGTTAAATTTAGAACTACCTATAGTTATTCTACCTTCCTATATACTTAAGCGACTTATAAGGAACAACTAAATCGTTAATAAGCACTATAGTGCTCGTCCTTTCCTAAGTACTAAGTACTTAGGTGTAGATTAGTTAGTTAGTAAGCACTTTAGTACTTAGAATTCTATAAGCACTAGTACTTATCTAATTATTAGTAGAGTCCTTAGTAGGGTGCTTACTATCTTATTAGTAGGTATCTATTAATACGTAGGCGACCCTAACTACTAGTATATAGGATTATAATAAGTATTAAGTAAGTAAAGTAAGTAGTATATTATTATTATAGCTAACTATTCTAGGTAGAATAACTAGTTATAGGATTTATACTTATAAAGAGGAGTATTAAGTAAGTAAAGTAAGTAGTATATTATATAGTATAAACTAAAGGGACTATTAGAATAACTATTTAAGTTAAATATAGGACTTCTTACTAAGTTCTAACCTACTTATATACTTAATAGATAATAAGTATATATATATTCCTCTATATGCTCTTCTTATAGAGTGCTCTATTCTACTAAGGCGTAGGAAATAATAGAGTAGGCTACGCGACCCTATTATTAGTAGGATTATAATAATAGGTTAGGCCTATACGCTAAGTCTTAGCGTTAGTATAGTATTTTATAGACTCTAGATTAATAGTTTCTCTTTCCTTTCTTTATTAAACCTATTACCCGTTTTAGTATACTAAACTACTATATATACGTTATTTACCTATAATAAGTAGTATCTATAATTATACATATCTTAATTCTACTAAATAAGCTAATACTAATGTTTCGTTAATTATTATCGATATCTATAGGATTAAAGATGTGTTATTTCTTCCTTACTACAATAGTTAAACATTATATAATAGAATATATCTTTTATATATACGTAAATTAAGGTCTAGTTCTTAAGAACCTAGATCGTTAACGACGCCTTAATAGCTAACTCTATATATTATTTAACTATAGCTATTATACGAAGAATAGGTCGTTATTATACTAAAATTACGTCGAGTAGCTTACTAACTAGCGCTTAGTCCTAGGCTTAGTTTAACCCTATTACTAAAGTCTAGAGAAGCTAGGGGCCTCTTAGTCAATTTTCCTGCTTCTAATCCTAGAAGGCTACTAGTAAGGATATGCTTTCCTTCTAAGTGTCTATATGGTCGCAATAGTAACAATAGCTAAGGAACTACTAAGTCTTTTCTCCTAGGTGCTAGCTATAGTGTTACTATCTTAGTTATAATGTTATAGATTGTTATAAGTATTAGCACTATAACAGGAGTATTAATAGCGAGATTACTATTTACCTTATGTATAGCAGCATTCGAGAGGAGATAAGTGAAAAGGCAAGCCGAAAGAATGGGAAGGACAATAGAGAAGACTAAGTGTCTACCTTTACGTAATACTGCCTAAAAGGATCCTCTAGTCGGCACTACATTAAAGAACATTACTAAGATGAGAATTGATTGCTTTCGCAACTTATAGCATCGCTAGTATTACCAACATGGCCGACAGAGCCTTAAAAATGTTAGAAGAGCGTGATCGGCGAAGACAAAGCCTAAGACTTACTAGGACAAGCATTCCAAAAACAATCCAAATCTCCCAACCACCACCTTGTATCTTGTGTTTTCCCAATCTCCGCTGTTGCTTTTGCCACCTGAACGCCCCAAGAAGGACCGTGAGTATGGCGATTGTCTCCATTGCAATTCCCACAGACTTGCCATAATGAGATAATTCTGAGTCATGTGATGATATTCTTGAAATGTCCTTTAGACGGAAAAGTTGCGTTACCGACACGCCGAAAATTGCAAGAGCTGAAGCAGTGCGGAAGTAGGCGAGATAGGTGCGTTCGAGTGCAAGGTGATCCCTGCAAGCTTCAAGGGGTACGTCGATCTGTACATGATGCTGGAAACGACTGAATGCGCTGCTTGACGTTGTTCTTGCTTGATCATATCGCTCAGAAGAATCCATGCCAGTCATCTCCTCAGGCGCCGGTATGCCATTGCCGAGATTCTGAAGTTCCATCTCCTCATTGGCCTGCTGATTGTTCATCTTGCTGATTCAGTATGTTTGGATAAAGTGTGGATGACGATTGCTACAACAGCATGAAGGATGCGGCACTTTCGCTTGCTCTAGCCTATCAGTCTGTGGGGATCACGGCTGACTCATCAGCGAGCGTTTGAGCTCAGGTTTTGCGATTCGCAAAGTACCCTGCCCTTCTTTCGCGGAGCAAAGATATGTTTCCCATTATCCCATAATCGCGTCAGCATAATCCACAACGAAGTGCTGCTGCAAGTCTAAGTCGAGAACATACATCCAAGATAAAAGCAACAAAAGTTGATAGCCCCAAGACAATTCCAGACCCTGCTGCCCAAGGGCACGCCACCTATGCCTTGAGCGCTGTTCTCGAACGGTATGCGCCGGCGCATGAATACAGCACTATCGATATTACAACGAACATGGATCAACGCGAAGATGGCCGCAAAAGGGGACGTGTAAGTCTAAGGACTGTCTTAAACACGTCAGACGCGTCAGGTCGGTCGTGCAATCTGACACAAGTGCTGACGGCAAACAACCTGGGGTCAGATTCAGAAGTTGACATGTATCCTTAACTCTAGTGCAAGTTCTTGCCTGTGATAGCTCATGTTTGCAGGAGAGACATTTAATTCGGCATGGTCATGGTTCGGACCATTTCGTGCCATTTGTGGGCATGCATGTTCTTGAAACGATCTGAAGGATACACATTCTACTCCTGGATTTCAATGCTGTGAAGACGAAGTCTCCTTGTCTTCATGGCTAGTTGGCATGCAAGGCATCATCTGCACGACTTATGACATGTCTCAGAGCATCTATTCACAGCTCCAGCTGCGAAAGACCTAAGATTGGCATCGTGCATACTTGTGCTTGCTAGGCTGTCGAAAACCCAAAAGACCTGCGTCGTGAATACCTCTCTACAGGAAGGATCACATGACATCGGATACTCTCTAGGACACAGGTAATGTAGTAATTCTTCGGGTGAAACAATTTGCTCAAATTTCTGTATGATCACTATAGAAATTTAGTCAGCAAGAATACATCTTGCAAAACTACCTTGTGTAATGGTACTTACAATCATCCAATCATGATATTGTGTATGCTTGCAAATGTCACTGATTGACCTTGGCAAGTATATGTCAGGCGTTAGGCGATGCTAGTATATATTCGAGCGCTAAGTTTACGTGTGCGCGGACCCCATGTTAGGCATGGAGGGAATAAATTGAACAGGGCTTCGATGCACGAAGTCGCTGACACAGGAATCTCGATGAGACTTTTAGATCTTCAATCCGAGCTTCTAATCGACGTGTCGACACTTCTGCCCCCATTTCAGTAGTTACAGATCTTAACATCTCTATGTGAAGCGATGTATGAGGTGGGGCTCATGTCATGGAGTTGCTAACTTTTTTGACTTGTACGGTCGTAAGTCGTCGGGCAAACGGGGAATGTGCAGGAAGGCTTTTGTCACCGCAAGGGACCGTTCGTCAGGCCATCCTCTTGAATTTGGACATGATAGTCAGTAGTGTCTGTAGCGAAATGGCTCATGCGATTCTTGTTCAAGCTATCGACGTAGCAGATAGCGAGCACAGGAAAACGCAACATTTAGTCAAAATCGCAAAGGTGCGCTCCAGAATCCCGCAGGTAGAGATCCGGGACATGAGCCGCTAGTATCTCTAAGCTGCTTGTATTGGCTGTCGAATCTACGCCTGGCGCGCCTGATGCAAAGCCGCTGCTTGACGATGAGATATCCTGAATCGTATGGGACTTTCGCTGCCACCACACTTCGGGACACTCGGTGACGCTCCAGCTTGTTGCACCGACACTCTGGGTCGGCGTTGAGACGTCAGAAAGAAATGCGGTCATCTTTGAAGGCGGTTTCAGCACGAAATCCGTTGATAATGGTAGCGGAAGGGAAAGAAGAGGCTGAGGCTGATACTGCCAGGGTTGTGCGGTAAGTCTATTAGCGCCACCATCCGAGCACAACTGTTGCTGCAATGTACTGCAAGGTGATAAGGTAGAAAAGTCCTCCGATCGAGACTCAGTTCCATTGTGGATGTCATTTTGCAATCTTTCTGAGCTTCGTATAGTTGATGCCGGGCTAGTAACATCCTGAGATGTGTCGGATTCGTCCTCGTTCTCGTCCACATCCATCGTGATCTGTTCCTCCGTTCCAGGTTCAAGCAGATCAAGACGATCTAACAGGTCATGAACAAGTGGGTTGCCTTTGCGCTCTGGAAGTCTCTTGCCTGGCCATGAGTTTGTGGCCAGAAGCATGAAATACATCGTTTGTAGACCAGCCACAAGCTTAAACTGTTGCGTTTCCAATGTTCGCACATAACTTGAAATCTTAGTGAAGAGCATAGACTGATAAGCAAATGTTTCGACTTACTGCTCGGGAAAAATTCTACGTTTCGATACCTTGGAATATCCAAAGATGCATGGAGCATCTGAGGACTTGCATTTCGAGCACGGGTATCCTCCAGAGCACCTCGACTTCTTAGCTCGACAGCGATTGCAGGCTTTGCTAGCACGCTGATTAGAGATGTCTCCGATATGCTGAGTCTTGTGTTGTCCTGTAGTTGGCATCTTGTGTATGTAATCGGCAATATTCAAGGGGAATTCTTTCCGTCTTGCAATACCAGCTATCTTCAAGTTTGGATCATCGTGGAGCTCACTCTCGGAAGTAGGCTCGAGCTGATGGAAATCCTTTGCGTGACGAATGAGGCGAATTCGAGGCGACTGATATGTAGATTCGAGCTCTGTGAAAATCCAACAAAGTGCCACGCCTTTGCAAGAGCCTTTGGGGATCATACAGCATTGCTCGACGCGATCGATCATGCTACCCAAAAGCTAGGCAACGAACACATCCAGAACCAACGGAATTCGGAATTCGCGGCTGATCTGCACAGCAAAGTAAGGCTGGAACACGGCAAATGCGGATGCATGGGTTAGCGGAACGCACGGACGGCATCGTCATAAGCCGTACGATCCGTAAACCCCGTATCCTTCTTCCCGTAGGAACCAGAATGCGCCCTGCGTCACTTTACTCACTTGACACTTTACTCACTTGACACTTTACTCACTTGACACTTTACTCACTTGACACTTTACTCACTTGACACTTTACTCACTTGACACTTTACTCACTTGACAATTCAATACATGGATCCCTCGGCTACATTTGCAGAATGTCAAGTTTCCAGTGCAGATGCGCCTAGAAAAAGCTGCCACAAACCACAACACGCTGGAGAAGAGCTGAAACAACACATACATGCAAAGAACCAGAGAGGATGGAGAAGAGTCGCGCTCAACTTCACGCCGTCATGGTTCTCGGTCAATATGGGCACAGGCATTGTGTCTATCCTGCTTCATAATTTGCCGTACAATGGCAGCTGGCTTTATTGGATCTCGGTCGTCATCTTCTGTCTGAACATTCTTCTCTTCATCATCTTTATGACCATCAGTGTCGTTCGATACATCTACTTCACTGGGCTTTTCAAGGCTATGCTTCGGCATCCTGTTCAATCACTGTTTTTAGGTTGGTCTTGAAGTTTTGTGCTGCGCAGCATCAAACACTAACGAGCGGCAGGTACAATACCTATGGGCCTTGCAACCATCATCAACATGATTGTTTTTGTTTGCGTCCCACTTTGGGGTCACTGGGCCATCATGCTAGCGTGGTCATTATGGTGGTTTGACGCTGTTCTTTCGATCGCCGTTTGCATGGGCCTACCGTTTCTCATCATGTACGAGCACGGTGGTGAACTCAAGACGATGACGGCTGCGCGGCTGCTACCAGTCGTTTCTCCCATCGTCGCAGCCGCGACTGGAGGAATTGTAGCAGAGGTGTTGACTAACATTCAGTACGCCCTCTGGACCATGGTGATTTCTTATATCATCTGGGGCATGGGTTTTCTGCTTGCGATGATGGTTCTCGTCATCTATCTACATCGTTTGACTGTACACAATATTCCGCCACGAGAGGTCATCGTGTCGGTCTTCCTACCTCTCGGACCCATCGGTCAAGGAAGTTTCGCGCTCATGCAGCTTGGTAAGGTTGCGGCTAGGGTCCTGCCCAAGACTGGGACATTGATACCTGAATCTGGACCAATCTTCTACACGCTTGGTTTTGCCATTGCTCTCGTGCTTTGGGGATTTGGCTTACTGTGGTTGTTCTTTGCCCTTGCGAGTATCTCAAGGTCTCGCTTTCCGTTCAACATGGGCTGGTGGGGCTTCACATTCCCTCTAGGTGTCTACACGGTGGCGACGGCGACGCTAGCGAAAGAGTTGCCTAGCCTTGCGTTTCGAGTGCTGGCAACCATCTTCTCTATCTGCGTCACTCTGTTGTGGATTGTTGTGAGTGTCAATACGATCAGGGGAGCGTTCACTGGGAAGTTGTTGTTCGCGCCGTGCGCTGCTAAGTTTGAGGTGGAGTATACACAACGGAGGATTGAAAGAGCTCAAAAGTCACTAGAGATGGAACCACCTGAGGAGGAAGCGTAATATATAGATGATTGATCGGTGAAACATTGCACTCTGATGCTTCCCTGTAATCCATAAAACAGCGTTAATGCCGAAAGAAGTTGTTCTCCTATTCTCCAACAGGCTGCATAGTTACAACGTAACGGGTAGGCTCCTAACGAATGTGCCGCGCTGTTGACGGGTAACGAAGATACCTAATACCCAGGATAAGAGGACCGCTGTTCTGCTAGAGGCCCTCATGTTTGATGCTGCTACATCGCAACGAGTAAACTAGACAAGTTAGAACTTAGAAGCCCTAAGGTTGCTCGTAATTTAAAATGCTAGGTTGTAGGGAGCGCAGCTACTACTAACTTAGCTTAAGACAAATTGCTACGTTAGCGCTTCCTGTCGCTCGACCAGTCTTTTGTTCTATACTAGAAACATGTTTCTTATTGTTCTAATATCGTGTAGATAGCAGCTAGTGCTAGAGACGACGAATCTGGGTTAAGAGCCTATAAAGGCGACTGAGCCGACGCTAAAATATCTTCGCGGTCCTACTTGTATCTAAAGTACATATAACGAATGTCGCGCGTAGAAGATAAAGGTAGCGTACTACGTGTGCACTTTCCTAGCTTCCTATACTTATAACTATGTAGTGTAATAGTTAGAACCTATGTAGTCGCTACTAGACGCGAAACATAGTATACATATTTAATTCTGTAGAAGTAAAGAAACGCTAGAAAGGGCCCTTAATAGTAGCGTAGGCATGTACTTTAGAAGCTTAATAAACACGTCTTATCGAGGCCATTAAAAGCATGTTGGCTACGATTATTAGCCTTAAAGCATCTCTTTCTACTAAGTAGGATAGTAAGATAGATGATAACAATGCTAGGGGACCTAAGGTATAGCTAGTGCCTATCGTACTAGATAAGTACTTTAACCTAAATGCTATTCTTAATAAGTACGCGCCCCTTTATTAAGTTAAGGATCCTATGCCTCTACTAAAGAACCTTGATTAATATGTCTCTAGTAATAAGCGAAGGCGTACTAATTAGTTAACTATCTTACATATATAAAGTATAATATCTCGTCTTTCTAACTTAACTAAATTACTATTAACTAATGACTCTATATCTTATTATAATATAATATATCTAGATTACTATATTAATCCTCTAGGGGAAGAGTTAGGAACTACCTTTAAAACTAGTGTCCCCTATAAGCAGATAATTACGCTATAGCCTAACGACTCTATTAAGCTAATTTAACTATCTATAGGGTATATAAGAGAGTGTCCTAATCTACTATAATTTACTATTAGGGATACGAATAAGAATCTAGAAATAATGTTAGATTTAATAGAGCTAGAGAATAGTATAATACTACTACTATCTATTAAGGAGCTTTACTTCTAGTACTAGAATATAGACGCGCTTATAGAATTAATTAACTAGGACATAAGTCGAGCGCTATCTATACATCTTCTATATAAATTAGGAAAGCTACCTAAGCCTATAGCATATTAGAGGATTAGGTAACGATTAAGCGTAATATATATAACATATAAATTTATGTTTTCTTATTTAAATAAACACTTTAGTATAATAAGTCTAAGGTTATAGAATTAAACGTTATTAAGGTTCTTACTACTTTAGAAAAAGTGTACTAGTTAAGTTAAAGTTTAGGAATGTTCTAGGCTTATTAGACTTACTAGTGTTTCTACGCTTTATATCTACGCTTATCTAGCTATTACTATACATTTATACTTGTCTAGCCTATAGACGACGTACTATACTCTATTATATTACCTTTATATGCTTATAAGGTTATTATAAACTATACTAATATTCTATATATTATAAATAGAATCCTTATTAATACTTTATCTATAGGACTACTAGTATCTCTTAGTCTACTACGCCCCTTCATTATACTATATAGATTCTTATCTTTCCTTATAAGACTTATAAGGAAAATTAGTAGTAGTATTAAAGTTAGTATCTAACCTAACTTTCTTAATTAGAATTTACTAGAAGTAATAAGTATAACCTATTATCTACTAGACTAGACTTATAGTCTAGTCTTACTAAGATTTTAGCTCTTTCTCTAGTATAGAACTAAGATAAGGCGTCTCTTTATAGACGACGATTTCTTAAGGATAGAGATAAATAATTATAGTCTTCTTAGTTAATATATATATAGAGGAACTTTAAATCGTCTAGCTCGCGCTCTATAGGAAGTAGGTTAATATAGAAAATAATGTTATCTATAAACTAAGGAATATAATTTGTCGTAAAAATACACTCCTAAAACCATTTAACTTTAGGTAACTTTATAAAAAGTAGAGCGTATTAAGATATAAGGATTAAAAGCTTAGGATATTATTCTCTAACGCTAATATAATAGTTTCACCTTCTATAATTATCGTATAAGGTTCGAATCTAGCTTAAGAACATATTTTATAAGTAGTAATAATTTATTAGTCCTATATACGTTTATTAATATAACGTAGGACCTATTAAGGAGACACTTAGCTTTAACGAAGGTATCTATAGTAAGCCTTCTCTTACTTTAGCTTAGGTAGCTACTATAATGTTTATAGCTAATATTAGTAAATTAGGGGTTACTATACTTTAACTAAGGTATTACTTAAGGATAAATAATTCTTAAGTCTTATCCTTCCTTAATCTACTATATAATAGTCTATATAAGCTAGTAAAGTTAACATATATTTAAATCTTAATAAAATCTTAGCGCTAGAACCTATATAAAATCCTAACGACTCTAGCAACACTACGAACGAGGCTTAGACTAGCTAAATGACCTATTAATAAGACGCTAGTTATAAAAACTTAGACGAGCTTACTAACCTAGCTCTAGATCAAAATCTAGAAGAGGACTAAAACTATAGATATAGTAATCTAGAGGATAAGTAAGATAAGGAAGAATATAAAAATTAAAATAGTTAATTATTAGAGATAAATATACTAACTAGGTTAGAGTAAAGCGTTATAGAGAGTCTTACTAGAGAAAAAGTAATTACTTTAGAGTAGTTTATTAGATTTACTATTTAGTTATATCTAGTCCTATTTTTAATACTTAGTATACTTACTAGGTTAGGATTATAAGGACTTATACGATACCTAGGGGCGCTAATTCCTAATATAGATCTATAGGCAAATATTAGAGGTAGCTTTATAGTAGGGTTTATTTAAGAAGATAGGCTATTATTCTAAAAGTACTAGGTAAGCGTAAATATACTATATAAGTCTAGAGGTACGCTAAAAGAGAAGAAGAAGTTAATAAGCATAGATTAATAAGGCATTACTAAATTATTTATAGCTATAAAGGTAATAATTCCTACCTATATTAGCGTAATAGTTAGGTTCTATAGGTCCTTTAAGTCAAAATAAATCGTATAACAGTACATAAAATACTCTAGCTAGCGTAGGGAAGTAACTCTAGAGCCTATAGAATTAACTAAAGGTAGAGACGTAGCCTTTACTAGTAAAAGTAGGCTAATAGTATATAGCGTAGTAATTAATTAATTAAAGAGAAGAAGAGTATCTATAGGCGTAATCTATCTAGGACATCCTACTTTACTAAGGCGTTAGGGTGCTAAGTTAACCTTATTATCCCTTCTATATTATAGTCTATTATAGACCTATCTATAATAGAACTTTACCTTATTATAATAGAGTTATAACTCCTATAAGTATACTAGGACTATACTATTTTTAACTCTCCTACTTAGGACTATATATATATTACTATATACCTAGTAAACTAATTAACCTCTTAAATAGAGACTTATTTAATAGCTTTATAAGGCTATTAGTAACTATATTATTTATTCCTATAAACTTAACCTTTAGCCTATTCTTCTTAAAGAGGTCCCTCTAGTAATAGTAGGCTATATTAATGTATTTTAAACTATTAGAGATTTGTATATCTCTTACTAAACTAAGGGTAGCTTAATTATCTCCTCTAATAAAAATAGGGGAAGTAATTATATACTTTATTTTCTACTTAAGTATTAGCTAGAATACGCTTTCCTCTATAAGATAGGTAGAGCCTATATCTCTAAGGGTAAGTATAATCTATTATAACTACTTTACTACTATATATATTACTATATATTTAGTATCTATTATAGAGGTTACTATAGATTTCTACTTCTTACTTATCTAACTAATAGGACTATCTATAACTATAAACATATTCCTAAGAATTAATAGTCTATTAGATCTTATAGAAGTAAAGTTAGAATTAGAGTACCTTATTAGCCTAGACTAGTTTATTCCCTTAAATATAAGTCCTTAATCTTACGTTAATCTTAGGTATTTAAGGATATGTCTTATAGTAGATATATAGAATTTAGCTAAATCTCCTAGGTACTAGCTTAGTCTCCTAAGAGTAAAAGAAATATTAGGTCTTCTTAAAATAGTAAGATATATAAGCTTCCTAATTAATTTCTAGTATCCCTTTTAATTAATTCTTAGATTAGCCTATTTTCCTAGCCTAATAGAGTTATATCTATTTATTAAGGTACTTATTTTCCTTATTTTATCTTATTATATACTATATATAGAGAGGATCTCTCTAATGTAGTATACTTAATCTAATTTAATAATTCTTTTCTTTTTATCTCTTATAACTTATACTCCTAGGATCTTCTTAACTTCTTCTAGGTCTTTAATCTTAAAGACTTTTCTAAATTCTAACTTAAACTAGTTAATACTCTTAATTAACTTTAAGGCAATATAGATATTATTAATATAAACTAAAAGGATTAGATTCTTATTAGGATATATTAATAGGTAAAGGTTAGTATCTAATTATATAAAGCCTAGCTTTTATAACTTAAGAGTATACTTCTTATTCTAGTCCCTTATAGCCTACTTAAGTCTATATAGACTTCTATAGACCTTAAGACATTAACTAGTAGGTATAGTTATTTTAGGAGGTACCTTTATATAGATGTCTTTCTTTAAGAATAATTTAGTAAAGGCATTATTAACATCTATAGAGTAGCATTTAAGGTCCTAGATTATAACTATTATAAAGAAGATTCTTAGAGTATTATGTCTTAGAGTAGGCGTAAAGGTATACTTATAGTTAACTCTAAATTTCTATAAGAATCCTCTTATAATAAGCCTTACCTTAAGCTTATCTAGAGAACTATTAGTATTAAACTTTATTATAATAACCTATCTACTAGAAATAATGTTATAACCTATAGGTAGAGTAGTAATCTTAAAAGTACTATTTATAGTAAGTATATTTAGTTCATTTTCTTTTACTTCTCTTTAGCCTTCTCCCTATATCTTATCTATAATTACTTTAAGATAAGTAAGGAGAATAGAGATATTTATTCTTCCTTATATAATAAATGCTACCTCTTTATCCTCTTATAATGATGTTATACTTAGCTATCTAGTCCTACTTAACTATAACCCCTAGCTACTAGGATAACCTTAACCTTAGCTAGCCGCTTACCTAGTAGCTATATAGAGTTACTAAAACTACTTACTACCTTCTATAACTCCTTCCTTATTACCTCTTTATCTCCTTATCTACGTCTCGTTATATAGCTTAGACCTATATCTATATACTATTACCTCTTCCTAACTTTACTCCTTAATAAATAAATAGGATTCTAAGAACTATTATAGAAGATAGTTAGTTATTAACTAATAATCTTTATCCTATAATATATCCTTATCTATTACTAATAAGGCTAGAAAAGAGAATAAGGCCTTATAGTACTTTACTATTTATTTATCTTTTAAGTAGTCTATTATAATATAGTAGTTAGGGTAATAGATATAGTAAGAGGAAGTTAGGTAATATAAAGAAGCTATAATATAAAGACTTCTATACTATAATAGTAGTAAACTAACTTAATTATAATATACGTATTAGTTCTACCCCTTAATACCTATTCCCTCTAGAGCTCTAGTTTCTAACTACTAGGCAATACTTTTTAACTAGTTATAAGCCTAGGTTCGTAAGAGCTTAGAGGAATATAAGTAGTATAAAACTTATACTAAAATTACGCCTAACCTAAAATAGTAGCTATAAGTTACCCTCGCGTAAGAGGACCTATAGTTAGCCTACTCTAGTATCTTTAGAAGAAGACTACTAAACCTAATAGTACTTAGACACTATTATAAGTCGATAGATAGACTTACCCTAAACCTAACGATCGAATATAAAATAGATGACGCTAAAATATAGAGAGGTAGGCTAGTAGCTACCCTTACTAGAGAAAACTAGGAACTATAGTTCCTAAATATAAAGAGATAGCTATATAGTAAGGACTACTAGAAAGTAATTAATCTACTTAAAAGTAAGTATAAAGTAGCTTTTACCAAAATCGATAATATAGCTTTATACTAGATTAATAAATGTATCTTAGAAGAGGATTAGATGCGTTACGTTAATATAGCAGGATTACTTTTTTAAGGACTACCTATCTCTTCTAGCTACCTAACGAGCTATAAGAGATAATTAAAGATAGAAATAGTCTTCTTAGTTATCCTACTAAGAGCCTATAATTACTATAAAAGACCTAGAAGTAGTAGTTACTAGGGTCTTTATATAGATTATAGAGGATAAGGCTAAGGTCTAGACTAGAGTTATAAGAAAGGAAAAAGTATATAAAGTAAAGGAAGCCTCTACTATTAGCTCTATAACTTCGAAGTTACCTACTACTATCTTATTTAATAATTAAGTATCTTATAAAGTTACCTACCTTTTAAAGGATATTATAAGTAAGAACCCCTCCTAATAGTATATAGATAGTTATACTAGTTTCTATATAACTAATAAAAGTAACTATTTTAGAGGACCATTAATTTAAATTAGAAGGAGGTATATCTAGGTTAGAGGTAGGATCCTATACTTAGATTCTATAGGAATAGCTATACTAGCTAATTAAATAGGAAGAGAGCTAGAGTTATAATAGACACTTTTTATACTAGGACTTAGTATAAACCTATTATTAGTAAGAAACCTCTATCTCTAGAAGAGGCTAAATAGAAAGTTTAACTCTAACTTATAATAATAGTAGATACTAGTAGAAATATAGTAGTATATAGTAAAATATAGTATAAAGTATATATTATTACTAATATCTATCTAGAAAGACTACCTAAGTAACTTAATACTATAATGCTAGCTATAGATAATACTACTATATATATATTTAACGCTATTATTTTTCCTTAAGAGGAGGTATTAAGCTTAAAGGTATAGAAGAAGTATTAACTCTAGTATAGAAGAATTAAATATCTAGAACCTAAGAAAATTAGGAACTTATATAAAGTTACTACTCTAGAGAAGCTAGTCTAGGTAACTCTTAACTATTAGTACATTATCTATTTAGTTATAAACATTAGAAATAAGAGAAGTATAATAAGTAAGAGAAAGGAAGGAATTCTTAAACTTATTTATATTAATACCTATAGTTAGATACTAGAATCTTATAAAGAATATATTTACTTTATTTTAGTTATTAATAACTTCTTAAGGAAGACCTAGATCTTTCCTATAAGGGTAAAGTTAGATATAGCTCCTATCCTAAACTAATAGAAAAAGGAAGTTAAAACTATAATAGATCTAAAGATCCTAGTAGTAAGGTCTAATAATGTACTAAAACTAGAGAACCTCTTTAGATCCTAGAGATAAGAATTAGGTATATAATACGAGTTAATTATCTACTATATATTAAGTTAAAATGGACTAATTAAAAGATTATACTAGATAATTTAGAATAGTACTAGAGCTATACTAAGAGATATAAATCTACTAGTAGAGCTATAGGTTAAAGCTATATAAGTAGATATCTATATTAGGAATAGAGTCTTAAATAGCCTAATTATTAATAGAGTATAAGTTAGCCTAGAAGAAGCGTTTACTAGGATTAAACTATCTATTAATTATTTAAGAGTTTAGGGCTATTAAGTAGTTTTATACATAAATCTAGACTCTCTACTATAAGGTACTAGGAGAGATAAGTTTATAGATAGAGGTAGATACTATATATTCCTTAGATACGTTAAAGGGACTATAAATTAGTAGCTCTTCTAGGACCTAGATATAAGGAAAGTAATTAAATTATATAGAGTAGACTTCTTTAAGAACAAGGAAGAAGGAGACCTATAACTAGGTATTCCTAGACGAGCTACACTAAATATAGCTCCCCTAGGAAATCTAAGAGGCTAGCTACCCTTATAATAGACTCCTATAATAGATATAATAACTATTCTACTAGTTATAACCGCTATATTAAAGAAAACTATTATTAAAATATAAGCTATTATAGTCTATATAATTATGTAGCGTTATATTTTATAATAGATTATAAGCCTAGGTTAGCGTAATAGTTAAATTATTAGGCTTTTTTAGAAGGTTATAAGTTTAAATTATAGCGAGGTTAAATCCTATAAGACTATAAAGTACGTAAAACTCTAGAAGGAGTAAGGTTAATCTTTAGTCTAGATAGGCTTACTAGATCCTAGTTATATATTTTAAATCCTAATATAGTTTCTTCTATAATTATACCTCTATAAAGGCTTAGAGAGAGTATTAAAATATAAGCTATTATAGTCTATATAATTATATAGCATTACATTTTATAATAACTATACTATAAGTTAAGATCCTAGCATTCCTAGAGTATAAAAGACATCTCTATTAAGACTTTATATAAGGATCTAGATAGCTATAACTAGAAAATGGCACTAACTTATAGGAGGAGCGTAATTTAGAGCTATTAGAAGAAAGTAATGTTAAGTCTTAGAAGGAGCTATAACTATCTTTACTAGTAATAGCTATAATAATAATACTAGTAGCTCTAACTATAGGAAGAATAGTTCTTTCTTATATTAAAATCCCCTAAGTATTAAAGAGGATAAGAGAAGAATATAGTATACTAGAAGGATAACCTAATATTAAGTTATATAAGGTAATGCTAGTAATTAACCTTCTAAGTCTAGGAATTAACTTAGGAGACAATAATTAACTTAATATCCTACATTATACTTTTATAGTAGCATTCTTAGTAAAGGAAGAAGTACTAATTCTAAAGTTATATTAAGCTACAATTAATAATCCTATATAGGGACTATTATAGTAAGAGGCATTTAGGCTTAAAATAGATACCTTATAGGTAAATAGGACTTTTAAAATCCCTAAGTTACCTATAGAGGTAAATATTATTATTAGTAGATAGGTACTTACTATAAAACATAACCTAGATAGCTTGTTATAAAAGCTAAAGATACGTCTTATTATAAGAGGATTTACCTAGAAATTTAGAGTAGATTTTAACTATACCTTTACGCCTACTCTCTACTATAATATACTATAGGTGTTCTTTATAATTATTATAATAGAGGATCTTAAGTACTATACTATTAATATTAATAATAGCTTTACTAAGTTAATATTAAAGGAGGAGATTTATATAGTAGTACTACCTAGAATAAACATCCTACTAGGTTATGTACTAAGAGTACTAAGATCGCTCTATAGCCTAAAATAAGCTATAAGAGATTAGAATTAGAGCTATATTAAATTATTATAGAAGATAGGTTTTATCTAAATAGACGCTAACCTATACCTTTTAAGATATCTAGAGAAAGAGATCCTTATTCTAATCTATATTAATAACATCCTAATTAGAACTAAATAAATAGATAACATTAACTAGTTTAAGAAACACTTTAGAGAGATCTATAAGGTTAAAGACCTAGGAGAAGTAAGCAAGATTCTAGGCGTTTAAGTTATCTATAATAGAAAGAATAGAACGATTACCCTAGATTAGTCTCCCTATACTAAGGATCTTCTATTAAGGCATAGAATTAATAAGGAGAAGGCTAATCTAATTAGTATTCTACTAAATAGATATAATCTATTAAAACTAGCTAGTCTATAAGATAAGAGAGTAGACTAGAAGGAGTATTAAAAGATTATTAGGGGCCTTATCTACCTAGTAATTCTAACGAGACCTAATATTACATTTATAATTAGAAGGCTAAGCTAATATCTATTAGATCTATTAGAAGGGCACTTTAAACTTTTGAAATCCCTTATAAGGTACTTACGTTTAATAATAGACCTTAGCCTAGAATTTAATGTAGAAGGTATATAATAACTTATTAGCTACTCTAATTTAGACTATATAATAGATAAGATAGATAAGATATCTATTTTAGGAAGTATATTTATAATAGGTAACTACTCTATTAGCTAGTCTAGTAAGAAGTAGAAGTTAGTTATAACCTTAACTATAGAAGCTAAATATATAGCTATATATTAGGCTATAAAGTAGTTATAATGGCTAGCTTAACTTCTAAGAGATATAGGCTATAGTAAGTACATTAGTTTTAACAAATATTAGCTAACTATAAGAGAAGAGTAAAGCTTTATTATTAGATTACTAGTTAAACTATTTAGTAATAATTAAGCTTCTTTATTATTAGTTAGAGATACCTATACTTATAAGAGGTTAAAGTATATCGATGTTATATACTATTATATTAAGGACTTATACTAGAGGAATAGGATTAACGTTAAGTTTATAGGAATAAGAGACATAGTTATAGATAGCTTTATAAAGCTATTACCTAAACTAGACTTTATAAGATCTATTAACTAGCTAGGTCTTACTAATATCTACTATCTAGACTAAGAAGGAGTATTATAATATAGTAGTTAGAGTAATAGATATAGTAAGAGGAAGTTAGGTAATATAGAGAAGCTATAATATAAAGACTTCTATACTATAATAGTAGTTAATAAACTTAACTATAATATATATATTAGTTCTACCCCTTAATAACTATTTCCCCTAGTAATTAGTAGGTAATACTTTTTAAGTATTCCTTAATGTCTTAGACTAAGATTTTGCATTATAAGAGAGAAGCTCTATAGAGTCTAATACCTCTAGAATAGTAACTACCTATATCTTAAATCGCTACTACTATAACGTATCCTAACGTCTTAGTCCTTATCTCGACTAAACTTAGTTATAACGAGAGACTAATTATAGAAAGTAGAGTAGCACTTATCCTAACCTTAATTATAATAGGCAAAATAATATTATTTAAAGTTATATTTACCTTTTACTATTAAGTAGTAGTAGTATATTAGCTAGTAAGAGTAAGCTATCTAGATATTAATTAGGCTAGCAATTACTAATAGAGAGGCTACTAGGCTAATTATTTAAGTAAGATTAATTTTATAAGTACTTATAAGTACGTAAGGAACTTAGATACTTATTAGTAACTCTACAGTTATATATTAAGACTATTATATAGACTACCTATAAGTATTATAGATTAATATAACATTATAGGTCTTAAGAGTATATATAGTTTTATTAGTTAGCTTAAAAAGAAAGAGGATAAGAGTACTATAGTATAAAAGCTATAATATCTTAGTACTATAGCGTTTTATAAGACTAACGTTCCTATAAGTATAATAGTAGTATATATAATTTTTACCTATTATAATATTAGCTAATAATTTCTAGCTTAGTAAGACTATAAATAATATTATTAGCTTAATAATTAATCCTTATAATAGGATTTCTTCTACTAGAGAAGCGTATAGTAGTATATCTATAAATGCTATCTATTAATAGAAAGCTCTAATAAGACTAATAGGTAAAGGTACTTTAATTATACTTAGGGGCTTACTATTAGGCCTAACTACTAATATAGGTAAGATAAAATAGACGTCTCTCTCTTTATCTATAATTACTAATTATAAATAGCTAGATTAACTTATATCCCTACTACATTTTATAGACTATATAGGATAAAACTTTCTAAGGGAAGGCTACTATCTAATAGTATTAAAAGTGTAGTATATATTAGAAAGCTAATTTAGTATATAAGGTATAGGTTAATAAATAAATAGTACTTATTAGCTCTAGCTTAATTAGTCTAATCTCTTAAGATCCTTAGTCTATTTAATATTATATCTAGCTACTACTAGAATCTACTCTTTAGTTATTAAATTATAACGTTCTTAAGATACCCTAGTAGTAGGAGAAACTCGATGCTATACGTTAGCGTACGACGCTTATAAATAGTAGCCTTATATTTACGCTAATAAAGGACGATAGCTATTTAATTCCTAATCTTCTAATAAAGTAGGCTCTTACGACCTTAGAACAATCTTTAAAGCTTTATAGTTATAAGGTAAGTTAATACTCTTCCCCTAGCTTTAGGTAGTATATAGAGGAATCTACCTAACTATATATAGATTATTATATAGAAGCTACTATTATATAAGATTACTACTAAAACTCTTATAAGTTTATCTCTTCTAATCTACTATAAATATACGATAATATAGTATCTATCTAGTTCTAAATATTTAGCTTAACCTCTACTAAATGTATTTATATCGTAATTAATGCTAGTAGAGAGCTACTAGTTAATTAACTTAAGGAATAGTATTAGTAAGTAGACTTAGGCTTACTACTAACTAAAGATTTCTAGAAACTTTTATAAGGACATCTAATAATATAAGCATTCTTACTTATAATATTAGTTAACTAAGGGTACTAAGATAGTCTCTAGTTAAGTAGTAGATAGAGTTATATTACCTATATTACTATATACTATTACGTAGGAAGGGATAGATTAATACTTTAGTAAGAATAGAGAACGTTATTACTTTTTGTTACTACGCTTACTAACCTAAATAGGATATATAGTAGTAGCTAACATACTAGACCTTTTATCTTATACTTTCCTAGTTATAGGTTAAGGATCTATGTTTAACATTAAGTTAGATAAGTGTTAGTTATGTTCGTTACGCTTTACGTAAGCTTAAGACTAATAGAATAATACTAGTCTCTATTAATTATAGTTAAAAATTTCCTGTAGGACTTTAGGTTATATACTAGTAACTATAAGAAGAAAAGTTCTTACGCTTATTAAAGCTATTAAAGAGTCTTTAGTCTAAATATATAATTATAGTAGCGCTTAGATAGATAGCATCATATTTAAGGAATCAAGTAACTAACTACATATTTTAGTTACTAGACTTATATAATACTTTAATTGCTTTATAGAGTTTTCTTACTACCTAAGCTAGATATACCCTTATTTTTATATACTTAAATAAAAGCACTAGTATAAGATAAAAGTAGTGTCTAAGCTAAGTTATTTATACTATACCTTACTATAGTCTATACTTATTAATATATAAGAAATATAAGCGCTTTTCTTCTCTTCCTTATTTAAGACACTATAATTAGGATTAGTTTCTAATTACTTGACGAATTCTATTAGACTCCCTTTATCGTCTAATATAGGTCTTATCTTATATAATCTTAATTCTAAGAAGATATAATAGAGAAGTAAGTAAGTTCGTAGCTATTAGCTTCGCTAGAACTAATATATATAGTCTAGGAGACGTAAGTACTTAGAAAGTAGATAGTATAATATTATAGTTTAGCGTAGTAATAGAAGTAAACTCTATAGCTTTTAGGACAATATCGCTATATTCGAGAATAGTATTATTATAAAGGATTTAGATAGCCCTAATAGAGTTCTAGGATGTTATTAAGCTTTAAATCTTATTAGAGTGTCCTTAAGCTAGCTACCTTAGCTATTTACCTCTACGATTACTTAGCCTTATACTTCCTATTTATACTAAGGAAGTTTTTATAGTAAGCGTAGCAACTTATAGATAATATGTACGCCTAGCGACCTAAGGGATAATAATGCTAGGACTAATATTATGCTAAATAGCTAGTAAAAGAATTAGGGCAACGTAGAAAAGATAGTAAGACGCCTTTTTTATAATTTAATTAAGAAAAGATTCTATTAATAGTAGCGACTACGTAGTTAACTAGCTTAGTAAGCTTTATTAACTTAGTAGTAAGTACGAGCTCTAACTACTCTAATTGTTTATATTAATAACGTAGTATATAGTTAGCTACGCTACGCTCTTAGAGCTTAGACTTAGAGCCCTTACGCTTACTATCTAGTACGCTAATCGAGCTATTACTAAGCTAGCTACATCGAGTAAGATCTACTAACTATATAACCTTAATACTATAATCTTGATACTATACTATATACCTTAAGGGATTGACTAGCTACTTAGAGTGTAGAATTCTATAGTGTTAAGGTGTCTAATACTAGCTACTAATACGCTCTAGTACATCGAAAGAGGCATAAGCTATTATCTAATAGTAGAGTACATACGTTATAGCACTAGACCTTAACGCCATTAGTTTGACGCTAACTGATGGTATCGGACGTTTCGGCCCCATCACGCCAAGAAAATACTAGGATGATCCTTGGCTCGAAATGCGGAGCTTACGGTCGCTCTTCAACTTGCTTACAGACATCAGCATCACGATGCCTTGTTCAGCATTTAGACAACGGATCAAATCACAGGAAGTCAAAAATATCATTCTAGCGGGACCTCAGACAGGATCTAGAGCAATGAGCTTTGTCGTTACCGAGCATATTGCAGCCATATCACCATACTCCAAGTTTCAAACCCAACCAACACGACCGCCTGGACTTGACGTCAAAGGTGCTGTGTATCTGTTCCGGCACGGAATCATCCACGTCAATGGACACGACTTTCACACTGGGATTGTTCCGTTTCTCGACAAGCTTAAGCGCTTGAAGAAGAGCGGCAAAGAATACACCCGTGGAGAGCTTGCCTTTTTGCAGGATTACTCATGCCAAGTTCAAGAAAGAGACATCGGTCGAATATCTGAACAGGGCATACGACAGTGTCACAAGATGGGCAAAACTCTTAGCAAGCGATATGCCGACACATTGCTCGCGGGTAATCCTCTTAGAGGTCTGGACATCTGGACGGACTCGGCAGCGAGGTGTCAGGAGTCTGCTCAAGCATTCGGACAGGGATTCGAAGGTCCGCCAAATGTGCAAACGGACGAAGATCTTGTGGCTAATTGATATCAGAAGCTTGGTCGACTTTAGCATCTTGCAGCAGCCCCCAAAGTCGGGTCCAGAAGATTGATGCTGGGGAAGGTACCAGAAGCTGCGAAAATCTGTGTTGGCACAAACAATTCGAAGAGATTGACCAAAGTGCCGGTCAAACTGCCGCTGATGAGTTCAAGTCTCAATACACCGTGCCCATAATCGATAGACTGGCGGAGTACGCGATCGGTGACTTTAAACTCACACCACATGACATATATGCCATGCAACTCATATGCTGCTACGACTTGGTACTGGAAGATAAATCGCCATTCTCCAAACTCTTTACGTCCGAAGACTGGCTAGGATTCGAGTATACGCGAGACATCAAGTATTATCACTCCGAGGGCTATGGTATGCCACGACCGGGTGTTTACGCGTTACCGTGGCTCGAAAGAACAATCGAACTTCTTCAAGAACTTCTGGCTAAACGCTCTGGAGAAAACCTCCCCCTTTGGACCGGCTTCACGCATCGGGAAGAGGTGTTATATCTTGTAATTGCGCTAGGCTTATATCATGACGGATCACGACCGCCATCAACAACCCACATGGATATTGAGCGCAAGTGGAACGTCGGAAAGATTGCTCCCTACCTAGGACATGTAGGTTTGGAAGTTTGTTTGACCAAAGATCATCAAAGACGTCTCCGGATTATTGTCAATGGTGAAGTCGTGTTGGCCTTCAAGGGCAAGATATACGCAGACTCGAATTGGACATACGCCCTTGACGATGTCCAGCGTTACCTCCAGCAGAGTGGTGTTCAGCTCGGTCGTGAAGAGATTGGCAAATTGACCTTTCTGAAATGAGAATGTGGGAGCGGACCATGTTCACGGCGACAAGACTAAAGTCAATAGATCCACTCGCCGTATGTAAATATCCATACTGATATGATCTCAGAGCGCAATGCATCGTCGCTAGCGATCGTTTAGTAACAGATATTTGACATCTGCGATCATACCCGCAATTTGCCATTCAACTACTGCCTACCTGGTCGTGGATCTTGGGGAGAAAGTATTGCATGCCTCAAGACTATATGGATTATAGCTCGGGGTTTGATTTGATTTGATCTGATATCCTTAAGCTATTCGCCCTGGAGGAGGCATGAGCTATCGCTAGTATTTCCGTCTGCGTTGTCTTGTTATATATATCCGCCAAGTTTAGTAATGACGACCTTATTGTCTATTCCAGGTAGTCATCACGTAGTACACCTCCGTCCGACCAAACCAGTAGACACCTGTGATCGATGAAAAACCCGTGAAAACCCAATTGAGAAAAGCAGGGAAAACCAATGACGGCTTAGGGATCCTGCCGCTACCACCTCAAAGGGGGCATTGCCCGAGCACTTGACAAGGTTCATTAACGTGAGCGTGCAGGGTTGAGGATCATAGGATCCGAACTCACGATCTTCTTCCTTTTGTAGAAATGGGTGTATATATAGCTACTTCAAGAGGAATTACTAGACGCTCTCCCCGTCGAGCCATCCCACCCCCCCATGTTTAGTATAGGAGAGGGTTCATCGATAGGTGGTTGGTACCCGTGCGTTCATGCAGAAGAATCAAACTGAGACAGGGTGAGAGGAAGAGAGGCGTTACGCAGCGCCGTGATGTGTGCAACGTCGTGAGCTTCTAGCTTATTCAATCTCGTATCGCGTCGCAGTTCAAGGTAATGAGACTTGTGGATATCAACAAACATGCTTTGATCTGACAATGGAGATATCTTCAAGTGACTCATCGTCACGTCTGCTGGTAGCAGTCGTCTGAAGTATATATATATATGTATACATGCTCCCATCTATGCGCTATCAAAACATGAACAAATATATCATTCTTGCATGCTCCGTGGTGCCACGCGGAGGTTCATGGCAGAGGCATAGCAAGGGAGGGCGTCTGGAAGTAGACACGGGTTATTGAATCGTTCGATCACATAAGCTTCTGTGTCAAGATACCAGCGCCGAACATAGCCCCTACCGTTAACAGGCTCGAGAAGGACATAGCGCTCAGTCCAGACAGCCCGTGTCCAGAAGTACAACCTCCACCCAACCTAGCGCCAAATGTCATGACAACACCTCCTGCAAAAGCTTGCCAGGATGGAATAGCTGCGTCCGATGGAAAGCTGATCGCCGCAGGTATGTTCTGCAACAACACCGCGCTGCCCGCAATGATTCCACTGCAGAATATGATCGGATTCGTCAACCAGCCCTGTTTCTCCAGGCGCCCAGTGAAGGCTTGGAGTACATTCTGGCTTCAGTCTTCGTACGCTGTCGATACACCAAGGGGCTTGGATATGAGCAGCAAAGAGAGTGCTTGCACAGATCCGATGAGCAATCCGCCCATTACCGGTGGGACGAGACTGTTTCCGATTTTGGCCCTCGTCAACGATAGTACTCCCGCAATCCCTAGCCTGAAGATCGAGTATAAAGCCGCTTCTGAAGCCCGAAACACTTCAGAAATAGTCTTCTTGCAAGGTGCTTGCTTAGCGACTTCATGTGGACGTGCCTTGAGTTCCATCCAATCTCGAGTCCTGACATATACAATTGCGCCGAAAAGCGCGCCAAGAGCAGTGGCATTTGCGGATGGTATCCTCTGAGCGAGTTGCACAAGGACTGTGCCGGGACAAGCGCCTGAAAGGGCCATCCCGATACCGACCAAGGCGCCACCAGCAATATTTGCGTCGTATGGTGTCCACACGCTGACCCTAGCGTTCGCTCTGACTGGTCGTTGGCTGATGTTAAACTTTTCGAGGATGAGCATGGCCATCCTGAGATAAGAAGGAGTTAGTCAAGGCGTTCACTCAACCTAGCGACGTACTGGTCTTACTCACGCGCGTGATCCCATAGCAGTCGCGAATACTTGAAACATATGGAAGTCGGTCAACCGGAATTGATCAATGATCACTGAGGGCATGTACACGCCAGATGCTGCGAGCGCAGCACCAAAAGCAGTGCCAGTGACAAGAGTGGCCATCGACTGAAATAGCATGATGTCTATGTATGTTCGATTGATATTCTTTTGCTGGTTAGGAATTGTGAATCGAAATTGACTTCTTGATCGCTTGGTTGGTCTTCGAGGTGTTGCGAGGTTTGCAAGATCGATTCCTGATTGTCCAGATACCAGACACACACATAATCTGGTGGAACCTATAAAAGGTAGAGGAAGGCGTGCGCATTAGTAAGCCGTGGGGTGCTTTTGCAATGTCCCCGAATCCAAACAATCATGGGGATTCATCCATGTGCGCCGACTTCATCGGCGACTCTAGATCGCCTGTTCTCCCCGAACAAGCGCAACGGTCTGGAGCACATATACTGCCGCTCGGCATATCTTGGCTGACTATCTCGGGCAAAGCTCCGGTCACGGGATCTGTACTTATGAAGAGTGTCAAGCGTGTCAGGCAAGAAATGCGATGATGGTGCAAACTAGAGAGACTTCACGGATAGCTAATTAGGTAGAACGCAAGTGCTCCCAGCAAATTCTTGCCTTCTTAAATACCTGTTCTCGTGAACGAATTAATGCAAGTCGTTCACGACTCGTAGTATTAAGCCGTTTCTTTTTGCTGTCTAGGTAGGTAAGGCCTCGCTTAATAGCGAATCGTGAAATCTAACCTAGACATAGTAGGCTGTTTTAGCACCTCCTGTTCAACACCATACATCTTAAATAAGCAAGCAAGTATACGCCACTTCCGAGGCCTTAGAGCCATGGTATTAGCTCTACTAGCGCTAGCAGCTAGTAGTACTAGCGTATATAACCCCTCCATCTCGTCGTCGTTATCATTACTACTACTACTACTACTACTAACCTCTAGTATATAGTAGCTATAGATAAGCTCTATCGTCGCTTCCTCTTTATACTAATAGTCGCTATTATTCTCTACTAGCGCCGTCGTTCTCGGCGTAGCATCTACTAAGCCCCTCTACTATATAACTACTTTGACTAGTAGCTTAATAGCTAGCCTGCCGATAAATTCAAGTTCTTCTATTGCTTTAATAGGGATGAAGTAGTTAAGTTAACGTAGCTCCTAAAGCTTAATACTCTCAAGTTTAATAACTGACTAAATCCACCGTCGCTATACTTCGCTATAGTAGTTACCTACGCTTGCCTCTACTTTCCGAACGACTAGACAGTGCTCTACGACTACTTTAGTCGCTACCGTAGCTATCTAAGTACAGTATTTACTAATACTATTAAATTCCTTAATAGAGAGCACTAATAGCTACTTAAGTAGCATCCTCGGCTACGTCTTAAGCGAATTTAAGAGTACGCTAAGTATATACGCCGGCGAGGAGGTAGAGTTAGTATATAGGGTTTTATGGACGGTACTTTTAGAGGCTTTAATCGACCTTAGCGCTATTAGCGAGACTACTTCTCTAGCCATTACTATAACTATAGGTTTAAGTATTAGGTAATTGTTACACTAGATAGCCTTAATAGTTCGCTTGTAGGCCCTTATTATAGCCACGACAACGACTAGTCTATATAGCAGAACTTAATAGTGCCTTTAAAGCTTAATAAGCTACTTAAGGGCGAGCGCTATTATATATATAGAGACCTTACGTATAGCAACTAACCTAGAGTTATAGCGCTATATAAGCATTAGTATAGCTTCCGATACCTTACCGCTAAATAGAGAGCCTTTAATAGGCGTCTATTAAAGGTCCGAATAGCAGTTAAGTATACCTTTAGTTAAACTTAGTCCTTATAGACATATATAGCATTTACTAAAGGCCTTAACCTTAGAAATCAAGCGGTAGCTAGCTTCTACTGTGTTACTATACTAATAACGAACTTATATACCTATACTAGTAGCTAGAGTTAGTCGTTAATTCGCTTTATATGCCCTCCGCCATCTCCTAAGTAATACCTTTCAATAGAGCTATAGATAGCTATAAATTTTACTAGTTCTAAGCGTTCGGTACGAACTAGTTCGGCTAATAAGGCGTATAATAGAGCGGCTTAACCGGCGCTAGTACTAGCGCTAGTACTAGCTATTACTAGCGTAGTAGCTAAGTAAGCATAGCTTCTTATCGTTATATCGATGCCTTAAGCTAAGTAACCTTAGTTCTAAGCTCTACAATCTCTACTATAGGAGCCATTTAAGTTAGCGCTATAGCTGCTAGAAAGGCGCGATTAGCGATAGCTATAAGGTTAACTAATAGCTCTTCCTACGAAGGTATCGTTACTAAGCTACTACTTAAGCTATAGCTGCTACCTCGGCGACGACGCTACGTTAGCGAAGTAACTAAACTTGCTATACCTCGGCCTCTACGCGTAGCGCTATTACTCGCTTCGACATTAACATTAATTACTAGCTCTAAGTTAACGCTCTACGTATCGAATTCATTAACATTAGTAGCTAAAGTAGCGTCCTTGTCGCTCTCGTTATTAAGTAAGCGCTACTAAGCGCCTCGAGCAGTTATACGCTCTCGATTACGCTTAGTTTGACAGCTCTACTATCGCTAAGCCTCTACGCTAAGCGCTACTACTAAGTTCTCTTTAGTAGTACAATCCTATACCTCTCTTATAAACCGATCTATACTAACTATATAGTTAGTCTCATTCTTAGTTCTAGAGGTCTCTATCCTTAGCCGCTATACGCGCCAGCGCTTATTAATTATACTCTAGATCTTCCTCTTTATTAACGCGTAGTTATAGCTAGTCTTCTGCTTCTAGTGCTTCTAGATACGACGAAACTAATTCGAGTTTAGGATCCGGTTATACGCTGGCGAATAGATCTAAAGGATGTCGAAAAGATCCTTATTACGCTACTTAGTCTAGTAGCGGCCGGATTAATTATAGTTAGCTACGCTACGCGAGCCTCTACTACCTCTACTACTACTTATATAGCTAGTTCCGCGAGAACTTTAAGAACTTTAAGCGCTCTACTAGCTCTAAGCGCTCTAAGCGCTCTAGGGGGCGCTAGATTAAGTTAGCAAAGTAAGGCTAAGGGCATCTATTAATAGTAACGACTACTAACTAAACTAACTATTACTCTACTAGCTTGCTAGTAGATAAGAGCTCTAACTATCTATGCTAACAACGAGGAATATATAGATAGCTACGCTATAAACTTAGAGCTTAGAGGCCTCTACTACCTTAGAGCTTAGCTAGCCGCTGAGCTAGCTAAACTATGCCTTAGACTAGCCAAATTGAGCTCCTATACGGCCTTAACACTATATTGTACGCCTTAATTACCTTAACCCTCGCCACTTAATCAACTAGCTACTTAGAGCTCAAGAAACGCTCCTATTAAGGTGTTAAATAGGAGGTGCTAAAATAGCCTAGTAGCGTTTCTGTATGTTCCGAGCCTGTCCTACCCTACAATTCTATATTCTCGCGTACGAAATTTAATGTATAAAGCGCTCGCGTAGTAGCTACCTAAGCTCTAGAAGTTATATAAACATAGTTAATTTATATAACTACACTATAACTACATTATATTATATTATTGTAATAGTCAATATGTTAACTTCTAGTGCTACGCATACCCTTCTTAACGCGTTAGATCTATCTAATACCTCTATAGCAGCTAATACTATCTCCTAAGACGCGCTAGCGAACGACGCTAATTCCGAGCTTATATCTACCTACTCCTCTAACTACACTACACTAAGAAAATTACGCAATAGTAGGCGCATACACTAGTAAGAAGAGGTTAAAGAATAAGTCCCCCGAATACTACGTCGATCTACGCGTAGTGTAGCTCCTTAGCGCCTTAGGGAGTTGTTAGAAGCCGAATTATCGACCCTATTATAGGTATCGGAGAAACGCAAACTAGCTACCTAACCACTATAACCACCTTTGAAAAAGGTATCCGCTAGTAGGAAACTACTTTCCGATACTACGAACACGTTAGGCAAAACTAGAGTATTAAATATTAGGTGACACGGTTCAGCTCCGATTCGAACCGTGGTCCTCGGCCACTGCCGAGCAGCGCCAAGGCCCTCGAGCGCGCACCTCGCAACGCGCCTTATTAGCTAGCTCGCGCTCGCGCTCCTTCTTCTCTCTTTCGTGCAATAGTCTATGTATTGAACTGCTTCTATCAGACCTTGTCATTCTATTGCACCTATCTACTAATAGACCATGACCAACCCCGACCGCCAACAGATCCAGCACAATGCTGCGATGCGCAACTTGCAGCAGCAACCCAGTACATCCTTTGACCCCTAGAAGATGCTCGATGAGCAGAAACAGAGAGCCACGGAGGCTATTCAGAAGGCCAAGCGCTCCTCGGCAGACAGAGAAGTTTCTGCACAAGTCCCTTTGAACACTCGCAGTCGTTCACAGTCACGAAACAACCGCCCTCGCATCACTAAGTCCAACCTTAGTCCTCTTAACGAGGCTGAGGGCAGCGAGGAGGCGACTCCTTAACAGAGCGCGCCCCTTCTCGCCGCATCCTTTCCCTCGCAACAGAACACCTTCCAGAGCGCACAAACTTCTCACACTTTGTCACAGTCACAGCCTTCCCTCAGACAACCCAGACCCCCTGGCGCCTTCGAAGACTCCTCCTTCGCCGAAGGCCTTGAGAATCCCTATGCGCCCCATTTCGACCACGAACCAACCCACTTGTCTAACCTCGGCCACGGCTAGGATGATGAAGACTTTGACCTGGGAAACCACATCGACGACACTCTTCTCGACATCACCCAAGCCTACGAACTCAACATTAATGAGATTGTCACCAACGCCCTGCGCCGTAAGAGCAACACTCCGATCGAAACCCTTGAGCAATTTACCGCCCTCGATGCCGAAGACTTCGCTTCCTTAGTCGCCAAATACCCCCACCAATGGTTCCGCGCAGTTATCGCAACTTAATAGAGCCACTACCGTGCCGAGGACAAACTCGATGACCTCTCCGACGAGACCAACATGCTCGAGAATGAGCTTAAGCAGACGAAGAAGACTGCTGGCCGCCGTGAGACTAGGCTAAGCCAGTGCAAGACAATTATCGAGAAACAACAAGAGACACTTGCCCTCCAAGAATCCAACATCGCTGAGCTGCGCCGTTAACTCGAACAAGCTAAACAAGAACGAGTCGACCGTGGCCGCGAGCGCACTCGTACCCCTTCTCGCCCGGATCAGTCCCCTGCCAAATCGTGGTCACCACCTCAACGTCGCGATGCAGCCCTTGATCGCGACCGCCGTCGTAGTCGCAACCCCTCTGTCCACCGCTAGACCTCCCCGCCCGTTCGTCTCTCCGAGGCTCCTACTCATAACACCACCACCACAACCTCCTCTGCTACACACCGCCGTTCTATCAAAGTCCCCGAACCTCCCGAGTTCGCCAATGATGACAAAGTCAAGTTCGCTGAATGGAGCACTAAGATGCGCATGAAGCTGCGCGCCGGCGAATTCGATTCCCAAGATGAGACCACTAAACTCCATTACCTTCTAAGCCGCACCAGAAACGGCCCCTTTATGCGCCTTAAGGTTCGCATCACTCAGGACGAGTCCGATGAACCACCACCTAATGCATTCACCACGGCCACGGAATGTCTCCGCTAGATGAACGACTGGTACGGCGACAGGCACGAGAAGTCCCGCGCTTACTCTAACCTTGCCAACATGAGCCAAGGGTACAACGAACCTTTTGCTGACTTCTACGCCAAGTTTGAGGAGAAACTAGCCTACGTCACCATGGACGATGAACAGCAGATGATTCAAATCACAGAGAAGCTCAATGGCCGCTACCGCTCTCGCATTGACGACGGCACTAACTACGCTAATGTCAGAGCCATGGTCAAGCGCTGCTATGCCCTCGACCGCTCCTTCGCTTCTTAAGACAGTAAGAAGCCCTCGGCCTCCGACCGCGACCGTGACCGTGACCGCCGTCCTCGTGGCAACCGAAACGCCAGCATCTCCAGCCAAGGTTCGACCGCCTCGTCTCGCAGCACTAGCTCTACCAGCACCGCCGCTTCCTCTGTTGTCGCCACTCTTCCTAAGCTCACCGATGAGCTCCGCTAGAAGCTCCGCGCCGAGGGCCGCTGCTTCCGCTGTCGTGAGAAGGGCTACACCTCCTTTAACTGCCCCAAGAACAACCGTGTTAACGGCGTTAACCACCTTGCCATTATGCCCGCCAGTGGTAATGACCTTGCTAGCGATGCTAGAGGTGTTCCTCTCGCCGAGTCGGAAAACGAGTAGTCTCTGAACAAAGTCGCGTTCAGAGACCCCCTTAGATGGAAACTAAGCAAGATCAAAGTCCAACACTAAGCAAGAAGAAGAAGGTCAAGAAGGCGGCAACGGTCCTCCACCTTACAAGTACTAACGTTGACGAAGACAGCTTGACTAGCAAGCACTTCCTAGTCAACTGTAGTCTAGCAGCAAATCAACATGACCCTGCCGTCATTTCTACCAAAGCCCTTCTTGACTCTAGAGCTAATGCTTCCTTTATTGATCAATCCATCGCGCATTTATTCCCTATCATTCCCTTAACCAACCCCCGACGGATCCGCCTCGCAAATGGTAAGATCTGTGAGAACGCTATTACCCACGCCGCTTAAGTCTAACTTCGAATTGGACATCACTACGAGCAGCTCGTATGCTACGTCGCCGACCTAGGAAAAAGAGAACTTATCCTCGGCGTACCATGGATGGAAAGACACAACGCTTCTCTCAACTGGCAAGACCGTACCATCTCCCTGAATTCAGAACATTGCCAGCACCACTGTCTACACGAAGGCGGTGGACGCCCTATGTTGGTACCCTGTGCAAACACCAACACCGCTGAAGAAGTTACACTAGCAACCGTGTCCGCTGAAGAGTTCGCTCGCCTTACACACATTGGAAATGATTCCTTTGCCATCCTCCATATTCCCACTTACGTCGACGAAGAAGCCGAACACGCGGCAGCTCTTCAGAAAGCTGTTGAAGACGTGATAGGCCCCTGCTTGACAACACCCCCTTTGGAACTGGCGGCCATCTCCCAAGCCGACATCGACAAATTCATGGACAAGGACCGAGTCTACACCGACCCTTTGGCGGTGTTACCTCCGCAGTATCGTAAGTTCGCTAACGTCTTCTCCCGAAGCGCGGCGGACCAGCTCCCACCTCATCGCCCTTAGGACCATGAGATCCGTGTTCACGAAGGAAAGCAACCGCCCTACTACCGTCCTCGGGGCATGTCACAAGAAGAGCTCGCCGCGACTATGAAGTATCTGGATGAACAATTGGCTAAAGGGTTCATCCGCCCTTCATCTTCGCCCGCGGCAGCCCTAGTCCTCTTGGTTCGCAAGCCTGGCGGAGGACTGCGTGTCTGCATCGACTACCGAGGACTTAATGAAATCACTGTGAAGAATCGGTACCCAATTCCATTGATCCGCGAGACCCTTGACAAACTGGCGAAAGCAAAGTACTTCAGCAAGTTCGACATCATCGCTGCTTTTAACAACATTCGCGTGAAACAAGGAGACGAGTGGAAGACTGCTTTCAACTCGCGCTATGGCCAATATGAGTACCTCGTCATGCCCTTTGGCCTCTGCAACGCACCAGGGACCTTCCAATCGTATATTAACTCCACACTTCATGAATACCTTGACGATTTCTGCACAGGGTATCTCGACGATATTCTGGTATTCAGCGAAACCCTCGAGGAGCACTAGGAACACGTTCGTAAGGTATTGCAGCGCCTCCGAGATGCTCAACTTTACGCAGACATCGACAAAAGCGAATTTGAGGTGACATCCACCAAGTACCTCGGATTGATTATCTCTACCGAGGGTCTTAAGATGGACCCTAACAAGATTGATGCCGTCCTTAACTGGCTAACACCTCGTGTCCTTAAAGACGTACAAGGTTTCCTCGGTTTCGCCAACTTCTACAGGCGATTCATCGAGCGTTTCTCCCTGCTCGCCAAACCATTGACCGACCTTACGCGAAACAAGGGCCGCTTTGAGATGACTAATCCCGCGACACTCGCCTTCGATGAGTTAAAACATCGTTTCACAGAAGCACCGGTTTTGGCACATTTCGACTTTGAGAAACAAGTTGTGCTGGAAACAGACGCTTCTGACTACGTCACGGCTGCTGTACTGTCTTAGTGGCACGACGACCCGGAACACGGCCGTCTCCTTCGACCAGTGGCCTACATGTCCAAAAAGATGAACCCTGCTGAGTGTAGGTACCCGGTACATGATAAAGAGCTCCTCGCCATCATCCACGCCTTCGAAGAATGGGAACTAGAGCTGCAGAGTGCGTCACCTGAAGCTCCAGTTCAAGTCCTGACAGATCATAAAGCGCTTGAGTATTTCACCACGAAACAGCGTCTCAATCGTCGTCAAGTACGCTGGTCTGACTTCCCACAGTCTCCAGACGACGAGAGGGAATTGGACAGGTATTAAGCTGTCATTGGTCCTGACAACATCTAGAGTGACCCCATCAACGACGTCTATCTTGCAGCCCTCTGCAGCGTTAACCTCTTCCCGGCCAACACTGAACCAGTGCAAGAGACCCCGCTCACCCTGCAAGAACAGGTCCGCCGTGAGCAGCTACAAGACACGGTCGCAATCGCTATCGCCAAAGCTTTGTCCTAAGGTGCTCAAAAGCTGACCCCCTTCCTTCCGTCGGAACACAAGTCTGTCTCCATCTCTCTAGCTGATTGCGCCGTACAACATGGTGTTATTACGGTCGCAGATCGTGTCTTCGTTCCAAAGGTAATGAGGACTCAAGTCATCGAGGCTCACCACTTAACCGCATTACTCGGCCATCCGGGAAGAACAGGAACCCTTCATCACATCATGAGAACCTTTACCTGGCTAGGAATCACTGACGATGTACGACGGTTCGTCCGCAATTGTCACACGTGCTGCCGCTCCAAAACACCTCGCTTTACACATAGCCGAGAAAAGGCCTTGCAAGTGCCAGACGGCCTAGGTACATCATGGTCAATTGATTTCGTTGTGGCGCTACCAGAAAGCCGCGACCACAACGGAACTACCTTCACTAACATCATGACGGCTATAGACCGGTTTACCAAGCGCAAGCACTTCGTTCTAATGCGAACCATCACCACGGTCGACGCAGCATACGCTATGCTACATGTGATCAAGCTACATGGCCTCCCTCAAGAAATGGTCACAGACCGCGGTACTTAGTGGGATTCTAAGTTCTTCCGCGAGCTCGCAAAACTCCTTGGTATCTAACAGTCCATGTCATCGGCCTAGCATCCTTAGTCTAATGGCCAAGACGAGAACACGAACCAGCAAATGGAACAGTACCTAAGAGCGTTTGTTAACCTTTCTCAGGATGACTAGGTCAACTGGTTGCCTCTGGCCGAGTTCGCACTTAATAACCGAGACACCGAGCCTACCGGCGTCTCTCCCTTCTTCGCGGATTGCGGACGCAATATGCGCAGTCTTCCACCTAAGTCTCCGCCCCCTTCACTAAATGATCGCGCGCCTGCCCCCGTTAGACTCCTTAGAGAAGATGCAAAAGCCTTCGCCGAAGACATGCGCAAGTTACATAAAGAACTTAACGAAGAACTGACGTAGATCTAGAGCTAACGACAAGAGCGCAAGGCTACGGCCACCATTGAATCGCTAGCCTTCCGCCCCGGCGACATAGTATGGTTAAGCACTCGCAACTTGACTAATAGGCTCCGCCCTGCGAAGAAACTCGACAACAAGCGCATCGGCCCTTTTAAGATCGCCGAAGCCATCCCGTCACAATTACATTGTCCTCGCGCTTACAAGCTGTTATTACCGTCCTCCTTCAAGCTTAGCACTAACACCTTCTACGTCTCGCTTCTAACCCCGGTCGCACAAGATGCCCTTCCAGGCCAAACACAAACCTTGCTACCGCCGGTAGTTGTGGATTAAGAGGGGGAAGAATACTAGGAGGTTGAAACAGTCCTCTAGTCCGAATGGAGAAAAAAGGGACGCGGCAGACAACTCTTCTACCTCGTTAAGTACGTGGGTTTCTAAGACCCTTAGTAGGAACCATGGCAGAACCTTTGCGACGGCGCAGAAGAAATAGTCGCGGAGTTCTACGCTAATGAGCGATCGAAGGGCCAGCCTAGGCCATAGAGAGGATTCAAGCTACCTCTTCACAGCGACGTTAATGTTGCTACTATAGCACTGCTGCGAAAGCCTATATCTAAGGAGCCGGCGCACGCGGCCGATCCCGTAAAGAATTAGGCCTCTTCTGCTCCTTGCCTAAGGTACACGCCCTCCGAGCTCGTGCAATGTACGCCGACAGTCACGTAATACGCCTTAGTCCCTAACGACCACGAGAACTCTACGCTTAGAGCAGCATGGACGGAAGGCCGAGTTAATGGCTAGGGTTTAGGAAGGACCGTTTATGGAGCTGCTCTAACGGCCGAGTTAATGGCCATAGATGAAGCAAACAAAGCAAACACACATGTTTCTGCCGCCCTAGATTTTATTGCAGATTTAGAAGATTTCAAGCTTAACGGAGCTCGCTTGTTATAGGGGGGGGTAATGACACGGTTTAGCTCCGATTCGAACCGTAGTCCTCGGCCACTGCCGAGCAGCGCCAAGGCCCTCGAGCGCGCACCTCGTAACGCGCCTTATTAGCTAGCTCGCGCTCGCGCTCCTTCTTCTCTCTTTCGTGCAATAGTCTATGTATTGAACTGCTTCTATTAGACCTTGTCATTAGGAAGGTAGTTACAAAACAGTTACCTACGCGACCGAAGCTACCTACATTTCGTGACCCGATAGAACTCCTAAATTGTGTTAAATGACAATACCCTCGTGTTTAACACTAACACTAGCTAGATAGAGGTCATAAAGTTAATGGACTAGCTAATTAATGTCCTCTGTCGGTCTAATAACATTACTAACTAAATGCCCTATAAGATTCGAGCACTTATTAGCTTAGCTCGAGCTACTCGTAGCCCGAATAAAACTAGTAGTATTACTCCCGAGCATGGCCGAGCTTAGCCATAGAGCTAAGTTATCGACCTTATATGTCTTAATGCCTCTAATGGGCATAAGGACTTTAGCATTACTATCGACTCAGTTTAGACTCCGGTAGGCTTGCAACCACTAGAGCTAGAGCTAGCTGCTAAGCTAGAGGCTTCATTAACTTCTCGAACTAGTAGACGCACTAAACGCTCCCTCCTTTCTACCTCCAAATACTAGGAAGAGCGTGGCAGCTTTTGGAACGACATCATTGCCTACTAGTCATGTCCTACACTAATGACCTGCAAGGTTAGAGCACGCCTTAGTCTCGCTCGCTAGCTCCATAAAGGACGACACTACAAGATCACATATAACATGGCTGCAAAGTGGCGTAAGGTCATGTAATCCGAGGGAGGCGATGTACGCCATCCACCGATGTCTATTCGACGACTTATTAGTCTTAAAGATGCTAAGAACGAAGCTGAGTATGCTGAACCACAAGCAGCTATTAATAGTACTTTGCTAGTATTCGACGCTGCAACCACTTTGTCGTCGCGTGCCAGGTCGCTAGTATTGGAAGGCCACCTCTGGAAACCCGGCTACGGGCCCGTCTAACAAGGGAGAATTCTTTCCCTCGATGACAAGATCAAGGAAGGCCGTAACGTAGCTGGTCACGATTTCCAGGACTCTATGTCCCTCCAGTGAGTCCCTTGGCTACTGCTCGCGATGGTCAAGTTTGGGGTGATGCCTAACGTCTCGAAGACGACGGGATAGTCACTGAAGTCATAGTGAAGAGTGTCCTGTTCGGCTCGTCAGAGGTTCCAAAGTCACCTTCGATCAGTATTTAGTGATGAGCTTACTGCGATTGTGATCTCTCTTCGCCATCCCGTCAGGTTAGGCCATGTTGCGGCCCAAGTGATCTGCGTGAAATCTCCATCGGGGTCACGAGTGTGGTTGCCGCAGCCCATGATCATGAATGGCTTATCTGTTCCGTTGCCAGGTCCAAATAGTCCGCCATCCATGTCCAGGCCGCCAAGAACACGAGTATCTTGCTCTAGAATTGAGTAAGCGGTGGAGCCACCCAGTGAGTGCCCAAACATCGCAGTGGTCGTGTTGAAGCCAGCGGCAGGGAGGTTTGGAACCAGAGTACGAGCAAGCGTGACATTGGAAAGCTGATCAAGCACGAAACTCACGTCCTGAGCTTGAGACTGGATCCCGACGTACGCTGTGCGCGCCAGAGCCTCATAATCTTCAGTATCCCAAACTGTCTTATTCAGAAGCACAAGGGAGCCGTCTAAGTATTCGACCACGTCAACGTTGTAGGGCGGATCGATGGTGCTGACAATGTAACCATTACTTGCAACGGTGGCCGCAATCTGGCTGTACCAAAGGCGTGTAGTTCCCTCACCAGGCATGAAAATGGCGAGCGGAAAATCGACCCCTGGCTGATGACTGCCGGATCTTTGACAAGTTCTATCGCTTGCTAAGTGGAGCGCAAGTTTGCTAAACGTGCCGTTTGGTGCGTGTACACCTATGTCAGAAAGCGCGGCATCCTCAAATCGTGCTACTGCTGCAGGGAAGTATGCAACAGCATCGAAATCTGCTTTATGATGCCGCTGATCTATGACGGGATAGAAAAGCGAGATCTCGAGTCTCATGGGCTCAGGACCTGGCGCAAAAGGTTGGACTCGGCTGTAGTCCTAGGCAAGCAGAATATCAAATCAGATGCTTGCGCTTGTTGCAACAATGAGGTAAGTCTACCTACGATTAGTTCAACGCTGGCTGTTTGTCCGACAAGGTAACGACCAGCTGGTTTAGGAAGTACGACCTGGGATGGAGATGATGACGCAATGGTGACTGCAGAGTTGATTGCGAGTAGCAAAGTAAAGAGTAGCATTTTTCTGGTTCGCGCCGAAGATTCTGGACAGATTGGAGCTGTTCAGGCGGAATCAAAGTCTTATTTACTTACTCTTGCGCTTTAGAGCTTACGGCAATGATCACTGCTAGCGTTGTGTACCACATCAAAATGCAACGATTCAGGACTGCCTTCCAGCTCGAGACTTTGGAGCTAAAAGCTTTGTGATTCTTCTGCATGTACGCTTGTTTGTTATTCAATATTTCACCAGATCCTGCCTGACATTCTATGCACTACATTTGACGTCGTCATTATCAAACATCACTACGAGCGACTTGTGCTTACTCTACGTATGACGGTGCTGACCGCGTTGCAGACTGGGGAACAAAGTCAATCGAGATCGTAGGTCTGAATTATGCCGATGAGTCCGGACACAGTCAGCGAGAGTCAGCGAGTGGTACGCGTTCGAGTTCCAAAGGTGATTACATGCAGCCTGACTGGTTATCTTCTAGTGCCGATATCCGTAGTATGCAGACGAAAGAGATAAGGCTAAAAAGTGTCTTTGATCGAAGCAGTTCAGAAGACTCACCTACTACGCTGAGCAGACCAACGCTTGAAGACAGAAACAGCGCAATGATAAATCTACTACGGTTCTCGACAACCATATCGTTGTTCTTCTCTCCACTCAATGCTCATCATGGACTCCACCATCATCCGGTCGCGATTCGATGGGTGGATTGTAGCAACCAGATCCCAGACGTTCCCGGTGCTCTTGATTTGACTGATGTGGACCTCAGAAAGCTGCCTCCAACGCTCCATTGTGGCCGCCTCGAAGTTCCAATGGACTACGACAGACCTTTGCAAGCAGGAAACATGATAGAGATAGGAATAGCTATGCACCGCCCGAGTGAACCAAAAGGCGTGATCTTCTACAACCCTGGTGGTACTGATGCAGGCATCGTGCTTGCATGGCAGATCGCTCTCGACCAGACAAAGATTTTCGAGGGATTGTTGGATCATGACTTACTTTGTAAGATCCGCGGGAAATCGACTCTTGAAATGACTGCTTATTCTCATCGCAGTCATGGATGTACGTGGGACGTATAGCTCGAACCCTCTCAACGTGTCGCTAGACTTGTTCCAAACGCTCTTTGGCCCATAGTCAGTCCTACTACTATGTCCAAATGATTTTTGCTGATCGCTTTCCTAGTCCAACGACCCCAAATGAGTATAGGGTCTTTCAGGAAGCCTCCGCAACAGTTGTGCAATCTTGGATCGATCTGAGCTCACCTCCTGGTATTATCGCTCATGTTTCAACCAGAGAAGTTGTGAACGACTATGAGATGGTGCGAAAAGCGCTCGGGTATGCGAAGATCAACTTTCTGGGCGCTTCATACGGATCGTATCGAGCACAGCAGTATGCGTTCAACTTTCCAGATCAAGTTGGGCACTTTGTCCTTGACGCCGTGACGCCACATGCATTGGTATGTTGATCCTGTCCCAGTTGCCTGCATTTTGTAAGATCCATACTGAAAAGAACAGAGCCTATCTGAATCCGCGCTGGATTCTATAGCGGCAAGCAACCGCGCTCTCGAACGTGCGGACGCCTACTGTCAAAGCGATGTCAAATGTCCATTTCACACACAAGAGCGTGGCAGCCTCATCAAGGCCTTTCACACCCTCGTCAGAATCGCAGAGAACGTGTCTAGTCTCGAGTCAGTTGGTGTTAGACAGACAGTATCTGCAGCCTTGCTGCAAGGACCAAATGGTCTACCCGATTTCTTGGCGATCTCATTAGGGCTGCATGATGCATTGTCTGGAAACTTCTCCTTCTTCCAGAGCTCGACATCGCTGACTGTCGCTGATGTGGTGGCAATGCCCTTGGAATGTAGTGATCAAAGTGAAAGCGGACTGACATTCGAGAGCTTCAAAATATCACTGGCAGAAGGGTTAAGGGTAAGCTTGGAGCTGGTAGCAAATTGCACATGACTCTTGGACTAACACCATCTTAAGCATGATACAAGCGGCATAGGTATGGCCTTTGCGTGGCAGATACAGGTATGTTGATGGTAGAAGCAGTGCCCTTGCAAGTTCTCCATTGACAGACGTGTCTTTAGCTCTGGTGCTCCGCATGGCCCTACAGTTTCAGCGAAAAGACGCCACTGCTAGTCCAAAAGTCAATGCTACTCGTAACGTCCGACTTCGATGATGGGTCTGTTTTCCAGTCAAGTTCCAGCTACGTAGTCAGTCAGCTGATTGGTTGCAGATCACCTACAGAATGGACAACATTTGGATGGCGACAAGCGCCGAACTCAGGCCTGGTCGTACGTCATGGTGATGGTCACGTCTCTTTCAATCGTAGGTCCATCGAGTCTGCTCATCCTGCCTCAGCTGCGCAGTAGTTAACATTATTCAAACAGTTGCCGATGCACCGTCCAACAGCTTGACTAAATCCTTCCTTCGCACTGGTATACTTCCTAGTACCTCCGATGACATCTCTGTTACAGTCTACCCACCGGGTGGAGTACGTGAGCCGATCTCTGATCCCTACCAGGTGCCGTTCAGAGTTTAGGAAGTATTGACTCGTTGTTCGTATTCTCTTTGACTGATCTCTGGGACAGCAGTTGGACTTCACGACGAACGTATTTTCGGTCTCAGTATTGAGTAGCTGGTAGTGTTCATGTTGGCTGCCCTGAGCAGGACACCACTGTTGTTGGTCATAGATTCAATGAGAGTTGTACTATCGGAATGTCTGACTTATACAATGTTACTGCTTCGATCGATCTGACACTACCTACCTATGCATTGCGGACCCCATTAGCATGTCAATGACTAATTAGTACAGGACATTCTACCTGACTGTTGGCAAGATTGCAACACGTATGAACATCTGGATTCGCCGTTACCAGCAGCCTTTGTAAGTGCAAATTGAATCCAGGACAATCCCACTCCCAAGGATCTGCTGCGCTTAGCCCTTGAAGAGTGTTAAGAAAGTCAAGCTAGATTATCTGGTCGATGCCCGCATCTTTAAGTATCGGGGCGTACGCTTGGATGACCCTACGTGAGCGATCTCCAGGGCATCGCTAGGGAAGGACCACTAGAAGTGTGAGTTTTCCGGTGTAGACCTGAAGGTAAGTTTGGGTCCTGCGTTGATGACAGCTTGACTCTGCTACCCACCAATCTGTTCCTGAGCTCGTCCAGGCTCCACCTATTCTCAAGATCTTCTTCTGCCTCGTCGGCCTGTGTGCGTTGTTGTCTATCCTGCTGACGTATGTCGCATGTCCTGCCCTTGCTGTTCTGCTCTTACCGTTGCGATATTGCTGTATGTTGCATTGTCTGCGCTGTCTTCGCTGTCCGCACTGTCCTGCTGTTGCAAGCCCTCTCGGCGCATCTCGCTTGTCTTCGTGTCGCGTATAGTATGTCCTACTCTTTTGATTTTGCCGTCGGTCTTCTGCTCTTGTATCGCTCTCAAGCGTTGGCGCATCGCGTTGTCCATCTCGCATAGCTCGTGGCTGTTTTGATGTCGCTCCGTCGTCGTGTGTCCTGCTGTTGCTAGTTGTGCAGTCGCTATTACGTAGGCGCCATCCTTCTATCGCGTGTCGCATGAAATGGTCTGGAGGACGAGTCTGCCGTCGTATAAGGAACCGTTTCTTCGAGTGTCGTACGTCTCTTGGTCGCGGGGGACGCGTGTTTACGTCGTGGTCCTGCTATTATTGTCGCAATCGCGCATGGCGTGCTGTCGGCGCCTCGCTGGAGCTGTTTTGTCGTCACAGGTCGTCTAGCTACGTGATGGATGTCGCAGCATGTCGTGTAAGTTCGGAAGAGTGAGCATAGAGCGCGCTGTTTCACACGGCAACTTAACACGACCGAGGAAACAGCCCAGTGTAAAAGCCAAAACGAAGTTGATTTTTAACTACTGGCGGCTACCACGGCTATATACCCAATGCCAAGAGAATTGGTGACCCTGACCTTGCTCCGGTAACGCAATAACATCCTCCCCTACCTAGAGTTAAAGTAGAATGGAAAAAACTCGGGACTGAGATCCACGCAATCGAATTCATCAAATTTTATTACTTTACAAGCTAGAGCAGTGTCTCCTAGTAATTCCCTCGAATTTCTAGCGAAGCGCTACGGTGCGGGGTCGAGATGCTAGCTCCGAGAGGCCGAGGAGGCGCGAGAGGCGGAGGTATAGCAGGAAAGGGGAGGTTCGAATCGCTATCCTAGGGTAGCGGGGACAGGCAGGATAAGGAGGATACAGTTATAAGGGATAGGGAACATATAGAGAAAAGAAAAAGAGACGGTAGACAGGGCGGCGTAGAAGATAGCTATCACGGTTAGCTATCTAGTCACACCTAACTATAACCCCTGGCCGCTAGGGTGACCCTAACCTTGGCCGGCTGCTTGCTAAGCGGCCGTGCGGAGTTGCTAAGACTGCTTGCTACCTTCTATAACTCCTCCCTATTACCTCTTTATCTCCTTATCTACATCTTATTATATAGCTTAGACCTATATCTACGTACTATTACCTATTCCCGACTTTGCCCCTTAACATTACGTAGACCTTATACACCTACGTAGCGCGCCTATTACGCTAACTACCCTACGATAACCTCGCGCCCGACGCCTCCTATCCTTCTAGATAACCTCGAGGTTTTCATTTAGCATGTCTACGACCATCTCGACCTATAGTACAAGTTCCTAACTAACGTATATTACTTTGCTAACTCCTAGGAATCCGAAAACATATCGCTACATTAGGAGAATGCCTCTCTTACCTATAAACTTAGCTAAACCCGCTAGGAACTTAAATAGACCCGCTATGAAAAAGAGTCTAGCTAGACTATATAGGCCTACTAGTCCTCTAAACTTAAGAAGGTCCGCGAAGAGCTTAAACACTCTTCTATAAACGAGATCCGCGCTATTACTTAAATGGAAAATGCTCTTAAAAATGAAGCCTAGGCCCGCCGCTCGGAGGCTAAAGCTATTAAAGCTGCCCTGCCTACGGTTAATACCCCCGCTACCTTAGATCCTATAACTCCTAATGTTAAGGATAACGTAGTACTTTATAGTCGAACGCCTACGCTTACTTCTCCTGCTCCTAAGTCTTCGATTAGCTGTTCCAAAAAGATACCTAACCCTAAAAAGTTTTAGGGAGACTGCTCCTAATTTGACGTCTTTGCCTCTAAGATTAGAGAAAAAATGAGCGTTAACTACGATCGCTTCCCTACTACCTAGTCCCGTCTTGCCTACCTATCTAGCCGTCTTAAAGGCTGCGCCTACTTGCACATTTAACCTTACATCCGCAATGGTATTTATACCCTTAAGGATTACGAAGAAGGACTATAAGTTCTTAAAAGAGCTTTTAGAGACTAGAACCGCGCCCGTAATGCCTAGAATGACCTTCTTGCCCTTCGTTAAAAGAACTAGGAGTTTAGACAGTTCTTTACCGAATTCCACCGCCTTGCCCTTAAATCTAGAATGTATAATGACGCTCTACCTATGATCCTCGAAGCTGCCTTATCTAAGGAACTTAAGTAACAACTTATAATGGTTTTAGGTGACATTCCTAATAGGGACTTCTACGCCTATGCTAAGTATCTATAAGAACTCGAGAACCGCCGCCGATACTTTGTAACTATCGAAGCCCCTACTCCTCGACCCTCGGCCCTAGCTCCCTATAACTAGATTCCTTATAACCTTATCCCCTGTACGGTACCCGTCTCTACCTAGGTAGTAGCTATTCTAACAGTTTCTAACAACTCTAGCCTAACTATAGGCGAACCTATTACTATTAATAACGTAAAAGGTTATAAGATAACCGAACCTAGTGTCTACAAATTCTGTTTTAAGCACGAGCTATGCTTCTACTATAAGGAACTAGGTTATGGATCTATGAATTGCCCGAACAAGTCCTAAAGAGCATAGGAGATGCACCTCGCTACTACTATAGCCTACGAAAACGAAAGCATTACTAGAGGAGCGCTTCTCCTAGGAAACGCCTAGTCCCTAGACTAATTCGCGACTAGGGACCTATTACGATCTCTACTTATAGACTTCGTTCTACGTATTCCCCTATTGCCTCTATCCCTAACTTTAAACAATCGTCGATTATTAAGAAACGCTATCCTACGCTACCCTACTAAATTCGATAGAACGATCGAATTTTAGATTCTACCCTTCTACTAGATACTAGGTACGATGTATTCGCCCTAATTGATAGCACTTTTGTCTAGAAACACTAGTTACCTGTCTAGAAACTACGATACCCCCTTGGCCTAGAGGTCGCTAATGGCCACCTTTCTAGAACTAGCTAGATTACGCACGTAGTTAAACTTAAAGTCTAGACCGGGATGCACCTAGAAGCTATGTACCTCCTCGTGATACACCTTACCTATACTTCAATCCTACTTAGCTACCCCTAGTTTGCCCTATACGATGCCGTCATTCGTCCTAAGGCTAGAACCATTACCTTTAACTCTACGTATTGTAACAAGCATTGCTAAATGGACCCTACGACCCTTTGTCTACGTTCTAAAGAAACTATTACGAAATCTATGACCCTAGAAGTGATGTTAAAATCATCGACTATCCCCCTAAAGAACCTGCCTATAGAAGTAGTGCTAGAAACACTTACTATCCCTACTACGCCTCACCTTCGATCCAACCTAATTAAGTGCGCTTAGATTAGCGCCTAGGCCTTTAAGAAGTTTACGAAAAGGAGAGACTACTAGATCTTTTCTTATTCCTTACGAGATCTTAAGCGTGCTATCGCTTAAGGTATAGAGACTAGCGATAGAGAGCTTTCTCTCTAGAGAATGGAAGAGGAGCTAGCCGAACCTATGAACCTAACCCTAAACCTACGCCTAGACAATATGCAAATAGACCTAGAAGCCTACTAGAAGAGTAAGGACGTTAACCCTACTCTTATTCTACCAAACTAGTACTACGAATACCTCGATGTATTTAGCCAAAAAGACGCAAAGACCTTGCCCCTATACTAATCCTATAACTACGCCATCGACCTAGTTCCTAGAAAAGAACCCCCTTATAGCCCCTTATACTCTATGTCTCGCGATAAGAGCGAAGAACTGCTAAGAGAACTTAAGTCATAACTAGATAGCGGTTTCATCTATGCTAGCTATTCCCTTGCTACCTCCCCTATACTCTTTGTTAAGAAACTAGGGGGGGGTCTTCGTTTCTATGTTAACTACTAGGGATTAAATGCAATCACTATTAAGAACTAGTATCCCCTACCCCTAATTATAGAAACCCTCGCCCGCTTATCGAAAGCGAAACGCTATATAAAACTAGACATTATCTCTGCCTTTAATCGCCTATAGATTAAGGAAGGCGATAAGTGGAAGATAGCGTTCTATACCTAATATAGACTCTTCGAATACCTAGTTATGCCGTTTAGACTATATAATGGCCTAGCTTCCTTCTAGAACTTTATTAACGATACCCTTTAAGAGCACCTTAACGTCTTTTGTACTATATACTTAGACGACATCCTTATCTATAGTGAAAAGGAGGAAGACTATAAACACCATATAAAACTAGTCCTAGAGAAACTACGCTAAGCTAGCCTCTAGGTAGACATTACTAAGTGCGAATTTAACGTTAGGAGAGTCGAATACTTAGGACTTATCGTCACTACGGAGGGAACTCGTATAGATCTAAAGAAAGTACAAACGATCCTAGAATGGCCTAAACTTAAGAATATGAAAGATATATAAAGCCTTTTAGGATTTGCTAACTTCTACTAGCGCTTTATCTATAGCTTCTCTACTATTACCTCTCCGCTTACCGCTCTTACGAAGAAAGGAGTAGAGTTCAAGATGGATAGTAAGGCCCGACAAGCTGTAGAAACGTTAAAGAAGGCGTTTACATCTAATACAATCCTACGACATTTCGACCTAGACTACAAAACAATTATAGAGATAGATGAGTCTAACTTTATTTCTAGAGGAATCCTCTCTTAATACGACAACGAAGGAGTACTCCGTCCTATTGCCTTCTTCTTAAAGAAGCATAGCCTAGCCGAGTGTAACTATAAGATCTATAATAAAGAACTTATAGTAATCGTACGAGCTTTTAAAACCTAGAGACTAGAACTAGAAGGCGCCGCCTTTCCTACGTAAGTGATCATAGATTATAAGAACCTAGAATACTTTACTACAACAAAACAGCTCTCGTAGAGACAAGCCTAGTAGAGTAAATTTCTATCCTGTTTCGATTTTAAGATTACCTACTACCCTAGAAAGTAAGGCGTAAAACCCGACGCTCTTACTAGGAGGTTAGGAGACCTACTATAGGAAGGGGGGGATGAGCGTTTGTAATACCGACACTAGATAGCCCTTAAGCTAGAAAACTTCGCACCTAAGGTAGCTACTAAGCTAGGAATACCGCTAATAACGCTAGTTATTCATTTGTAGAATGTAATAATAAGACCCGAACTTGTATGCCTAACACCCTAAGTCCTACAAAACATGTAACTAGACCCTAAGATCCCCCTAGACTAGGCCGAGAGTCGTACCAAAGATATAGATACTATAACACTCTAGAAAGAAGCTAAGGAAAAAGACAACTTTAAACCTTAGGTCCTACAAATGCTACAATAGGGACACCGCTATTTAAAACTCATTTAGCTAGCTGACTACCGCGAGGAACATAGAAACCTTACCTTCTAGGGCCGTCGCTATGTCCCGTTTCACTAGCACCTTCGTACGAGAATTATAAAGGAAGCCTACGATAGCCTAGCTATAGGCCACCCTAGAAGAGCTAAGACAAACGAGCTAGTCTCCTACACCTTCTAGTAGAAGACCCTAAGCTAAGATGTAGCTCAATACGTCCGCAACTACTACATCTGTGCTAAGAGTAAACACTCCTAATAAGGCTATTAAGGATGGCTTAGATCTCTACTAGTGCCTACCTAGCGCTAGATAGACGTCTCTATAGATTACGTTATACCTACGAACCTAAGTGAACACCTCGGCATCCGTTATAAACATATCCTCATCTTCGTTAACTAGTTAACTAAGTTACGACACCTTGAACCTACCGTTACTATAGAGCCTACGGAAGCCGCAGAGGTTTTTATACGCTTAGTCTACCGCTACTACGGCCTACTAGAACGAATAGTATCCGATAGGGGTACGCAATTCACCTCTACGTTCTAGAAAACACTTTATAACTCGCTACGCATTTAAGCTACGTATTCGATAGCCTAGCACCCCGAAACTAATGGCTAAACTAAGAACGCTAATAGAGTTATAAACCGTTACCTACGAGGATATATTAACTATTACGCCGATAATTAGGCTAAACTCTTGCCGCTAGTAGAGTTCGCTATAAACAATACTACTTCGGCTAGTACTACGATATCTCCCTTCTTTGCAAACTCTAGATAACACCCCCAAATCGGCTATAAACCCCTCCTGCCTTCCAAAACCCTAATAACGACCTATGCCTACTTCGACTAACAATAAGCTATCCTACTTGCTAAGACTATAGACAAAGTAGTTACGAAACTATCCGAAGAGATAACCCTTGCTTAGGCCCTAAGTGAAGCTTAAGAGAACTAGAACCGTAGACCGGCCTATACCTACAAGGTAGGAGACTAGGTCTAGCTAAACGCTAAGAACCTCCGCCGTGCCCGACCTGCTAGAAAGCTAGATCACGTAGCCGAAGGTCCCTTTATAGTATCTAAAGTGCATAAGAACAACCCCTTAGTTATTACTCTTAACCTTCCGCCTACTATAAAAGTATACCCTACCTTCTACGCTAGCTTACTACGACCTACTGCTTAGGACCTACTCCCTAGACAAATCTCCCCTCCGCTAGACCCTATCGTCGTCGACGAAGAAGTCGAATACCTAGTCGAAGAAATTTTGGACGTCTCCCTAGACCGCCGAAGCTGCCCTCCGAAATTTATGTTTAAGGTTAAATGGGTCGGCTACACTTAACCTACCTTCGAACCCCCTAAGAATCTTGCCCATTTAGCCGACCTTATAAAGGAATTCTATAACCGGTACCCCTCGAAACCTCGACCACCTTCGGTAGTACCTATAACCCGCCCCCGGCACGTTAGACTACGCTTTGCTATGTCCCTTAGACCTCCGTTACGTCTAAACACGTCCCCGTCACGTCTTATTACGTTCCCGTTACGCAATAACACGTTAATTACGTCGAACATCCCCTAGAATCACGTCTAGACCTATTAACTATGCCCGTACCATGAATCGGCACGTATGATCACGTCTACGTCACGTTATTACACGTAAACCCATCTTTTACCTCTAGGAGTATATAAGTAAAAGGTCTAGGTCTATTCTTTCGCTGTTGCTAGGGTTAGCGCAGTGGTTAGTGACTAACCTATTAGGTCTCTAGATTCATTAGTATTAAGGGACCACGGTTCGATTCTTAGCGGTGTCGATTTATTTTGTACTTAAGATTTTCGATGTAGTAAATAGGGCTTTAAGGGGTAGTTCCTTAAGCGAGAGTTAATCTTGCGTCGCATCCTACGGGGTGTTAAGGCCCCCGTTCACTTTAACTAATAGGACTTGCTTAAATTTAAAGATATAGTTAAATCGCGCACCCTATAAGTTAAAGTGAACGGTAGAGACCTAGAGCTAGTAGGAGCTCTAGGGAAACTGTCTACACTTTTTTCCTAAGATTTCTGTTTTGTTTTTATGTTCTATTTATGTTCTATTAATCCCTACCCTGCCTGTCCTTACAGCCTGCCCTTGTTCTGTTACTGCCCTGTTTTCTTTCTTGTTTTGTTCTTGTTCTACCTCGTGTAGGTTCCTAGGAAGTTCACCCTTAAGGGGGGGGGTTATGTCACGGTTGGCTGTCTAGTTACACCTAACTATGACCCCTAGCTGCTAGGGTAACCCTGACCTTAGCTAGCTACTTGCTAAGCGGCCGTACGGAGTTGCTAAGACTACTTACTACCTTCTATAACTCCTCCCTATTACCTCTTTGTCTCCTTGTCTACGTCTCGTCATATAGCTTAGACCCGTATCTACGTACTATTACCTATTCCCGACTTCGCCCCTTAATAAAGAACTACTTAAGTGCAAAACAATTATTTCTACCGAGATTCTACCTATCTATAGGCTTGTATTAAGGGGCAAAGTCAAAAATAGGTAATAGTATGTAGATACGGGTCTAAGCTATATAATAAGCTATAGATAGGAGAATAAGAGGTATAGGCAGCTTTAGCTAGAGGTTACGATAAGATCGTATAGCTACTACTTAAAAAGGGCGTAGATGTTAATGCTTAGGGCGGATACTACGATAATGTACTATAGGTAGCTTTAGTTAGAGGCTACGATAGGATCGTGTAGCTACTACTCGAAAAGGGCGTAGATATTAACGCTTTAGGCGGAGAGTACGGCAATACGCTATAGGTAGCTTTAGCTAAAGGCTACGATAAGATCGTGTAGCTGCTACTTAAAAAGGGCGCAAATGTTAATGCTTAGGGCGGATACTATAGCAATGCGCTATAGGTAGCTTTAGCTAAAGGCTACGACAAGATCGTGTAGCTGCTACTCGAAGAGGGCGTAGATGTTAACGCTTAGGGTAGAGAGTATAGTAATGCGCTATAGGTAACTTTAGCTAGAGGCTATGATAAGATCGTGTAGCTGCTACTTGAAAAGGGCGCAGATATTAATGCTTAGGGCGGAGAGTACGGTAATGCGCTATAGGTAGCTTTAGCTAAAGGCTACGATAAGATTGTGTAGCTACTACTCGAAAAGGGCGTAGATGTTAATGCTTAGGGCAAAGAGTACAGTAATGCGCTATAGGCAGCTTTAGCTAGAGGCCACGACAACGCGCTATAGGCAGCTTTAGCTAGAGGCTACGACAAGATTATGTAGCTGCTACTCGAAGAGGGCGTAGATGTTAACGCTTAGGGTAGAGAGTATAGTAATGCGCTATAGGCAGCTTTAGCTAGAGGCTACGACAAGATCGTATAGCTACTACTCGAAAAGGGCGTAGATGTTAATGCTTAGGGCAGAGAGTACGGCAATTTGCTATAGGTAGCTTTAGCTAGAGGCTATAATAAGATCGTGTAGCTACTACTCGAAAAGGGTGCAGATGTTAATGCTTAGGGCGGAGAGTACGGCAATGCGCTATAGGCAGCTTTAGCTAGAGGCCATAATAAGATCGTGCAGCTACTACTCGAAAAGGGCGTAGATGTTAATGCTTAGGGCGGAGAGTACGGCAATGCGCTATAGGTAGCTTTAGCTAGAGGCTATGATAAGATCGTGTAGCTACTACTCGAAAAGGGCGCAGATGTTAATGCTTAGGGCAGAGAGTACAGCAATGCGCTAAAGGTAGCCTTATAGGAAGGCGACGACAAGATCGTTAAGACGTCGCTTATAAGAGATGCATAATTTAGCGCTAATAACCTATTCTTAGCTCTACGTAAAACCCCTATTACGGTTATCCTACTCTTCTTACCTTACCTTATTAACGGTATAGCTTCTAAAAGAGACGACGACTATAGTAAGACTCCTCTATATTGGCTAGTAGAGCTAGGCTATTAAAATCTCACTAACTACTATCTTAAACCTCGGCACTAAAGTTAAGACTAGTGGCAAGTATGGTAAGACTACGCTACACTATACTACTCGAAATAAGCATCTAAACATCGTCGAGAGACTTATTTAAGCAAATGCTAATAGGATAGTTCCTAATGTTTATAGAAGAATAGCGCTTAATTGTGCGCAGGGATAGGGTCTAGACGACTATTGAAGGTCTTATCTAGACATCGTTACAAATATATAAGCCCGCACGAAGTAAGCCGTTTATATATTAAGACAAAACTTTATAGATTGAAAGCTACGTAGATGGTATACTAAGAATGCTAAATGATAAAAATAGAGCAATCTAGATGTCTTCTTTACTTTTTAGAATAATGATGCTAGAAGAAGAATTCTAGCGGCTTAATCTTGTTAATGCTAGTTATTGCTAGAATCGTATTTCCTAGCTCGCTAGTATGTTATAGTGGGCATAAAGAGCGGTTTGCAAAATTAAAAACGTCGACAGTATATTCGGCTACAAGTAGATAGTCTTAAAAAAACAAGGTTACAACTAAGCGCTTCTTTAGCGTAGTAGATTACAAAATCGTTAGAGATTTGTAGTGCTTAGTATATACTTTGCGACCACGTTAGTAGAGACATTCATATCGTGTATTACTCCATATATACATTACCATAGTAACTTAGCGGAGACCACTAACATACTACAACATAGCAATATATAGAGACCTAAAGATTGTCATATCCTTTAATTCTAACTCGTACACTACTTGTTGCACCCTTCCTATCTACGACACTCGCTTGGCCTTATGCACTGTTTGCCTTACTACGACATCACTTAGTGCCTCTAGCAACTTTCGCAATTTACATTAACATATCTACTATAATATAATCCGTTAACTACGTCATGCCTCGCATTACTAAGACGTAGTGGCTTACGATCTATAGCACGAGGTTTAGCATGTAACTACTTTGCTCCTTCCTTCTATATATCTACTCTTATATAATTGCACATTTACGAGCTTTAATGTTTTCATAGATATATCTAGTGTAGATGCACATTTTTACAGACTTAAACGATTGGTTGCGTCTAAGGTACACTCTTAGTAAAGCAGAGACTATTAGGGCTAAACGTTTTTCCTTAGCAGTTCATACTACTTAGTCTAATCGGGTCCTAACTAATCGGTCCCAAGGGTTCTATCATAATATAGGGCATTAGGATTCTTAGTCTTAGACTATATCTAGCTGTATTATAGTATAAAGGAATAAGGTATGTAGCAACGTATGAATCACTTATAGACAATAGCTCTATATGTAAGTAAAGCTATTCGTTGCTCTATAAAGGTAGCTAGTAGAATTCTACTTATGCTTTGCGCCGGCGCTCTACATAGGAAGTGCTAGCTTAGCAGTAGTGAAGGTTAGGGTAGGGTAACCTATACCGTTACGGTGATCTACCCGCTATTTTACGTAACTCGTATGCAGTTGCGGAAATATTAATGCATGTAAGCCTATAATAGTTGCTAGAAACGAGGCTTAGCAAGATTGAACGATAGACTAGACTAAGGTAAGCTTAGTAACGTAACTGGCGAAGCGCAGGGTTTTAGGGCAACTGAATACATTACGTACTTTAATCTTGCGTCCCTATAGCTGCGCGGAATTGCTACGTAACATCGAGTAATTTAGCTATAGAAGGTAGAAGAGTAGGACAACGTAGTACTAAATCGATACTTTTTCATACTCTACGCGCTAGCTTCATATATATGTATATATTAAACGGCCTCCACCAAGTAACAATTAGCTAGAGACAGCTTGCTAGAAGAAATCTAATCCGATATATCCGCGACGTCACTAATAGTTAATATGGTTATAGTTAGAGTTAGTGGAAGAGCCTATATCCACACATCTACACTTGTACTTTTTGTACCTATTACTTAGGTTAAAAAATTACATCGTCTCTATTATGTTTTTCTCCATCTCGCTAGGCCCTAGCCAAATTCAATCGTAAGTAAATAGAAGCTTTTCCAAGAACTAGTTATTAGCGGCTTACCTAATTAGATGGTATTATGATATTAGTAGAGCCTCCGCTAATCTCGAGGCACTCCTTTCCGCCTTTAGGGGCACGGCGAAGACCGAGAGGGCTAGATAGACTACTATCGTTAACTAATTTAATGAAGCTCTTAACCTAGCTAGTTGTCTAGTCGAGTTCTTCTAGTAACTCGGCCCCGTAAGGAACAAAACGCTACTCGTAAGGAAGAAGAGCGCCATCTATTAGCGACTACGCTATTAGGATAACATCTCTACCTAACGTTTTGGATTTTCTAAGAAGCTATGGCGTAGAAGTACCGTTGAATTTGACCATGCCTTCTCCTTAGGTTAGGTGCGAATGGTAATGAACTAGACTAGCCCTAAATTTGCCGGCTACGCCATTCTCTATAAGGAGAGGCTTAAGCTATTCGTTAATGAACCTTAGGCCATCTTTGGAGCGGAAAGCTCTATTAGCGGTGTGTTGTTACGGGGGCAGGTCGGGTATACAGTAGAAGGAGTAGCTATGCAGAGTACAGTAGTATTTAATAGGCTATCTACGGTTAGGCAGTGAAACTAGTAGGCAGGTTTAATGATAGGACGTAGCTTAGAGAGCTACAACCATAGAAGCGGCATAGGCTACATAATCATTCTCTAGCAGAACCTCGGTTCCGCAGCTTACGTGACCCTGGCAGGGTCACCCTGTTAGCCACAGCACTTGTTGCAGGCAAGCGCCGTAATAGTATCCCCTCTCTTAGGTTAAAACTCTAGAGAAACGTTTGGCAGGCCTAGGCTTGTTAGGGTAGCGTCGGTAGAAGTTTCTAACCAACTTAGCGGCGTTCTTAAGGTATTCTATAGGCTTAGTAGTATGGTCCACATAGCTAGTCCATTTAACAGTGTAGTAGAGGCGGGGCTTCTTCTTTAACCGGTAGTCCTAGTATAAGTCGACAATCTCCTCGACTTCCTATTGTTCTACGCCTTTAACTTCGATAGGAGGCGGCGGCGGTTAATGTTGTCCTAGCAGGAAATCCTTAGAAGCAGGGCGTAGTAGGTTTAGGTTAAACATAGGATGTACCTTCATAGTTGTAGGTAGTTGCAGTTCATAGGCGTAAGAACCTACCATTTGTTTAACCGTAAAGGGTCCTAGGTTCTTCTAGTTAAGCTTCTTAGTTGGGCGGAGAGTCTATATGTTCTAGGCATTTAGCTAGACCTTTTCTCTAGGACGGTACCGGCGGGCAGGCCTTCTTATCTTATTAGTTTGTTCTTCCTAGCGGGCTTAGGTAGCACGTATCTTAGTACAGCAGAAATCATGGATCTTTTGCATTTGTTTAGCGAATAGAGCGGCGTCTCTTATAGTAGGGCGATCTCCTAGGCGGATTAGCTCAAAACCTAGTCTAGGTTCAAACCTATATAGGGCGAAGAAGGGCGAGACTCTTATTATCTTGGATACTTAGCTATTGCTAGCAAACTTAGCAGAGGACAGCTAGTCAACCTAGTCATCTTGTAGGTAGGACACATAGGCTCGTAGGTACTGTTTAAGGATAGCGTTCATCCTTTTAGTCTATCCATTAGATTTAGGGTGCTAGGCAGTTAATAGTTAGGCTCTTATGTTTAGGATTTAGCAGAGGTGCTTCTAGAAGGTAGAAACGAATTAAGTTCCTCGATTAGAGACAATGGAGTCTAGTAGGCCGTACAGTTTCTAGATGTTGTTACGGAATAGACGGGCTAGTTCTTTGGCGTTGTAGGTACCCTTATAGGGTATAATATGGCGGAACTTAGTAAGGCGGTAGACTATAACTAGGATAGCATCGTATCCCTTACTATCGGGCAGGTGTGTAATGAAATCCATTAATAGGTGTTACTAGGCTTTTCTAGGGATAGGTAGAGGTTTTAGGACGCCTTAATAGCCTTCTCTTAAAGGTGTAATCCTCTTGCAGGTCTAGCAGTTCTTTACCCATTGCTTAGTATACTTTAGCATCCCTAGCTAATAGAAGTGTCGTTATAGTATCTCGTAGGTTTTCGTACGGCTAGGATAACTAGAGGACAGGTTATCGTAAGCCTCTTATAGGAGGGAGGCCTTTAGTTCATTAGAATTAGGAATGTATAGCTTCTTACGGTAGAACAGGAGTCTAGCCTCTTAAGAGCATTCCGTAAGTAAGATCTAGGGGTGTTTTGGTAGGTCGTTGTCTAGTACTTCTAACACTTCCGACGGTAGAGGATCTTGCTCGTATGCTTTCTATAGTAATTCCTCTAGCTAATTAGGCAGTAATAGTGTCTCTTGCTCGCTAATCTAGGCAGGCTGTTGCAGGGTTAACGTGTTCAGTTATGTAGGCTATTTAGGTTTTAGTTAGGACAGGAATTCTTCTAGGAACTCTTCGAGGTTGTTACGTTTTAGGATCGTTTAGCTTTAGTGTAGGAGGCGTTCATCCCCCTCCTAAGGCATGTCCTCTAACCTCCTAGTTAGACTATCCGGTTTAATCCCTTATTTTCCTAGTCGGTATGTTATAGTAAAGTTGAATCTTGATAGGAACTTAGACTATCTCGCTTATCGTCTATTTAGCTTCTTTATTGACATAAAGTATTCTAGGTTTCGGTGGTCTATTAGTATCTTAATCTTTTCCTAGCTTATCTTAAGTTTAGATGACCATTCCTTAAGGTAACGAACGATTGCTAGCAGTTCTTTGTCGTAAATCTCGTAGTTGCATTTAGCTAGTATCATTTTCTTTAAGTAGAATGTAACTAGGTGCAGGATTCCTTTATCGTCGTGCTATAACAATACACTAGCGTAGACATAGTTAGAGGCGTCGGTTTCTAGGATAGTAGGCTTATTCTAGTCAAAATGCTTTAGTATAGGTTCGCTTATAAACGCAGTTTTTAGGAACTCGAAGGCTTTCTAGCATTCGTCGGTCCAAACAAATGGTACGTCCTTCTTTTCTAGTGTAGTAATCGGTGCTAGGATTCTTAAGAAGTCCTTTATCTAGCGTCGGTAGAATCCTACCATTCTAGTGAATGACTTAACATTAGTAATAGTCTTCGGCGGTTACTAGTCGATAATGGCTTCAATTTTCTTCGGATCTATCCTAGTGCCTTCTACACCTACGATGATTCCTAGGTAGGTTAGTTCGGTCTTAAAGAACTCGCATTTAGATGGTTTAGCGTAGAGCTAGTTCTTCCTTAATACATCTAACACTAGTCGAATATGCTTTTTATGTTCTTTCCTTGTTTTGCTGTAGATTAGGATGTCGTCTAGGTAGACTTAGCAGAATAGGTCGATATACGGGCGGAAGATATCGTTCATAAATCTTTGCTAGGTAGTAGGGGCTCTAGTTAATCCAAAAGGCATAACTAGTGATTCGAATAGGCCTAACTTCGTATAGAAGGTAGTTAGGTATTCTAGCCCCTTCTTAATTCGAATATTATTAAATGTAGCAACGATATCGATCTTCGAAAAGTACTTTATTCCTTTTAGTGCGTTTAGGGTTTCTCTTATTAGTGGTAGCGGGTACTAGTCTTTCTTAGAAACAGCATTTAGTCCTTAGTAGTCCATGCATAGGCGGAGACTTCCATTAGATTTCTTCATAAATAGGACAAGGGATAAGGTAAAAGAGGAGCTTAGTCGAATAAAACCTTTACGAAGGTTTTCCTCTATCTATTCTTTTAATGTTTGTAGCTAGACTTAGGACATCGGGTATAGGGGCCCCTAGGGCGGTATCTAACTATCTTTTAACTTAATGTTATGATCGTAGGGTCGGTGTGGCGGTAGCTTCTCTACTTCCTTCGGGCTAAATACGTCGTAGTAGTCTTTTAGCTTAATAGGAAGTTCGACAGCGGGGTTAATAGGGGTGGCAATCTCCTTAAGGGCAGCTTTCACTTAGTCCAATATAATCTAGTATACGGGTGTACCCTAGCGAGCCGTTGCTGCCATGTACTTTAAGCTTATAGAGCATATTTCTAGGCTATCTTTGTTAGGTTTAGGTTCTACGATAGGGCGAACAACGTTCTCTAGGCGTTCCTTTAGTAGAACATTAGGGACTGCGTAGATGCGGGTAGGCAGTAGGGGCGTGTTACAGTTGTTTTAACAGTAAGGACTATTAAATAACATTATTCCTTTACTAAACTTTAGCTTAGGATCGTATAACTTCAACTAGGGAATCCCTAGGATTATTGGGTAGTACGATAGGCGGGTGACAAATAGGAAGGCTTCTTTCTTAGTATGGTCGTGTATGCGTAGGGTTGCAACAATAAAGTAAGTTATAGTAGTAGACTCATCTTCTTGTCCATTAAAATTGACTAGTAGCATCTCTCTCTTCATACGTTGTAGTATGAAGCCTCGAGACGTCGCCTAGACCTTGTCGACAAAGCACACTCCCTTAGCTCTAGTATTAGTTATAGCATAAGTCGGGGCAGTACAAGATCCTTATTCTAACGAAACCTACTAGACTATTAGTTAGGCATAGTTTCGCTTTCTCTTTTCTAGGTTCTCGTTTAGGTAGGTTCTATAGATTTGTAGGGCGGTTTTAGCGTAGTTATTACGTTAGTCGAGCACTTGATCACGACTTAGATCGAGGCTCCTCCTTTTACTAATCTTTCTATAAAGGTAGGGGAAGTAGGGCGGCTGTTCTCTTCGGCTAGGGCAGCGTAAGAGTTAGCGCTTATAGCACGAGTTTCTCTAATTTGGGCGGGACGGTTAGTAGGAGGTAGGAGAGGGCAGTTTGCAATACGGTGATTAGGGGAGCCGTAGCGGTAACATTCGCTACGTTCCCTTCTTCCTAAGGGCTAGTATCTAGGAGGGGGCCGGCGGGAAGCACTTAGGTCCATTAGTTCACTAGCGGTAGGGCTAGTCATCTAAGTGGTTATGGTTACTATAGGGGCGCGAGCAGGGATCGGACGAGCAGAGGTAGTAGTAGGAGCGGCGCGGATAGGGCGTATATTAGTTAAGTCGTTGTAGTACCTTCTCTTATTCTCTAGCTTCTAAAGGAACTCGGAGAACTTGTGGATGTCGTAGTTAGGGGCGTTAATACTAGTGAGTTAAGCTTTTAGCTTACGGGATAGAGCAGATTCTAGGAGAGTTATTTAAGAGTCTTCTAAGACTTCTCCTTCTAGGGCGAGGCGCTAGAATTTAGCATAGAATGTAGCGAATTCACGGTTCTATTGCTTAAGGCGGAATAGGTCCTTACGGGCATTGTTAACACGGTTAGGATTACCGTAGGCGCGTTCTAGTATACGAAGGACATCGGGGTAGTCGGGTAGTTAGCACTCTCCTTCTATAATGAAGGGTAGGATTTAAGCATACGCTTATCCCTCGAGGCGGTTAGTGACATAGGACATTCTCTCTCTAGCGGTCAGGAAACGGTCGGCGTTAGTCTTTATCTTCTAGTAGATCTTTGCTTAGAAGCGGCGGAAATCCTTGCGATCTCCGTCGAAGATTATAGGGTTAGGAAGTCGTTTAGAAAGGCGGGAAGAGGTCGAAGATTAGGTAGGAGTAATCGGAGTCTCTACTGTTGCAATAGCTAGAGCAGCTTTAGTAGGTAGCGTAGTAGTAGGGACAGAGGTAGGGGTAGATATAGTAGGGGTAGCTGCAACCATTATAGTCTTAAGCTTCCTACGTAGCTAGAAGATTTCCTTAGACTACTTGGAGAGCTAGGTATCCTAATACTTAGTAGTACTAGCTAGTTTGTCTCTTATAGACCTCATGTTCTAAAGGTCTCGTTCCAGTTCGGCGGTATAGGTATGGACAGCAACATTTTCTAGGGTTTTGTTATCTAGTTGTTCTTGTAGTTTAGATTGCTAATCGTTTCGGAGGGTTAATTCGCGGCTTAGGTAAGTCACCTAAGCAGCTAGACCGGCGGCGCATTCATAGAGCTCTATAGTGCAAAGGTACTATGCTTCGGGGTCGTTAGATACGAGTTTAGCGAAGTGTTAAGCGTTCTTAACTCTCGTAGGGAGTTCAGGGAGGGTAGTTATTACGATAGGTGGCTATTCCTTTAGGGGGAGCTACGTAATGTTACGGGGGCAGGTCGGGTATATAGTAGAAGGAGCAGCTATGTAGAGTACAGTAGTATTTAACAGGCTATCTACAGTTAGGCAGTGAAACTAGTAGGTAGGTTTAATAATAGGACGTAGCTCGGAGAGCTATAACCATAGAAGCGGCATAGGCTACATAATCATTCTCTAGTAGAACCTCGGTTCCGCAGCTCACGTGACCCTGGCAGGGTCACCCTGTCAGCCACAGCACTTGTTGCAGGCAAGCGCCGTAACATGTGTAGTAAGGGGATGTTGTTAAGAGGATAAGAGAGTGTTATAGTAGCTATGTTGTTAGGATAGGTAAGGAAGAGGAACACTTAGAGAGAACGTAGTAGCGAGATACCTCCACTTCTAGAGGTTGATTAAAATTGTTAGGATGATTCATAATTTAGGTCTAAGCGGAAGTTTCTTATAGCCTAGGTAAAGTCGCATATACGGATTATAAGATTAGAGAATAAATCCTTATGTCCCCTATAACCGATTCACTCAAGACTCTAGCTTCTAAGCCGATGCAGGTTTCTATAACTAGAGGTTGTTAGTTTAATACTATATGCATGCGGATGCCGTAGAGTGCGTCCGCGCTTCCTCATTTAGACGTAGCTTATAGACTACTTGTCGTAAATGCATGAATTACTTTCTATCTAGTAGGTTTTTTGGGGGTGCGACTAGTAAGGAGGTTTATATATGTAGGCGTCTACTAGATTATTATATATAGGGCGGGTTTAGAGACAGTCGCGGCTCCTTAGGTCATAATTAGCCTATTAGCTACCCTAAGCGCTACGTTAACGCACTATAGGGAAGTGGATATAAGGACGATCGACGCTACAAATTGCACTCGGATGCATAAGTAGCGATCCTAATTAGTAGATAGACGACCGCCTTAGACACTTACATATAATTACTAGGGAAACTGAACGAGTTATCTGCTAAAGCGAGCGAGGGAAACTAGTGGCTCTATATAAGGCTTCTACGTCAACCACCTATAAAACTATGCTACAAACCTCTTCCTTTAGTCTACGGATCTATTTTGACTACCTGCTAAATTAACCACTAATAAGGAGCCTATATGGAGCCCTTAATTAGAGATATCATCATTGCTAAAGCACAACGTCTTAGATCTAGTAATAGGAGCGTAACCCTCGAGCACAGCAGTCTCTTAGAATAGGGACGGTCTTATTATATCTTTGTCGTTACCTTAGTAGATGATTCTAAAATGGTCGCTCGCGTAGTAAGAACATAAGGGAGCGAAAATCTTAAACGACGTACAATTAACACTCTTAAGCATATTAAGGCCTCTAATACGGATTGCTAGGTCCCCCGAATCCATTAGCACAATCTCGATCATCCTCGAGAAATTCCTCTAGTTATACTACAAGATCTTATCTAGGGTAGATCGCTAAATATCTAGAATTCGGCTATACCTAAAGAGCTCTAGCACGCTTTCTTGGATTCTCTTGCTTAGTTCCTCCTTAACCTTTAGTATATCGAGGTTCTAGAGAGCGTAAGCGCTTCATTAACTATACGAACATATTCGAATTAGCTAGAGAACGAGATCGATAAGGCCATCCGCAGATACATAACTAGTTCTAGCAAGTAGGGAAAGGTCTCTAACTATCTAGTAATGCGATCTATAATCCCATAAATCGCTCACCATCTTAACGACTTCTAAACTATTAGGATTGCGCATAGAGACATAAATGCGCACAATTTCATCGTAAACGAGAGGTTAGAATTAATAGGGTATGTTAATCCAATTTACCTTCGATACCTAGCGTACTTACAATATAGTGTTGTTAATTAGGATTGGACATTTAAAGCTCCCCTGCTAGCCGTGATCTAGTATCCGTGGTTTATCGCTAACGTACCGGGCTAGCATAACGACGGCGTAGAACTTAGAGAGACTTTTGAGCATAATAGAGACTATCTTATAAAAATGCTTAAAGTTAAGGAAGAAGCAACAAGAAAGATTAATATAGTATCTACCTTACTTGCCTAAGCCTTAGAACGATAGAGATTTTAGTCGGCTATTAGTTATAGAGACATTTATAGAGAGTATGTCGTATTAGACCTAGTATTCCTAGAAGCAAAATCCTAGGATATTAGACTATAGCTAGAAGCGTTTCTAATGAAGCATCCGGAATTAAAGGAAAGTTCTACTATTAAGTAGATCGTATGCGCCAATTAGATCGACTCGCCCTAATAAATGTTCTATCAAGATATATAATTAATATAATATGCTTAACTAGCTAACCATAATCGCGGCCTAAGACGAGTTAAGGTCAAACGGAGTCGTTATCTATGCCTACGATATCTTTATCTACGCTACTAACCATAGAACGTTTTAAGTTTCGAAGCTATAGTAGCATGTCATTATAAAATCTGTCTGTCGACTTCTTATAGAGTAGCAACTCTTGTTATAGAGGCTTCAACCTCTTCTAACATTACCCCTTAAATAGCTTTAGTGCAGAGTGTCTACGAGCCGTCTCTGTTGTCTAAATTCAATACTTTCGGGACTAGAATGATCGTTTTTCCCTTATGTGATCGAGTGCACTAAATTCGTTCATGATGCGGTCCTAAGGGAGCAAGATGTTATATGCATTAAATTCGAGCTCGTTAGGCCGCAACTGTCTCTTAAAGGATTAAGTAAGATTCGATGTAAACTTACGTTGCTTAGATCTAGAGACTAGCATAATTGTGAAAGCGATATAGATAACGTACAGTGTATAGGAGGAAAAAGGACTTCCAGTTTGCGGTACGCGTCTGAAAAATTTGTCTAGGAGCTTATGCTAACATACGTGGAAAAGGTTGCAGCTATGTCACATAACAGACACTTAATGCGATCTAGCAACTTCTTAATCTACGAATACCAGTGTCAAGGTTCTAAGGATTACTATAAGATCTTGTGCACAAGTGGCTAGTGTTTTTATCGTAAACAACTACTATATAGAGAAGCAAGCCGCAGGATATATTGTACTATGGTTCGTAAGACCTCTACGCTAGGCGCTATTTGACGTTCTATAATACCTGCCAAGGCCTTGTTATAGGTAACACCACATGTGTCTTCGTTCAGTTCTAGTCCACGAGACCCTGCTTAGCCCTAAAAGCTCTTAACAAGTCGCCTCTATAGTAGCATCCTTGTCTAATTCAACGAGGTGTCTCACTATGTATGCTAAGTGATTTGCTAGTTAATTCGAGCATCCCGGACAGGCAAAACCGTAGCGCACAGACAAAACAGAGGCACTACGTTAGGTGTTGTCGGGATTTGTTAACTAAATGAAACTATATAGTAAGTGTAGTGGTTAAAAACATTTAACATAGACAAAGGAGAAGGACAAAACACTTATGGTCTATTATACTCGATTAATGTCGCAAACCTTAACCGCCTTGCTTTAGTCTCGTCAGATGATCTAATAAATCTTAGCATGATTTAAACTAAATCTTATAGAGATATGTGACGAAAAGGTAGTGCTAACATACGTTTGCAGGTGTCTTCGGAAGAAGGCCTTACTCTAAAGTCAATAGAAGTTGTTAGTGTTGTCCTTCCTAGCTCATGCCTTATCTAAGGATTACTCATAAGAATTCTTCCCGCATTAGGGCCACTTAGTTTAAGTAGACGAGCATTATATCTTGCCATGGTTGCAAGGATTTAATTAAGTGCCCGCACTTTGACGACGTCAAACATTCTATACACGAGCGCAATGCCTAGTTTAAACTAAATTAACAGCGACGAGAACATTAGAATGAAAGTGGAGGGCTGCTACTTTCTAGTAACAATAGACAATGTGATAAGAGCCTATTAATGGAATGGTCGCCAGTAGGTGTATTAGGAGGTCGCTCGACTGCTTTCTAGACGTGCGTATAGATGGTGCCGTGGTCCCGAGACTGTCTAAGACTAGACTTAATGGAGTCGTCTACCTTGCTCTCTCTAAACTTTATGGTGATGATGGTAAGAACGACAATTAGTAGGAAGGTTACGTCATATTGCGGGCCGCCTATGCTTTAGCAAAAGAGCTTAAATGTTTCGCGCAAGTAGGCGGGCATAATTACGGTCACTATTAGCCGACATTCGATGCGACGTTAGTATAGTAGTGTAGGGCCGATGTGTTTAGAAAATTTAACAACTCTCGAATTCGAGCTTCCACAAATTAGCAGTAAGGTCCACGGTAAGCATCTTTTAGAGTGAACGGAAGACGAGGGAGGGATAGATAAGACATTAATCGGGTTTGCAACGAAGGAGACAGATAGGTGGATGCTACTCGAGTATGAATGTCTTTTCTTCCATAATTAAGATGCAGAGTAGGGCTACGTAAGGCACGAGCGTAATGTTGTAAAAAGCTTATAGCCGGCTATATCCGTAACGGCTGTTAGAGTGCGGGGATGTCGCCGACCCTAAAACAGAAAGCAAAACGGAAAGAGCAACTAATTAACGTTATGAACAAACATGCGATACGACAAGACTTGCCTGCTTTCTTCGTAACTCTCGACCCTCGTAGTAGCCGACGACTATAACATGAAGATCGAATGGATTGAATCTTAGATAGACAAGGTCGTTTAGCGACAGCACTCTAGGGCGAACCCGAAACGGCTCCTCGACTATAACGACGACGACGACAATAACAGTATTGCGCCCGAGTCTAAGCGACCTAGACACCATTACCCGATGCCTAGAAGTGACAGTTAGGAAGAGCAAGAACAGAAGCGCTAGCGAGAAGACACCTAAGAGAAAGAGTAGGAGCAGGAGTTAGGATACACCTAATCGCTAACGACTGTGGCCGGGAAGGCGACTCGTACGGCCCTTATAGTAGATACCGAAGCTGTGGACGAGGCGAATGCGGAATAGACACCCCGCGCCCCTCGACTAACGAGTCGTAACATCTTGTCGACTGCTGCTTCTCTAGTCTCGTTAGCGTCCTTAACTACGACAAGTGATAGCGGCGCCACCAAGCGGAGTCACTAGTCTAGCCGTAGCTTCCCTAGCAAGCGCGCTATTATAAGCAGTCTTATATAGCCCATTACATTTCCCGTCCTCGTTAAGGATACTGTCCCGCCTAATGCAGCTGCCGCTGTTAGACAACTCTATAATCGCTTGCGACAATTCGAACGCTCCTAGGGCGTCTTCCCTGCTACGGAAAAGGTAAGAAGACTAGAAAAGAATTAGACTAGTCGATCGACTAATACCCTTGTTAGCATCTCTTCGAGCGCGAGGGCATTGTCGATCCTAACATTAATCTTCCCTACGTATACTTTAATAACACCCACTACCGTGCGACCTTAGGCGGCGTCCCTTCCCTAGTAGACGTTAATAACCTAGTTAAGCGAGTAAGAAGATTTCGCGAATTGGGCGAGTCCGAAGCCTAGAATAGCTACAATGATACTACGCTTTTTTAGCTTGCCGAGGCCGCTTTAGTTCATTAGGGCTACACGACTAGCACGAACATGTAACTATCTCTTCCGATTCGACGAACCTTCCGACTTAGGCTAACGGCCCTATAGAATAATCGCCCGCATTAGACCTTTAAGCCTAATCCCTCGGACGCAAGACAATGTACATATTAGAGGGAAGATAGTGGATTTTACACTCGTCTTAGAAGACAGCGATGTACTAAGAGTAGCTGCTGCTCGCTTGCCAAATAACGCAGATAAAGGAGTCTTTTCCTATAACCATACATCCTATTCGCCTCTGCTTCGTCGACCTATCGCCGTTAGCATTAAGACTAAACGTTAGGGCGAGCACTTTCGAGACGCTCTTGCCTAACTCGGTGTTTGGACTTCTGCCCATTTTGCCCGTCTTACTAAACTCTTAACTACTACGGGCCGATTACACGTCCGTCCGCTAATGTTGCCTTATCTTATCGCTTAAGGCTCTAATTAGAAATTCATACTTGCGGAGAAGACACTTGCTAGAGAAGTGGTAAGTTCCTAGCGCCCTTTTGTCCATCTACGTAGTAAGAAGCTAACAAATGTTAATCCAGAAAATTTGGAGTAAGCTTGATTTCGGCGATGTTGTAACTTATCGTAGTGTCTATACTACCATCTCGGTACTTTTACTGTTAATGGACTAGGCCGAGACGCAGTATAGACCCTAGTTTAAAGAGAACATTTGTAGTTTTGCCTTGCCACCTAGATAAGGATCCTGCAACAAGACAATAACAGCAGCAACGCTAACACTAGATAGGCTACTAGCTAGCTAGTCGACGAATGTTGATTAAGACGTCTACGCACTACGAAAGTAGTGATAAGTCGCCGGACACACGCAGATATAAGGACGGCCAAATGAACAGCGACGAACATTCTATATAGCTAGGATCGACCTATTATACCATTCTCGAAGTTCGAAACGCAAGTCGTATACGCTCGATAACATCGTTAATTAAGATTGCGTTTAGGCTCACGCTCTAGAGACGGCATAGTAGTTTAAGTCTTTTAGAGTCTTTCAGAGTCTTTTAGAGTCAAAAACGAGACTGGTCAAGAAGCGCAACTACAGTTGTAAGCCTTAGTTTAGAGACGATCGAATGTTCATCGAGTGTATCATTTTCTTGTACTAAGACGGCAAGCTGTTTAATGGTGCTTATACCGGCGGAGCGAGTGTCGCTAGGCTCGTAAGGTTTACTAGTCTAATCAAGCGAAGGATGATCCTTCTATAACTGCTTAAAAGCCTTGTCGCGCTAAGGTAGTGAACGGATCTAGACTACGGCGTCTCTCATATTTTAAACAGATTCCCTCTTGTGCTAAAGGAGTAGATCTTAGTCCTTGTTAATGACTAAGGCAAGCTTATATTTAATCTTAACCACCCCGGGGCTTTGCACGAGTAACAAGGTTAACATGGTAGCTAGCGCATTAAACCCTTTAGTAGAGAGGATTGTAGACGAATTCACGGCTAAGAGCCTAAAGGCATATGTCGTTAATGGTCGCGCTGTCGGTCATAAAGTAACTAAGCTTTTGTCGAAGGCTAAAGTGCTTAATAATGTTAATGCTATTGTCCGCGGTATCTGTACCGGATTAAGCACTAAGTCGCTTTAGTAACGATATAAGGAAGGTCTTAAGATCACGGGACTTATTAGCAGAGTGGCAGTCGGTGCCTAAAAGCGCTCGAAGGTGGCGAAATGTCCATAGATTAAAGGATAGATAGGAACTGCCATCTGTAGACCTAAGCTTCTTAGTAACAATACTAAGAAGGCCTCCATATGCTTGGGTAATCTAGTCGCTAACAAGGGTATGACTTGAATATAGAGCAACTTTCATTCATTAGATCTTTCGAATCGGTGAAGTAGACTTAGTAGTGAAACATACATGCTTGTTACTTTAAACCATCCCGGACAGGAGGGGTGTAATGAGAAGAATACCTACCTACAAGTGCTCGATGGAAGCTGCACCTAACCCTAGTAGAGTGACTTAACGACGAAAGTTTGGCAGCCACGATAGCAGAAAGAGAATCATTAACAAGAGAGTGTCTTCGGAAAGATCTTATACTTCACAATGAGCTATTCTCAGGGATCTACAGCATAATTGATATGTGGTGAGCGTCTTAGACGAAGCTCAAAACACTAGTCTAGGTTAAGATAGAAGTATTTGGATACCATCATCGAAACGAGCTTGCCTAACCTCTTATACGTAAAACCATTGTTCTGTCGCTACAGAGTTGGTACGTTCCATATTCGCTAGCACCACTTTGGGAAACACTTCGAACAGTTTTATTGAATTAGCGTTAGTGCGGTATCCTCTACAATTAGCACGACAGTGAGATCTAAATCCCTCTGGAGAGGGAGCTATTACCACATCATTAAGCACTAGCAATCTACACGACTTGCGCCCTGGTCCGATGGGACCACACAGTACTTCACGGGAAAGAACTTGTATTGTGGCGAGGCTGGCAAAGCAACAATAGTGCCTCCGCATTTCTCAATACACTTGGCATAACCATGGGTAGCAGTTAGCGAAAACAACAAGCGTCGGACTATTGTCTTTGAAGAGTCGGGCTTGTGTGTTCGACACAACGAAAGCACTTTGGTAGCACCTAAAGCTTTGCCAAGATGAGTGATATACAAAGATATCAGAGCGCGCATGTTTTCGATGTTAGACATCATCGGATGCACGCCGAGTATCAGCATGGTAGAGCAATAGGGAAGGTCTGCTCCACTTCCTGCATTCATTGCCTCTTCGACAGGCCAATGTCTGTCCGTCATTATCATCATCGGAGGAGAAGGAGTTATGCTAATCCCGAGCCTCACTCATACTAGATCGTAGCAGACATACAGACATTCTCGGGCCAAAGACCTGCTTAGTCTAGCGTTCACGTACTTTTCCATTTGAGCCAGATTGAACCATGTGAAGATAGTCATATAGAAACTGAAAATGGATGACACGAACGATGAATCAGAAAATCAGAAAGCGCAGGTATCGATTAGATCAGACCTTACGATAGAAGAACGTCCCATGTAGAACACGCAAACACTTTTTCCATCTCCTAGTGATGTGCAACAAATTCATCTATTAACGATAAATGATGAAGTGTAGGATACTCTGGCTGATCGGGTCTTGCAAGCTAGCTGGGTTAGTAGGAAGCCAACTTCTAGAGCTACTTCTTTCGTTGTACTTCGGTGGGATGGGAAGTGTTAGTGGACAAGCTAAATGTGGTTCTGTACAAATCACGGCTGGTTTCGGCGGTGTCTGTGAATGATTTTGTCAGAACCTACACACGACTTAAGACGTTTTACACACACACCACTAGTGATGTTGTAATTTGCTCACAACCAGGTTGCGGTAATACTCTATCGAGTGTCCACGCAGATCTAGGTAACACGAAAGAGTCTCGGAGGGGCAAGTCTTGTTCTCGACATGAGCGTGGTCGCTCAAGTCGGCTAGGTTCCCTTGATTCTGGAAAAACAAACGTGTACAAAGATTGTAACGATGATCTTTTAGAGGCATCATTGTCATCAATCAACCACCCTTCTTCGCTCACGCCACTGACATTCGGATCTTTGTCAATAGCGACGAGAGTGAGAGAGCCGCTCGTTTTGACTGTAGGCTGGATCAGTGGTGATACCCTAGGCGGTGGAAGTGGAGCTGTGGGTGCGGCAGGCGTCGGGCTGGAAGGCCCGTTGAGAAAATTGCATCGGCGAGCACGGGGAGCTTCAGGTAGGCGTGCAGAATCTCTTTGGTTGGAGCTTGGTGCTTTTGTGCTCTTGTCTTTTTGCGATCTTCCCATGAGTGCTTGGAGTCTTCCTTTCAAGATCTCGCTGATTCGTGATTTGCGTTTGAATTCGCTGAGATCAGAGGACCCAGAAGCATCATGTTGGTTGGTTTTCATTGAGGAATGCAATGCTTGCACAGACTTAGCCTTCTGTGCGTGGAACAGGCGGCTTGTGTAAGGTATTAAGCGATAGAAGGTGATGAAAAGAGCGACCAGGCGAAGAGGTAGAAGACTCAAGTCTGCGGAATCGAATCTGGTCAGCAGTGATTATGTGAGTGGAACAAGATAAACAGAGGAACAACAAGACCACATCCATCCTTTTTCACACCTTTCTGATGCCATTGACTATTGGACAGCGATTGCTTCGTAGCCAAAACTTTCCGATCCGAAGAGCCTTCTTGGAAAGTGCGATCATTACCATCCATCCTGGATAGAGGAAAGGGTATAGCGAAAATTGATTCGAGAGAACCTGTGCAAGCGCCACTGCAATCTTGTGCCTCATTCACGTGGAAGAATTCCCAATTACCCGGGGCGCTAGGATAAGAGTCCCGAGCACCGCGAATGCAGCAATAAATACCTGTCATTCTAATCATTCATGCACGTGAAAAATCTGATACCATCTTTAACAGCTCCAGCAGCAGCACGTTCTTCATACATAGATTAGTTTCCAAGCACGAAGGTACTCTTAAAATACTTTATGCCCTCCCAATGTGCTAGCTCACGCACTTTGAAACCGCCCTCGATCAAGCGAAGAACAGTAGGCTTAGGATAGAATGGCCGCCGGCTAAGCGAGCTGCAGGCAATGGGGCCTCGATCGCGGTCCTAGTTTACCCTTTCGACGCTCAGTCGCGTGTACGCTCATGTACCTTGCTAACCTCTGTGTATGGACTATAACCCACTTACATAATGTGCTTGCATCTGCTCATAATCGCCAGTTAGTATTGTGTGAATGGCCACTTGCACATTAGCTCACATGTCTTTGCTAGCTACGGGGGAGGTTTAGAGACCGCTTTGAAATACTGAGGGACAACTCGGCACAGTATGCGATTATTGTCATACTCATTCTGTGTTTCGAAGTTAGTCCTACCGGTCTTCTAGGACGAATTACACGAGACTAATGGAACGCTCTTCCTAGCAGGCGTTATATCATCGGTATTAGGCAGATCTTCCAATGCCAGCACTATGCATATGCGCAATAATGTCAATGCTATAATCTCAACTGCGTGATTTACTCCTTATACCTCTTAAGATAAGACATTTTCTTAGAGTCATTGTCCAGAATGCTCGCTTCTAGTCGTCGATTTTGGGAAACAGTGATTAATTTACATAACTTTCCGACCAACACGATCTATGCCTGTTAGTAGTAGCTCTCGACGTTCCGCTCTTCTATCCTCCTCTCCTTAGCAAATCCCTTTAACGCGCTATGCCCCCCTTTGCGTGCACGCACCTGCATGTGTACACTTCTAGGTCATTGTAGGTGTTTACCCCTATAGAACACCTTCTACAACATCGAAAACACATCTTAATCACTATTTCGTAGCTTTGCTACATATGAATCGCGAGGTTTCTTACGATCGCGCTACACGCTTCTTACATTCCTAATGCTTTGCTGCTACACCTTTGCTATCTTTTGCACATACCTAGAGCTAAGCTCATTATGAGACAGGGGACCGGAGCTTAGATCATATGCTATTAGTACGAAGACACCCGCCATAATAGTAAGTATAGCTTTCTCGCGGCACTACCCTAGGTCGAAAGTCTTATAGAATACTAACACGTCTAACCAAATCGGCTTCTAGATTTAGGCAATTCGCATGTGCTAGATTAGGGGGATAGCAAGCGATGTTACTTATAGTGCACACGACTTAACTTACGCAAGTAGTCGATATAGTCTGTTCATGCTATCAAAACATAGAAGTCTCTAATTTCGATAGAATTAGCTTATCCGACAGAAAATATAGTAATGGTTTAGATTTTGGAGTTTAATAAAGCCGGTGTACTGCTTAGGAAATCAGCCGGAACGATACCTAGAATATAATGATTCTCCTGTCATGATTGTATTACATAATTTGGTAGATGACTTCGTGATCCTGTGACGTAAGCAATATACAATAATGGTTCGCTATCGATCTAGCTTATACTCAATTAACCTGGCCCTCTCTATATCTACAGGTCTTGCCTGTTTTCTAGCATACGTATTATTCCTTGTTCTGTATTAGAGTCTGTTAATAGCTTATGCCAAACACAAATCGTACTACATAGACAATAGAAAGGATTTCAATCGTGCATGTTCGTGTGGCGCTCTATTTTCGTAGAATAGGCATGACGACAAAGTAAGACAGAGCGAAAAATGTAAGAGTGTACGACTTAGTCTTATCCGAGCACGCTACAAGGCGCTCGACTAGCGCTTTTCAGATGTTTCGATGAGCCGATATAGAGAGACTAAAGCTGTTAACAAAGGTTCATGTGCTCGGTTCTACGCGCAGATGTCATTGCTAGCTATAAAAGGCCGTAAGTGATGTCTTAAGATGTCACGAGAGCTTAGTTGTAACTATTCGCCGACACTAGATAATCCGTTTCACATTAACGTAGAATTCGCTTCTAAGTTCTCCATTAAGCTTACACTCACGGTTTCCACTATGGCTGTTGCATCTGCCAGTCAAAAAATCTGATGTCTTTGGTGGAATAGTGACTAATAAGGATTAGTATTACAGCATAGAGAACTGAGAGATGACTTGCCTCCTAAGAGTGCAAAGAGTGAGTCTTTTCCCTTTCTATATCTATATCTTTCGGCTCTGTATACACCGTGAGCGTGCAAAACCGACTGTATATATAGAAGATTACTGCTCGTAACATTTGCTATACTCCGAGGACAGCGATCCTCCCCTTAACAGGAATTAATATAGATGGCCGACCATACAGGATATCTTACATGATGTAAAGCTTGAACCCTGTCTTAGTTATATATATTAGGATACTCGAAGATTTAAGGGCCATAATCTCGTAATGGGTGTTCGCGGCTTCGGTAGATCGAATGTCTTAATTATAGCTAATCCTAAAGATATGTAGCTAAGTCATCGACCTTACTTGTCACTCTAGTCTTCGTAGATCTCTAACAGATACCTTGCCGAGTGTAGGGTAGATCTGTCTAAGCTAAGACACATGTTTAGGGTCAGTGTGACAATTCTAGCGTTAATCCTTAGCAAGAAGGAATCTACGTCGACGTTGAAATCTAATGGTACTTAAACTCTGCTTAAGACAATCTCGATCTGGCTTGCCGGCTCGAAAATAAGCATGCATCGACGTCAAGACCATCCGAGATCACTAGATTAATAAAAATGTGTTCTATATACAATCCAGCTCTTGCTAGAGAAGTAAGGCCATAAATCAGCGTAATGCAGCAAAAATCTGGGTTAGACCCTTATAAAAACTCCACTGAATCTTTATTGTCGTTAGTGTCTACTGCTTTAAGCAGAACCTAGGCAGAGTAACGTTAGAGAGATTAAAAAAACGTCTAAGTGTTGTTCGACGCTTCGACGCGAGTAGTGTAGGGAAAGAGTCGGCGCGGTGCACTCGCTTTATAATTTATTCATTTGCGCAAGAAGCGGACTAATATTAGGCACGACGTTCATAAAGGGAGTAAGTACGTCTTACGTAGAGAGATTACTAAGCCTACTCGGTCACATATGAACACTTTCTGTCGACCGTAACCATCCTACGAATCTATGAATCTCTGCGTTCTACACGCTCGTAGAGTTAAGATGTCCGCTATAGGGTTTCTCGAATCTGTTATCTGCCTCTTTCGAACGACCGTAAGCTAATCTACGTGTCTCTTACGCGTAGATTAAGGCGCAATTATGGCTACCTATCGATACTCGCTCTACTCGGACAGTAAACGGATCTTTATTCCTTCTAGACTATTACTAAGCTCTCTATTAACTCCTTTTCCCTCCCTAATGGCGCATCGCCATTACCACTACTGCCTAACTACCCGCTTAAGCTTATTGTGCGTAGGAAAAGCAGCAGTTAAATCGTCGCAGTAGGCTTTAAAGACAGGCATTATTGCTATAACATCTGTTTAAAATGGATTAACGGAGATGCGTAAGGGATGAGAGAGGTGACGAGCTCTAAATTAGAGAGTTTGGATGTAGCAAGCGCATTGCTTACCCTACTAACAATCTATAAGCACCTCTAGATATTAATGACCGCTTGATCCTACAACTTTAGGCCAAATGAATGGAATGGCAGGATATATGTCGCTACATATTGCAAACAGTAAACCCTAGGCAAAGGCAATATATGAGCGAATGCCTACTGTGATATTATAGACTGAACGAGAGGCGAGTAGCCGTGAAGTGCAATTATTTACGTTAAAAACAAAGACAAGAATTCGCTGCTATCTTATAGACCATTAAACGAGAGCTGCCTATCCCTTACTATAGCTATCCAATGCCTAAATGATGTTGTTAAAGGCGGATCATCTAAAGCAATTTGCATTCCGGTGTATGATAACTCTAGCATTAAGCATATGCTCGGCTTTAGCGCTAACTTACGTGGTTTCGAGTCGTTCTCCTAGCTCAAAATACGTAAGAAAGACAACTTTGTCGCTTACATTATCACGTGATTTCGGATTATATAACGATCCAAAGATACGTCATAGGCAAGACTCCTAACCAGCTGTTAAGTAATCTATGAATGACAAATCGATGTAGAAGTATACGTTTAATTCAGCTAGATTTAACGCTCATCTTTCCTCCTACAGCTACACTACGTGTCTAGGAGTTAGACGAGAGTTCACTAGTCATACATGAACGATAGAGGACATGGCATAGCAAGCACTAGACTCGTCTAGACTGATAGTAACTATCTATGCTTCATAGCAGGTAAATCGGCGAGACTCCCGTCTTCTATCTACCGTGCGTTTATTAGACTTACATGCTGCTACGTCCTAGTGACATATGACGATTTCTTTAGTGCGCACCTTAGAGTTTAACTAGTCTAACATTCGACAGACTCGCTCTCTTACGTAGTTTCGATTCCTCGAAAGCTACTAAACTACGTAAGCAGCACCACCTGCGTAATTTACAACGTAGGACGAGGAAGTACATACATAAGCACAAGCAGCATACTCCTAGATTCAGTGTCTAAGGCGGAAATATATGATATGATTGCTACGGGCTTACGTAAGGCTCTAAAATACTTAAATGGTTAAGACTCCTCTTCGCACTTGCTAGTATGCGGATACAGAGCTATAATAACCTCCTCTATCGGCTTATGTGGTTTGAAGTGCTTCTACACTTCTAGACTACGTAAGCCGTTCGATCGCATTTAGAGGCAGACTAGACATTTACCAAAACGGCAAAAAATCACGATCCTCTTTATAATTGCTTATGTAGTTTAAAGGTTTTGGGCGACTCTAAACTACGTAAGCAATACAACTTATTAATAATTGCCGATAGGAATATAGAGCTAAGTTCCACCTAGCGAATAATGTTTAAAGCACATGCGGCTATAGATTTTGTTATATCGTCTACAGGCTTAGACTCTTCCCGAGGGCAGTAGTACTATATGCTAAACGTTGCACTATACATTAGGGTATCTACTCGAAGCATATACGTCTCTACCATGTACTATAGAGGTTATGAAGGTGTGTCGGCTCTTGCAAGCAATGTAATAGTGTCGGTAGCCGTCTCTAAGCTTGCTCGAATGATTGTAGCAATATGTGTACTAAGCGATCGTTATCGTTATTAATGTTTTTCATCGAGCTAGACGACTCCTCGAACCTCTCGCCGGTGATCCGAGAGCGTACGAAGACGCTAAGCTCGCCGACATGCCGTTAAAGGGCTACTCGCTCGTGCTCGTAGTCTTAATAGAGTTGTTATCGGGCAGTGTCCGGCAATGCTTCCTAGTCCTCCCTAGGCATTAGATTTCCGGCTAAGCTTCCGACTCTACGCAGCACCTTACGAACCATTATCATGGTTAAGGCTATTTTAGACACGATCGTAGGTGTCTTCTACATAATCTAAGACATACGTGTTCATGCCTTTAGGCGCGACGAATCTATAGACAGTTAGACCCCGCTAGTGTTCGTAAGCACTAAAACCTTTAAGCCTACTTCTTCTATGCAAACGAATGGTCTAAACATGTCGCCGAGGAGTCGAACACCCGGATATGTTTATAAGGCTATCGACACCTCCAATATCGAGATCGTATGCCACTTCGGAGAATATAGATGATTTAACAACGGCGAAGTAGTATTTAGAAACGAGTCGCGTCTTTTCTAGACCCCTTAAGTCTAGCATACCAAAAATTCTTATAAACAATCTTGTCGGCAGATTCGATAACAAAGCTATGACTTGGTAATCTAATGGTTAGACAACTTAGGGTACATGGTTTGGTAATAGCTTATATAGGTAGCATTCGCCCACTCCTACCGCTCCTAGAAGTAGAAGTACTAAGAGGCCGATAAGCGTCGTACCCCGCGCGGATGCGCATTTCTTCCTTGCTTACATCGCATCGACGTACTTTTCTACTTATTCCTTATAAATAATGAAGATAGCATAGGTCTAAGCAGAGCCGTTCCTAAAGCGTTAACCTACGCGGTTAGGCAGATCTCGAGGGATTTACCGAATAATCCTAGCCTCTAGGCGTCGTTCATTCGCCTATAGGCCTAGTACGTGATTCTAACCTAGGGTTCACCGACTCTAGCCCTTCTTCTCCTATCTTAGCGCAAATTCCGGCAATTGTCTATAGATGGAGTAGAGTAAGGGTTAGATCCACTCCACTACAATGGATCTTAGCTAGAGTAAAATTCAGCAAGAACGACTACCTTTCGAATCACGGTCGTAACACCCATGTATTTTTTCCTTCTTGCCGTACAGACTCTAAAGCGTTCAAAATAGCAAAAGGAATTGTCCTCTAGAGAGCTTAAGTAGTCTAATGGTGTTGTTTAGAAATAAGCCAACCTTCATGAGTCTATTATGGTCAGATCTAGCTAGTTAACCGTAAGGCGGCTCGACGTACCGCTTAAACTCTACTAGAGTACTGAAATTGGGTAACACTTAATCCACTCGAGTCTAGTGGCTACTAGAGACCAGATCCTAGAGTCTACTAGAGTGGACTTCTGTTAAGTGGATCCTCACTCCATCCATAGATAGGGCGGAATTGTTGTAACTAGAAAAGAGATCGAGTGATGCCGTGTCTTTCTCTTGTTGCTTCTAACTAGTGCTATTACTTCGTTACGGGTTGTCTTACGCTTTTCCTTATCCATCTCCCTTTTTAACATCGACATGTCGCTCATTGTTTAACTCTTTTTCGGAAGAGTCTATTCCATCTGCTTTCTAATCAGTTTATGATCCTAGAGTCCGGTCAAGGATGGCTATAGTCTAGACAGACCGTGAAAACTGCAGCGAAAGCCTATACTACCTATATGCTCGTGTAAGGAGTGTTGTTACACTGCTTGCCTTACTTTCTAAAGGCCGCAGCCTTATCCCTAAGGGAAACGCTCATGTGCTGTTTATCCTTAGTTGTCTACTTCGGGTTCGTCTCGATCAATCGAGCGTTGCTTAAAAGGCAGGTTGCTAAGGTCGTAATTATGTTACAGTGAGTGTCTAGAACATAACGCTTTATAAGACCTCCGCGTAATGGCAGTTAGGGAAAGCTAAGCCGGGAGAACCGCGGGTAGGGGGGATCTAGCATCGGGGGGATCCTTTAAACAAACAATGACCGGAACCTTCGACGATGCACATGCCTAGACAACATACGATTAACAATGTAGCATATCGATAGAAGATGAATACGGGACCATCTTCAAGCACTTCACCTGCCCATATCATCCTAAGATAGCCTATTCTAGCATAGCTAGCTCTTCCGCTTAGTAGCTTTAGCGGCGGTCGGCCGGAGCATACCGTCACCTTTAAACACCCTAGGTACCCCGACTAGTTTAGCTAGAACATACTCCTAACGCTTCATGCGTTTAACGATGTCCGAGGTAGCCTACATTACGGAACCGCTTACATCGTATGCGCTATAGTTGCCTACAATGCCTAGGACGGATACTTTAGCCGTACGCGCGACGGTAGCAATAGACTAAACCTGTAGCATGACGACCTAATCTTAGACAAAGTGCTCTACTTTCACGTACCCTCGAGCGATGCTAAATACCCCGTGTATCCCGACTTCGCTAATTAGGCCTTTCCTTACGACGATCTACCTCCGAGTTGGCCGCGCGCGCCCGCATCCGACGACGACACATTAGATACTAACGAGCTACGGGCACCGCCTTCATCCTCGACGCTAACGGCTGCCGTACTCCGCCGTAATAAAACATGCGTTATTAGTGGCTAGAGAGACTATGTCGAACGAGCGCATCTATGCCCGCGCAGTGAAGTAGACTAGTTCGACAAGAATGGAATAGCGCAGTACAACATAAACGGTTAGCTAGTTAGGGACGCTATTATCGACGATATAATAAACGCTATTGCCCTCCGCTCGGACCTGCACACGACTTTTAACGCCGCTAAGTTTATGGTAGTGCCTAAGCAGGACGCTTAGGTTGCCCATTTTACCTATCTTACTAACGATCTTAGTAAGCTGTATTACAACACTGTTATGGCTATAGACAAGGAGGTTTTAGCTAACTGTCTTCTAGCGCGATTCGCTTAGGCCATATTTCCCTTAGTTTCGAAATTCCTTATAGTAGGCGCAGCCCGTTAAGTGCGAACGCGGGTAGTGTAGGATAGAGAACTAACGGAAGTTACGGAGATGATTACGGTAGAGCAGGCAAAGGCGAAGTTTGCTAGCGGGCGTAGCCGTAGTACGAGTCCGCGCAAGCGGAAGGTTACCGACACTACGAATAACGACATCGTTGCATAGACACCGCCATTACATAGACTAAAGAGAAGATGCAAACCCCCTAGAGATGCCTTATCGACTACCGCGACTATCTTAGACGCTATTACTCCGCGTGTAGGCGAAGAGGAAGGGCAGATGTAGCAGTTAAAGCGTTCGTAGCTACTCCGTTAACGGCCTAACAATCCTGCTCTATATTGTTGCGACCCCGCTGCTATAGAGGCCGCCGATAAGGCTAGCATAGTTGGTAAGGAAGCTTAGGGTAGAGGCCATCTATGCGACGAATGTCTAGGTGCCGAATATCGCGATCTAATTAAACAAGACGGACCGCAAGATTAACTATAACATCGTATCTATATTTTATTTATCTTACTAGCGAGGATTCCTCTACTTAGAGGTTAAGGTTCGAAGAGATTCTCTTTACCTTCTCTCTAATCTTGGCCTTAAATACTTTCTCGGCAAAAATGAGACGTTATTCATTTACATGGACCACGATGGCTTATGTATTAACTCTTCCTCTAAGCCTCTATAAGAGTGTAAGTATAGAAGAGACTACATAAGTGTTTGTTAGAAACATGTTCTAGCTATAGAGCCTTAAGATCAGGGGACCTAGACACTTAGATAGCTACAATTATAAGCAATTGACAAGAGTATTCGTCCCTACGGTTCTCTTACTTGGTTCAAATCACTGAAGATAGGCATCTCACTATTCCCCTACTATGTGAGCGAACTTAACTCTAGAAAGCCCGAAATGTGCGACTCTAGCGACGACTCTACGAGGTTAGATGTATCGACCGTGTTCTGCAGATCTACTGCTTTAGAGCATCTTTCTATCTCTCTAAGAGGCTGTACCGATCTGCACCGCCTATATGTGTTAATCTTAAAACTCTGCCTAGACCTTAGCTCTATTAGGTTTGAAGATGAGCTTTTTTCCTACTTCCTTATTATTAATTCACTATTCGAACTAGCACTTGAACGTTTTAGAGACATTACATTTAGAAGTATCCTACCTGGTGTTGCCGCGCCTTAGGCCGTAGAGCTAATTAATTGATTGATTCACGGCCAAGCTATAGAAGCGACTATTCAAGCGCGAAGATCTGCTGTTAGCAGAAACTTAAAAGCAACTTCGTCTACACAAGATTCTTCTATACTAGATCTCGTCCTTGTCGTGCCGATCTATAGAGAGTTCTCTAATATAGAGCTTAATCTAGTCTTTTGTAAAGCTCAATTATTAGATCGAGAGAGATCGAGTTAGCCTTACCTAACAACGAATGAAACCCTTCACTACCTTTTAACCTCTCTATAACATAAGCTACATACTTAATGACTAGGACGCGTAAGCTATCCTTCGTTCCTACTCGCTCTGTAGTGTTAGCATAGCAATATTGTAAGAGCTCGACGATGTCTTCTCTCCGCTCTTCGAAAACGTTAAAGTACGTAAGAGTATGTCTAAGCTTTAAGAGCAAAAGCTTTGCTAATGGCTATATGTCGTACTTGTCTATAAAAACATATAGCCGGGCATAGCATAGAAAGACCTCGCGATAGTCCTCGTAGGGCTCCGAATTCTAACGTAGTCTAAAGTCTCTATCATATGTATCGATAGAATCGATAAATTCGTCCTAAAGAAGCTCTCTCCTAGATCTAGTAGGGTCGACCTTCGGGATCTCGGGCTCTTCGTCTAAATCCCATAAGAAGGCAGTACGTACTTTTTTCTTGTCTATCTTCTTCTTCTTAGTGAGACGGGGCATGTCCCATTCGGACACTATAGGAAGAGGTTCTTCTAGAAGTTGTCTAATTCGAACCTCTAGAATTTCCATCGCGGCCGAGATTGAACCATTATTAAGCGCATTACGCTCCGAGATCATCGGCGTATGAATGTCGTCGCTCTCTTACCCGATCTATGACTAAGCAAGCAGGATATCTAGCTTAGTAGGGGTGTAGTCGCTAGTGTATAGATACTCCCCGACCCGTACAAATGTTTCCTCGTCTATGTCTTCTAGCTAAGCGTAACCTTCCCGTGCTTCGACTATACCGCCATTAATAAGAGTAAGGAGGGGATCCGACTACCCTATAAGAGCATCCGAGTGAAGAGTGAAAGAGGTTTTATTCTTGCCTACTAGGAACCTAAAAGGTTTAGAGGAAAGAATTCTGCTCCGATTAGAAAGCATTATATAGTATGCGTCGCGTTAATTACCTTTAAAACTCGACCGCCATCTAGAACTTCCACTACGAGGCACCTAAAATTTTGACAGAACTTAGATAGAACGATTTAGTAGTAAGAAAGAAAGCAACGACCGAGTTTAGGGACAGATCGATTAAGTATTTATCCTTTCGGTTGTGCAAACGATAGATCTCCCGCTTAAGTAAGGACTGCTTGTACAGTGCTATATTAGAGATACGTAATAACAGAAAGACGGACACGTGCACTAGTAGGATGTGTAATACTTAACCCGCAAATATAGCTAAGCGCTTACCTCTAAGAATAGGACATTAGTCTCGTGTAATTAGTCGCATTTACGATCTAGTAATAATGATTCTGCTTCGTGCTTTCGAATGTAGAAGCATAAAGTCGCTCCACTAAGTCCCTCGCTTGCGTTCTCTTTAGAGGCGTATGTTACTATATCCCGTAAGCGAGCAGCATAGCTAATACAGTAAGTGGTGTAGTGCACCTAAGTGATCTACGAGTGTATCCTTACGGGTCCGGGGGACCTTCTTATACGGACGTCGTAGCGACGAGCAATCTCGACTTAAGCGAGACAGATAGTATTGCTACGAAAAGTAATAACACTTATGCATAGTAAAGGTGTTCGAACGGAGAAAGCGGTCCGGGGGAAATGTACTATTCTTGTAGGCGCATTGCAGTGTCTTAGCGCGTTAGCGTTAGCGTTGCTGCCTAGTTAATGCGGTGAGAGCGGCTAGCTAGCTATCTATACTGTTAAGCTACCATGCCACCATATTGCTACTTCATCCTATAATGGCTTTATTCTCTAGCGTACTACTAGAGTTGTTAGAAGGAATACTTGGGATGCTAGACTAGGCGACCGCAGAACGGCTTTAAGCTAGATAGCGACCCTTATCGAGTCGCTTAACTTTGTTTAATGCTAATCTCAAGCCGCCAGCTTAGGGATTAGGTAACAATGTAACAAAGATAGCAGACACATTAGCTCATTTGGAAATCTAGATTGTGTGACGAATTCTTTTCTCTATTAAGACGCAAAGAAATTCAAACTAATGCAACTGCGATAACGTTCCCGACTTAGAGTGCTAACGTTCACGCCCCCTTTACTGTAACCCTTCTCTTACTCGGCATAACGACTACACCTTGCTGCAGATGTGCTTCTAATGGATTGAAGATCATGTCGTTGTAGTATTTAGCTCAATTCTCTACTTGGGTCTTGTCTAATTTCAGAATATCGTATAGGGCTCAACGTCTGACGGCGCCATAAGGTCAGGTAGTAGTCCTAAAACGACATTATTGCGATTTAGATCGCGGCTCCTCTTCACATCATATCTTCTAACACAAGTTTTAAGATGCGTTTCGTAAGTAAGATCTCCCTCTCGCATACCTAATACGTCTTATAACGAAACTTTGATTTGTTAATGATATCGATCTTCGATGTTTGAGCTAAGAGGTAAGCGTTATCACACAACTTTTGGTGCCCAAGCGGAAATAGTGATACTTAAATCCCAGAACAGTAGTCACTATCCTAGAGCTGAAATGGATAACCTGGACAATGCAGTCGTTAAATCGCACAGATGTACGTGTTCGTAGGTGCTAGAGAGTAACCGCGATCTGAGATTGCGAATTATGTTAATCAAGATTCTCTTTTGCATCTTGACTACGTGGGTCTGTTTGCTTACGTCCTTTTCATTAACCTCGAAAGGAAGGCACTATTTGACCCATACGTTTCCATGACACGGTCGAGCCTCGAAATCGCCTGGGTGGTTTCTCAGGTAAAGATCGCAACAGTAACATGAAGGCTTACTGCAGCCTATATAACGGTCGTTCCCAAAGAATTGGAGCTAATTAAAGTAGAAATGCTCCATCATCAGCATCTTAGCATGCACTTTTGGTACAAAATTCGGGTCTGTGTAATTTTTCATGAATCTTGCAGCGAGATCGTCATTCGACGCAGATTGTATGGTCCGGATTCTAAGATTAACGAGCTCACTGTTGTATTCCGGGAGCGTTCGAAGCAAAGCTTTACTAACGCTCATGTCCTCGTCAAGAATCCGAATCGCGGTTTTACCAATTCTTCTTACGGGAGCGACCTGGATTTGCTCGAAGAGCTAAGGAGTCCGTCTAGCTATAGCTACCACGAATCTCGATGCTCCGAACCAGGATCCGAGTCGTCCAATATAGTGACGTATCTAGTACCAGGCGCGTTTCGAGATGTCCTTCTCTGCGTTCCGAGACAACCTCCGAAAGTACTCTTGGTGCCGCAGATCATATGCCGTGCTGCAGCGTTGCTAGTGAAATCTTGTCTTTAACATCTCGCTAATGCTGTCGATGAGTACTGGAGTAGCCTGATTGTCAGTGATTACAGATCTTCGGACATTTTCTTAAACTAGATAGACCTCGATCATCGCCACTACAAACCTCTGCCTTAACACATTCCACGTATCGTCTTAGCTTACGGGTATAGTCGTGAACTCTCAAGCGGTTGAAAGTGATGGATTCTGCGAATATGTCTCTTGTGGCTGCTTCCAGAGCTTGATTAGAAGCCGCCTGGAGGCCTAAGAGTTTTGCAAGTATTGACTTCAGATGTGCTAGATGTCTGTCGACGCCGGCACTATTACTAGCGATCCAGAATTTTGACGTTCTCCTAGGACCACTCTATAGCTATCGATATGACAGTTTGACCGCCACATTTCGAGTCGCACAGCTAGGAGAGATGGTCGAGGAACCTGTACCAGTTCGTTTTGCGGACTGGACGAGACCCAAAAGATGGCGTCAAAGTTCGCATTAACGTCAGAGCATCGTAAAGTAGTTTTGTCTAATCCTCTCGGACTTGGTGCGAAGGAAGACGCATGGTCGGAGTTTGCTCATTCGTAGTCTCTCTTGTTTTGTTTTGCAGAAATAATTGGACAAAATCAACGGGCATTGGTCTGTTGTCATTGCTCGAGAAATAGCAAGAGAACGTGTGTTATATAGCTGTGGTCAGATTGAGTACCCCCAATTAGAGCCTCGTTGACGACTGTAAATTTTGCAAGCGGGGATAGGTAAGAGACCAATTGCTAATACTGGTATAGGCACGAGTCAACGGTGCAGTATCTCAAGAAGATCGCTAACCAGCGAGACACTATGTCTCTTACTTGTACGTGCATGACTAGACTAGGGCTTTTGATACCTCGTAGCAGATGGGTTTCAATACATGGACCATACATGCGCCATTACTATCTCCTACGTCGAGCTGCGCCACTGTATTTTTGCTTGGCGAGAGTAAGACACTAGGTAATTCATGTGTTTTTGACATGCTGAAAACGGAACAAATTGTTTAGACGCTACAGATCTGGCTGGAAGTGTAGCTTTAGAGAAGCGAACAGCAACGATAAGTTGGCTAAGCGAATCGTATCCCCAGTCTCTCGCACATCTTTCTAGAGGCAATGTGCTTTGCATCCTTCTTGGTCCTGCTCTCCCCGTTCTCCTCGGTTCCCTCAAAAGACACAACAGACTTGAACCGAGGGGGATACTGGGAAATCATGATGTTTCTGTATGATGGTTGTGCATCGATGCAATCCCCGTGCTCTTTCAAGGCCATCGTGTACTTCGCCATCTCCTCAGGTGGTCCATCCTGCTCAGTCGGAGGTGTAGGACGTTGTTCTCTGGAAAGTGCTGGGCGACCGGGCCACATTCCTTTTTGAGGGGGAGGTTCTGCACGACCATTCGATATGGATGTGTCAGGATGTTCTCGAGGATCATTTGGGGGATCAACTCCTCGGGTTCTGCGAAGGCATGCCAGCAAAGCACTCCTCTCACCTCTTCTGCCAGTGCGAACGATATTGCCGATAAGTGTCAACAAAGTCATGCGACTCGCTTCAGTCTGGGATGTAGCAGTGCGGCGGCTCGCAATGATATAGTCAGGTCTGGCTATGCCTTGAGCTTGCAAGGTTGTCAAAATTCCCTCGTATAGGTATTGCTGGAGCTTTGTGTCTAGCATGGACTAAGGAATGTCAGCATAGACTCCTTGTGCAGAGATGACGGTTCAAGAAACGGTCCTACATCAGCAGCTTCCAATGACTTCCTGCCGATTGGGTCTCGCAGGACTTCTTCTGCGACGGTGCACTTAAGATACATCTTTCCAAACCAGTAATCGATAGTAATAGATGTCTCGGGCTCTGGTTCCGATTCCATGTCTTCGATGTTCGATTCTGTGAAATCCTCATCGTCCATGGAGATGGATCCAAGATCATCTTCAAGAGAGACAAAATCATCGCTTATCGGCATACTAGCTGGTGGTAACGCACTAGGTCGTTAGTGTATGGTGTGCTGGAAGATCTCAGCATTCATGGCAGGAGCGCAGTAGCTTTATGTTCATGCATCCGAGAATACAGAATCATTCCGTACGTCACAAGTGTTCGGCTACCACACTGCTGAACATCGCTGACGCTAATACATGCCAGCGTGGTGATCCGAATCCAAGAGAACCTCGATTCGATTACGAGCTAGCACGCGAGTGCCAGTCGAGGACGACTGCTTTCGAAATGAACCTCGAAGCTCTGTCACCGCAAGACCTCGTGTAGTGTCGCACCGACGGTTTCTGAATTTCACATGCGAATGGTCACACAATGATTACCTGCGAGCGGCAGTGACTGCCAGCAGATGGCAATGGATACGTACTCGTCTAGATGTCGTAACAACTTAGCGGACCCTCCAATCAGTTTCAAATGCCTCAATACCCGCATCACTGCCGCTGTGGTCGCAGGCGCAGCTTGATACGGCGATCACAAGGTTAGATTGGTCGATGCGGCTTCACGCTGGCACATGAGAAGATACGACCGAGATGGAGGCGGCAACATCCAATAAACGTGTGGACAGAGCTAAACAGCCGTACGGAATCTTAGTGCGTGCACGGACCTCTTCCTAGATAGCCGAGAGATATCGGGTAGGAGTGCGTGCATTGGCGAACCACAGGCTACGCGAAGCGTGCACAAGTATATGTACTGATATGCGAACGCACTAAGCGATAAGCGCTACATATCGGCAAGATGTAAGTACGCGCATAAGAGCGAATGAGTTAACGACAAGTCACTTGCGCTCCATGACTGAATTGCATATGCATATGCATGTCCTCACTATAACTTTCGAATACACGCAGTCATAACTAACCGCAATTAGAGGAGCCGATGAAATTTGGTAGATGCACATAGAAGCCACAAAAACTAGGAAACGATATTTTGCTAATATAAATTTGGACGCCCTCTTCGGATTAGCTAAATGTCGCCGAGCGCACCTAGAGATTACGACAGTCCTCTATTAGCCCTCCATTAGTCCACCTGCTATAATGTCCTCTAATAGGAATACTTAGACTATGTCTACTAGCACATTGTTGTCATTAAGCAATACGCTGAATGGGGACGATTTAAAGGTATCCTATGTTTTGCCTCACGACGATTTCCTAAGGTTAACACTAAGAAGGACTCTAAGATCGTGAAGACGATTCTAGGCAGCATATTAATGTTATAGCGATCGAGACCGGTACTATTCGAGAACATCCCTTATACTATTCGAGAAAGGGGTAGAAACGACAAAAGACGTTTAGAGACAATGCTTTAGACTAAGTTTCCCGAGCCCGACACAATTAAGCTTCTCGAAGGCAACTTGCCTAATTGGCTTAGTGACCCTGCTTAGTTCTAGACGGTTCCGAGTCTCCCCTATATCCGTCGGCTTCTACCTATAGCACGGATTGTAGGCTGCTATCTGCGAGCGAAACGTCTTAACGCGTAGTCACGTATCCTTTAAAGATGCTACTATATTGTGCTTGTAGAGTTCTAGGCTTAACATCTATCTTTAGACCTTATAGTGACGGCTAAAGCTCTGTCTGCATGCGGTACTGTGTGTAGAGGCTTCGCCGAAGCAAGAGAGACGCTAGAACATATGCTAGACGCAGGACACCGTTACAAAAATCTTAAGGCTCACTTAGGCATAGGGGCGACCTTCCTTTTAGGTACTAAGCTCCTAGAGTCTTGGTAAGAGCTTTATAACAGATATGTATCGCCTCTACTTATAAGCACAGTTGGACAAAGCTATTACCGAAAAAGGGCTTAAAGTTCGACAACATGATGTTTTAGCTACGTACAGACGAGATAAGGCAATGGATCACTAGAGTGACACCTTTACGTCATAGAGTAATGGCTTAGTTCATTAATGGGATGAACTCTTAGGCGCAGGGTCATTTATAGTAGCCATCCGCAGTCATCTTTCGGATAAGGTTCGCATGTCTTAATTCTTATTAGCAACGTGCAGTATGAACCTTTTCCCTCCAAGAATTTTCCTGCTAGTAGTGAGACCTCGTATACAAAATCGCTAGCTTATAACGCTTAGTTCGTTAGACCACGCGCCTAAAGAGCCTTCTTTGTCTACTAGCATTCGCTCCTTGTTCTGTAGTTTCTTAATCCTCTTATATCTCTTGTTTAGTGATGTGTAGTTCGCAGACACAAAAACATCGCTATTAGTATCTTAGTTATGGACTGCGTACTCCTAGAAAGAGAATCATGTGTATCTAGTGTTTTCCTTCGAGTTGTCTAAACTCTATCTTCTATTAGCATTAATTCCTTGGAACGCCGATATGTAGCATAAGTGCTTAAAGATATCGTTCATACAGACGACTATGATTCTTAGGTCCAAGAACCCTTAGTTTAGATACGAACAGATCGTAAAGCGGAGCGCTCTATGCTTCTAGTATAGTTAACTTCTAGCTTCCAAACTATAAGATATTGTGCACCATCTCCTATACGGTTAGCTACATAGCCTTATTCTGTCTAGAAAGAGCAGCGTCCTTACACATTATAGGACTTAGCTCTCCTATATGACCGGAAGCTGTTCTAAAGACTCCTCATGCTCTAATGTGAAGTTCATGGGAAGCGTAAAAAACATGCACCGCGCGCAGAGTAATATATGTAGCAGGACCTCCACCTTAAATATCTCCATCGGCAACAATTTACGCCTCGCCCTTATTTAAGAACCACCCGACCCGCGCTATGCTTTCCACTCATCATTTTACCCTTTGCGCTAGTCGTTAAAGTGCTATTTTTTCTACTATTCACTAAGCGGACAAGTCTAAAACGCTCGAAAAGAAACGTTGTCATAGTTAGTTAGTGAACAACGAGACATACCTTTGCGAGTAGTAGCTAACATTAGAGAACGCCCTAACGTAGCAATCCTCGGATCATTAAGAAGGCTAGTGTCACTAGACGGATGGGAAGATATGCCGGTAGTACAACTAGCGGAAGTGATAGTCGATTCACGACGAACAAACACATGAACCGGCTACGTCGTACTAGAGAAAGATTATAGCTCTTAATCAATCGATGGGGGCTTAGTGTACTCTATTTACTTAGTACTAGTTTTACTAATGATTTGTAACTACAGCTCCAACCCGAGAGCTGCGGTATATCCATGTAATGACTAAGATTTAGGCTATTGCAGATATTAGATGCTATCTTTCGCTAATTCGTTAACGTTGTCGACCGATTTAAAGGTAATAAAATTTGGACTATGGCCATCTCGATGGCTTCTGCCTTAGACCTATTTATGGATGATAGTGTTGCCACTCCTTGGCTATAGATCGAGGATCTTGCTAGAGAAGTGCTAGAATTACTTCCTCGTACGTCTCTAGACATACGAGCTCTCTTTGCGAATGTAAGGTTTAGTGCTTAAGGGCGAGATCTTCTTGTAGATTAGATATTATAACGCGGAAGGCTTAGATCTATAACGATCGAGTTCTATGTGCACATAAGAGATATCTACGCGTAACGATGGAGGCGCTAATTGACCGTACGGCTAGTTAGCTCCTAAACATAGATTTTATAGATCTTATGATCCGGACGACAGGTCGATATCCTACTTAACATGCTAATGTCTCCTATTAGTTAGACCGCTATCTCGACTAGGAGAGTATCCGAGCGATCGCGATGTTAGTTAAGATTATAGCTAGGGGTTCTAGTTAGATTATGCTTCGTGCACCCCTATCTACATAGCCTCTTAAGAATTGAGCTAATAAGCGCCGCTAAACTCAAAGTTTGAGCGTCATAGATTTGACGATCACCTATTTAGTGGTTGTCTAATGTGTACAACCTTCTAGAATCCCCTACTATGATTACAACATAAAAGTATTATCCCTAACTACTTATACTATATAGCATACCTCCGCTACTAGATCCCTATAGGTTCACCATAATATCTTACCCTAATTACCTACTATCGAACTCGTTTTAAGAATGTTTACACTCTTATCGCCAAAATCGGCATCTCGACTCGAACAGATCGCTACACTTCGAGCATAGGGCATTAGTAACTATATAAATCTTCCCTAGCTTGTTATATCTAGCGACTAATCTACGGGGAAAAGTTCTATTCTAGAAGGTTTAATAGGTCTTCCGTTTCCGCGCTAGGATAGGCTTTATACAAGATTTACTACTAAGATTCTACTCCACTACGACGACACTAAGAAGATAAAGATTAAAGCGTCGCTAATACTAGGGAGCGGGTAGGACCAGGGATCTTCATAGGCTCTAACGACATATAGCTAGACTCTTTAAAGTTTAGCTAACCTACTAGATGTCATCTCTAATGCTAGAGTGCTCATAGGTGTACGAGGTTTTAGTAAGGTTATATCTAGTCCATCTTTCTCTAGAGACTTGCTAAAGATTAGGATCTCTGGACCTATAGGACTGCACCTCTCGATCGTTAACCTACTAGGTATCATTTTAGTCCTAAACGAAGAATAAACTAAAGATGATGTTAATATAGTTCACCGTCTAGTAGACTAATATCTAGAGAACCTAAGGATAATTATCCTAGCAGTTATGCAAGCTAGTAACGACATCGTAAACTAGAGTATTATTAGAAAATCGCGTAAGTTTAATGTTAATAGTAAAAGAATAGTTAGTATAATTATAAAGCTAGATTTAATTAATGCAGGGTCGGAAAAGCGGATTGCCCTTCTAGCGAAGAATTAGGACACGACTAAGCTAAAGCTTAAGTACTTCCTTCTAAAGAATCCTTCCCCATTTAAGCTCGAATCTTAGGTCGACGCATAGGACAGAGAATCTAGGGAACGTTCGTTCTTCTAGACATTACCTTAGAGAGAGCAAAATCTAGATAAGGACTATACTAGCATCGGCGCCCTACAACATTTCCTATAGAAGCTCCTTAACCGCTATATAGAATACGAACTCCTAAGAGTCTAAGAGGAGATCGAGACTCTAGCTACATCTATAGAGTAGAAGCTTAACTACCTTAGAGAAGAAAGGCTAGAATTAATAGAGATAAGGCTTTTCTTATCTCGTCTTGCTATGAAGTTCTATAGCATTACTACTGCCGCGTTAAGCAGGGATTACTATAACATAGACCCTAACTTCTTCCCTCATTTAGTGTTGTCGTCGAATAGGGAAGTTAACAGGCTAAGAGCTATAGTCCATTAGCTTAATATAGGGTTCTCTTATATAATGCGAGAGGACGGTTAGAAGAGGAAGATCGTTGGATAAGAGCTTAAAGCACTAGTCTATAGATCTATTACTTTACTAGTAAACTTCTCTTTAGAGTCCCTAAGCGATAGTGCGAGTGTAGTTAACGTTATCGAAAGCAGTAATAAGCCTTAACTTCGCATAAGCAGGGAGGAGATAGTCGAGTAGGTAGAAGAGGTAAGTAACCTAGTGCTATATCTATTAGGTTTAATCGTTTATATAGAAATAGACTTATCGAAGTAATCGGGGAAAAGAGTTGCCTAGCAACACGAATCATGTCCTTCTTTCGGAATTGTTCTATGTCTAATCTAGCTAGTAGTCTAAGTTAGTAGAGGCTTACATTAATAACATACACTAAGTCGTAGACGAGTTCATGCAAGCAGCTCTAGAGCACGTAGTCTAGGAAGAGGGCGTACGTTAGGAGATATCGCAACTTATACTCGAGTCACTAGACTAGAACGCTAGAGCTAGACAAAGTGAACTAGATAAATTGCTCGAAGACGAGAAATAATAGCCGATAATATATAACCATTATTATACTAATAACATATAGAAATCTCACCAAGACTTTCTCAGAAATTCCATAGAGAAGGCTATAAGGGAAGCCATAGATTACGAATGGAATAGTAAGCTTTACATTAGCAACAACTCTATGGACGGTTAAAAGCTGCTAGTGGCGTTGCAAACACGAATTAATGTAGATATAGATTTGTAGGCCTACGAAGAGGCCTTAGCTAGACTTAATGCATACTATAAAGTACGTCATTCTACTAGGTCTACTAAGGACAACGCTAACTTCTCCATTAGGTAGCGTTAAAAATGTTTATAGACAATGTTTGTAAATAGGTAGTCAAGCGTCACTTGATTTAGAATCTACTAAAAGCCTTCCTACCTAAGAGTATAATTATGCTTAGCGACGGAGATCTAAGGAGGATAGCTATAGAGCCTTTTAGTAATATAGAGAAACGACTAGAGCTAAGGCTTCTTCTCGAAAACTTAAAGTATAGCTTAAACGATCTACGAAACTAGTGGCTTTTATCTAAATCCTTTATAGAGAACAGTATATTGTTACGATCGTTGTTCACTACTATATACCCTTAGGCATAGTTAACTTAGCTTTATGTTAGAAACACCGTAATCCTAGTTAAGTCACCATCCTTAAGGTTTTGCCTATAGGGATGATTTAAGACGGTCATAGATAGGTCAATCCTCGAGAATCTAGAGTCCAAATTTGCAGTTAGACTAATTAAACTTTAGCGGATCCTATAATACCGACCATGTTAATCACTCTTATATTACTAGCAATTCTGCCGTCTATGCCTAATAAAGAAAGAGAGGAAAGAGAAAAAAAGATAAGAGTAAAGAAGATTCCTATAAACTATTCTTATAGCACCTTATTTGAGTATTGCTTGTCTGCTAGCCCTAAGTGAATTAGTTTCTCAATTCTCTAGGGAAATAAAAAAACTTCTTAATAATATAGTGTCGCCTTAGGATAGCATTTGTCCCACTATTAGATCCTTTAAGTAGGAGTACTCTTATAGCACCTAATCTTGTTAATTTAAGTTATTAAGTTGTTAAATCATTAGGTGTCCTGTACGAAGCGACCTAGGGACGGATATAGAGTTAGAAGGGTTTTTAGTGTTGCTCGTTATCTTCGCCTAGCATGATCCTACTAGGTGCGCCAATTATGTATATGACGATTAGGCATCAAACACCTATCATACGGCGTCTCTTAATCGATTTCTAAGGGCGTCAATCGAGCAGGGTTGCCAAGATTAGGCTACTAGTCTAAGCGATCAACCGTTACATTTACCCGCAACGACTAGCAGCTAATATATAATAATAGGGTCTAATCTAGAGCGTCCGTTTCTCTCGTATTAAGTGCTCTACGTCTAGCAAGATGGAATGATCTATATAAGGCGCTATGTTTATAGCCACTATTCTAGCATCATCCACACATTTCATAACTTAGCTAACCTAATAGTCTATATATCGAACACACTAAGCGCCTAACGATGTAGTCCGAAGGTATCTCGTAATTAGTAACGATAGTTACGTAGTTGATCAAATAGGTAGCCGTCATATAATTCTCATTCTTCCTATTCTCTCCTAACTAATGGTAGAGTGAAGCTCTATAGGTACTAGAGACTTATGCTGCTGTCGATAATGGCAACACTAAATATCCCTAGTTTATATTATATGTCTTCTAGTTCTAGGACCATATCCTAAATGTTCTAAGCCTTTGCCACAAAACTATGATACTTAATGATATTTATGCTTACGATGCTAGTCTACAAGATCATTAATCCTAGGTTTAGGGTTAATAGTAAAAATAGTGCTGTCATCGTATCGCATGCATATTCGTGCCTATGCATGCTAAAGCGCAATCGCATGCATGCTAAAGAAAAGTATATACTCCTCCCTAAAGCAGACGCTTACGCTAGCGGGTTATTAGAGTATCTCTTAGATAAGATTAAGATGAACATGCTTCGACAAAGTGACGATCGAGACAAGTAGTAGTAATATGCGCTAAAATGCCGTACGGCACTTTAATCGTGCAACACTTATATATACACTATAGTGCAAGTAGGTTCGTCTTGCGGCCATGGCAATACTTACTATTAGGAAATTTCGTCGACTTCGTTCCATCGCATCGGAGTACTTATTCGTTGCTTATCGTCCTCATCTGCTAGTAATAGAATTAGCTTAATACACCCATGCGTAAGAACACTAATCTCGATGTACATCGATGACTTTAAGAACTAAGGAGAGCACGTATAAGGAAGGAAAACACGTGTAACGAGTATACGCCCTATTAATAGATATTAGACGCGAGAGGCGTAGCCGTAAACTAATGTAGGCTGCACGCTAGTCTCGCCATAGGCGTATGTGTTCCGTAAGCTTAGACGTTCTAGTACTATACACTAATGAGATTTTCTCGTAAGGGTCTACGTAATGTAAACCATTAAGTGCCTTGTTACTAAGTACCATTATATATAGATGTCTCCCTCTATGGCCTACTTCTAACGAGAGACTCTCTTCCATCATTTAAGTGCATACAATTTCGATCTTTTAAAATGCCTCTAGCATTCTAAACTACGTAAGCCGCTTAATCGCATTCGGGAGCAGATAGCACATTTACCAAAATGGCGAAAAATTATAGTTCTTCCTCTAATTGCTTACGTAGTTTGGAGTCCCCTAAAGCCTTTAAACTACGTAAGCTATTAAACTCTTCATTAGTTACCGATAGGAACGTAGAGCTAATGTTTATCTAGCGGATGATGTATGAAGCATAGGCTGCTATAGAGTTTGTTGTACTGCCTGTAGATCTGGACCACTGTGAAATTTGCTCTTAACGACCTAATTCGGTTCGAGGGCAATAATATTACATGTTACACATTGCACTATACATTATAGTATGCAGTCCATCAAGTTTAGAAGTAGTCGAACGCTCATACGCAGACCGATAGAGGTCGAGTCACACATAAGCGGCATATCGAGGACAAGAAAGCAAAGCAGAAATTCATAGTTCGTTATAACAAAGGCAAAATCTCCTTTCACAAAGTGGTTAACCAATATTTCGACTAATTCTGTAACAATCAGCTTGTGGATCTAAGATTCTTCGACTAGATTCTCATATCTGCGCAAAACTTGACAGTGCTAAGTAAAGACTTACTCCTAATTTCTGTCCATGGTCTTTCGTGTCGACTTATGTTGCTAACGTAGTTTAAAGACTTCGTTAGGCTTTAAACTGTGTAAGTAGTCTATTAAGACCTCGTAACCCCTTTACACTACGTAAGCTAATAGATTAGACCACCACTACGGAATGGTATAGACGAGGAATGGCTCGATAGATAAGCACTTCCATTACTTACGTAGTTTCAAATTACGGATAGGGTGCAAACTACGTAAGCTAGCAGCAACCATAGCTTAGATCTCTACCTCGACACCGAGTTTTAGAATCTAGGGCTTAGACTTCCATATACACCCCTCCTAAGCTAGTCTTAGTGTCATTACTTGTACGAAGGTGCACCTTACGTAGTTTAGTTGCATCCAAGATGTCGAAACTACGTAAGCAAGCCAAGAAAAAGGAATCCTAAGGTAGAGATATCATTAGATATTAGCAAATGAGATAAGTTAACCCTAGCGCTTAGCCTTTGTCACTATAACCATGCGTCTTAATAGGAGCTTGGCGTGAGATATAACTGTATATATAACGAATCTTAATCAATTTAAGTCACTGATCGCGATATGCGACCTTAGCGAACGTAGCGTTCGGTTTCTACACACGTTCCATCTCTAACTTATTCTTTAGAACTCATAGTATTAGGTTAAGCGTGTATAGGTGTATATATGTCGGTGCTATGAATAAACAAGCTTCGGACGGTGTACATACTAAGGACGAGATAGCCATAATGCTTAGAGGACAGTTCCCTATCGGGGCAGATCTGCGGAGATACTATGCTGTGACTTAGGTTACCCGAACATGAAAGAACGTGTCTCGTTCTAAGTAATCGTAAAGATAGCCAGTCTGCTAGATACTCTTCCTTTTAATTGTCCCTTACAACAGGCAAGTATACAGAGTTCTTTATTTAAGTTGCTTGCCTATAGCTGTTCATCTACACTTACGCTATGTTCCTATAAGCACACCCTGTTCTGTGATTCAAGTAAACTAGATCTTTAAGGCTAGTTCTTGTAGGTCGTTATTAGCTTATCGAACGGCTAAATGGCTTCCAATTCTTGAATCGTCATATCCGAATCCGGTTAAGAGATAGCTTCTAACAAAGTCATGAACGCATTTGTGTGGTTTTCTTGTGTCTCGTCCTAGAGCTCGCTCTATATCTAGCCATCCTTTGTAGTCTGTAATTGTTCCACTAAGCTCTCTTTTAGTTCTAGTGCTTAGAGGAACACTTAATGATCCTTTTTGTAATCCTTAAGCGCCTTCCCTAATGGTAGAGTATATGGACATGGACTTAGCAAACTAAACGCCTCCTACCGAGTCGAAAGGTTAATGAGTTTATCTCTAAGCATAGTAATACCGTCTACCTAAGTTCGATGGCAATATCGAAATAACCTTAATAAGTCGTCATCGATATTTCGCATAGCGGCAAGCCGAGGGACGTAGACTTTAACAAGCGCATTATAGGCGCGTTCTAGGACTAGGTGACTATCTCCTTCACTGTCGCGTTTCCTAGGGAAGTGAAGCTGTGTAGTCTTAAGATCTAATACCATATCTGCGTGCTCGAAGGCAGGCTCTATGCTCGTCCCTTACTAATCGATAAATGCGGTTATTGTAGTAGCGTCGTTAGGGTTAACAAATATGTTATGCAGATGCAAATCTAGATGCATTATGGTTAGAGATGCGTTATCGTTAATACGCGGATCCCGTATAAGAATCTGCAGAATCTTGCGAGCGATGCTAAGTAGCTATACGTGCTCCTCTACACGACCTTAGTAGGGTTTCTCATTAGGATAAGAGCGGTCGGGAGGAGGAAGTCTAGTAAGCGCTATATCGATAAGACTATAACGGGACAGGTTACCCTAGTCTCCTCTCTCTTTTGCTAAGCCGGCGTTTCCTATACGACACGCTAGCGCAGCACATAAGAAGAATTCTACAGCTACCCTACGTGGAGCAACGAATAGCTTTAGCTATAGACAGACCTATTGTCTAAGAGTGATCCATACGTTGCTACATACCTTCATACCTTTACAATTCTATTCGTTCTACCTAGGTAGTAGCCTATAGATCCTCTATCGCTCCCCGCGGGCGTACCGATAGCGTCTCGCGACCTAGTTAACGGACGCACCGATCCGGACTTCGCGACACCTAGCCTCGAAGAACCTATAAGCGTAGGGGACATACTAGAGGCTATAGACGACGACGCAAGCGTCGACGAGGACGACCTCCGACGTATGATTGCGAGGGAACGACTACGAGCCGAGTACTTAGCGCTCCGAGAACGCAATCGCGTCGCATAGTAGCCGACGGTTAACGACCTCTACGTAGGCAACACTCCTAGCGGAATGCTAGGATTAAGAGAAACGAGCCCCGCGTACTCGACTACTACCCTATCCGAGGGCGAGGAATAGGCGTACCGCACCCGCTACTTAGGCGGCTCGAAGTCGAGGAAATAACTAGACATCCCGCCTTTCCATAGAAAGGACCTCTACGACGCAAAACTCTTCCTTTATCGCCTCAAGTTAGCCTTCTTAAACAATAAAGCCTCGTTCATCCGAGATAAGGACAAGATCGTCTACGCCCTCCTCTAGCTAAAAGGCGACGCCGAAGCGAAGGCGATGCGCGTGTGGAACGTAGGCGCCATCGAAACCGGCATATAGCTAATGTTTAAGGAATTCATTATAAACACCGTAACCGACCCGGCTAATCGAGAACTAACGCTAATGCTCCGCTACGAACAAGCTACTTAAGGGGCTTAGCAGAGCGTCTCCGCTTTCGCCTTATAGCTAGATAGCCTCGAGAAGGAGTTCGACGAGTTATATACGCCTACATAGAGCCGGCGCTACCTCCTCGCAAAGCTAAGACCGGCCCTGCGTAACGCTATCGTTCGCTAGGCGTACACCCCGAAGTTAAGAGAGGAACTTATATCCCTCGCCGAGAGAATCGAGAACTCTATAGTAGGCGACCGCGGCGCGCAACTAAAGCGCTACGCTTCGGAGACGTACGGGAACCGCGCTCCGAAGAAGCCTCGCGCGGAAGATAACTCTTAGGATTCGGGTCCGAATCCGGCTACGGAGAAACGTCCTCCTCCTAACCCCTACGCTCACTGCGGAGGCAATTACTAGAATCGGGATTGCACTAAGCGAGACGTAGGCGGAGCGACCGTAAACCGTCGAGTCGAAATCTCGGGAAAAGCTAAGGGGCTAGCGAAGACTCGTCGCTAAGCTAGCCCCTCCTAGTAGAGTCCTATCCTGCGATTCGGGTGCTAGGTAGATGCGTAACGGCTACGACTCGCATTCGCTGCGAGTGCATTATCGACCCTAGTGCCGATCTTAACCTTATAGACTAGGCATTCGTTACGATGCACGACCTGCAACCGATCGCTAACGCGACCCTTCCGGTTATAAAAGCCTTCTAAGGAAGCGAAGGCTACGTATACGGAGCATATAAGTTATGCATGCGTGTCGTAGACTCCTCGAGTACGGTACGCGAGACTAAAGACATCTACTACGCCGTCAACCTCGAGGGCCCCCTAATCCTTCTAGGGTACCCCTAGCTTAAAAAGTAGGGAGCCTAAACCGACTATGCGACGGACCGCTAGCGTTACGGTGTCGGAACCGACGCGCTTCGGCTATGCTAGCCGAAGGAGTTCGAGAAACAGCTTAAGAAGGCAAATTACGTCTTTACGGTGAACTATCACCGCGTAGAAGACACTTCGCTATCGAAGTTACTAACGGAATTCGTAGAATTCGAAGACGTCTTTACCTACGAGGACATCGCGAACCTCCCACGCCCCGAAGGCGTAGAGTACGCGATCCCCGTTATAGAAGGGCAGAAACCGCCCTTCCGACCGCTCTATAACCTCTCCTATACGGAGCTAGACACACTGCGGGAATACCTCGACACCGCTCTCGCGAACGGCTAGATTAGACCTAGCGAATCGCCTACGGGTGCCCCGATCCTCTTCGTACTAAAGAAGGACGGTACCCTACGCCTCTACGTAGACTACCGAGGTCTTAACGATGTGACCATTAAGAACCGGTGCCCCCTACCGCTTATTAGCGAAACCCTAGATAGACTAAGTAGCGCGTAGTACTTCTCGAAACTAGACCTAAAGGACGCCTACTATCGCATCCCTATTAAGCGGGGCGATAAGTAGAAGACTACGTTCCGCACGCGTTACGGCTACTTCGAGTATCTAGTAATGCCCTTTAGCCTTACTAATGCACTAGTAACCTTTCAAGCGTACATTAATAAGGCCTTAGCCGGACTCCTAGACACCTGTTATGTCGTTTACCTAGATAACATTCTTATCTATAGTCCCGATCGCGAGACTTACGCGGAACACGTACGTGCCGTACTCCTCCGCTTAAGGAAGCATACGCTATACGCTAACCGCAAGAAGTATAAATTCTTTACTACTAAGGTAGAATTCTTAGGCTTCCTCGTAGGCACCGTAGGTATAGAGATAGACCCGAGTAGGGTAACCGCCATCGCGGACTAGCTAGAGCCCGCCTCTATACATGACATCTAGGTGTTCTTAGGCTTCGCTAACTTCTATCGCCGATTTATCCGGCACTACTCTAAAGTAGTTACACCTCTAACTAACCTTCTTAAAGGTAGTAAGAAAGGGGCCGCTCCGCCGCCCTTCGGGATAACCGAGGCCGCGAAGTAGGCGTTCCGTACGCTAAAAGAGGCTTTTACCTCGGCTCCGGTCCTTATACACTACGACCCTACGGCCCCCCTGCGGCTCGAAACCGACGCCTTAGGCTTTACTATCGCGGGAATCCTATCGTAGCTAGTAGTCGTTAATGACTTAAAAGACTAGCACCCGATAGCCTTTTGGTCGAGGAAGATAATAGACGCCGAAACTCGCTACGAAACACACGACTAAGAACTATTAGCTATCGTGGAATGTTTTAAGCACTAGCGCCACTACCTCGAGGGCGCTCCGTACGCGGTCTAAGTACTTACCGACTACGCTAACCTTACAGGATGGCGTAAGGTTACCTCCCTAAACAAACGCTAGAAGCGCTAGGCGGTTTAGATGGAAGCTTTCGACTAGGACATCTCCTATTAAGCAGGCAAGCGTAACCCGGCCGATGCGCTATCGCGACGCCCTAACTACGTAGGGACGGAGCAAGCGTTCGACAACCTTCTCCCGACCTTAAAGAACAAACTAAGTCGATAGGAAGGTAACGACTACCCGTTTATTCGACGACTGTTTACTTCGATCCCCTTAGCCGACGCTAGGATGCCCTTAAGCTAGTGCTTATAGGACGCAACCGTAACGTAAGTATACCCTACGCGGGGTACTATACTAGTTACCGCGTTAATCCGTTCCGTATCGTCTATCTCCGCGTACGACGAGGAACCGGATGCGAATCTGCTCGCTACGATTACCGCCTTATAGGCCGCGGACCCCGTCGTCTACGAAGGCGAAACGCACCCTATGCGTAAGCAGAAAGGCGCCCCCTAGGAAACTAAAGACGGTCTCCTATACCGGGGTACTTACGTGTATGTTCCTTAGGATAACGCGCTACGGACGTAGGTAATACGCATATATCACGACGACCCGCTTGCAGCTTACTTCGGACGAGAAAAGACTATTACCTTAATTCGACGAACGTTCGACTAGCTAGAGCTAGCGAGCGACGTTAAGCGATATGTCGAAACTTGCGAAATCTACTAGAGATCGAAGGCGAAACGCTATCGGCCCTATAGCGTTATGGCAGCGCTACCCGCGCTAGCTAGCCTATAGGAAGAACTCTCTATAGACTTCATTACGGACCTTCCTCCAAGCAAGTACCATAACGAGGTCTTTAACTTAATACTAGTTATCGTAGATAGATACACGAAGATAACGAAGTACATTCCGACTACTAAGCGTTACGACGCCGTAACGCTTACGAACCTCTTCCTAGAGGTTATTATCTGTAGTTTCGGAGTCCCGAAAGGAATCGTGTCTAATAGGGGCTTAGTCTTTACTAGCCAATTTTAGTTAGACATGTGTTACGTTACGCGGGTGAAACGTAGGCTCTCTATAGCCTTCTACCCCTAGACGGACGGCTAGACGGAGCGCCAAAACTAGACGTTAGAGCAGTACCTTCGCTGCTTCTGCTTAGGCAAGCAGAACGACTAGGCTTCCTAGCTACCGCTAGCGGAGTTCGCGAGTAATAATAGCGAGAACCATGCGTTAGGCATAAGTCCCTTCTATGCGCTATATGGATATAACCCGAAGCTTTACGTAGAGGCCCGAGACGGGCCTCGCGAAGGGGAGGTACTAGCAGTGATAGAGCGTGTTTAGAGACTTTAAACCGTAAGGGAATCGCTAGCGGTAAGCCTACACACCGTAGGCGAATACTAATCCTAAGGATATAACAAGCGGCATGCGGAAAGGACGTTTAAGGTTAACGACAAAGTAATGCTATTAGCAAAAAACCTGAAAGTACGACAACCGAGCCGAAAGTTATCCCTAAGGTACATCGGACCGTTCTAGATTATAGAAGTAATCGGAGCGTAGGCGTACCGCCTAGCGCTACTAGAGAACTATCGTCGACTACACGATGTGTTTCACGTATCCCTCCTTAAACTATACTACTAGCGGGATAGAGTCGAAGCCCCGGCGTTTAGCAATCTAGAACTAGTCGACGGAGGCGAAGAATAGGAGGTAGAGGAAATCGTAGACCATCGAGGTACTAGTAACAAGAAAGCCTTCTTAGTCAAATAGACAGGCTAGCTAGCAGAGTACAACTTATAGGTACTAGCGAGCGACATAGCGAATGCTACGGACGTACGAGACGCATACGAAGCGTAGGCGCAACCTAAGCGAAGGGGTCGGCCTCGGAAATAACGTACCTCTACGATCACTGCTTATCGCCATCATTATAGATAGCCTAGAGACTACGTCTACTAACGAGCAAAGCACTACGTCTACTAACGAGCAAAGCACAACTTCTACTTAAACATAGGGCACGGAGCATTAGTTAACAAAAGCAAAAGTTGAATTAGGCATGGCTAGGCGTTATGCCTACTAGCAGCAAGGGTATCTCTAGGTGCCCGTAGGCCGAACTAATAGGGCCCGCAGGCTAAACACACGAAGGGCGGCCGGCCTAGGCGGCGCTACCCTTAACCATCGGCAGCTTAACTACTAGCGGCGGCAACAGCAACGGCGCTAGTAGCACCATTAGGGCCGCTAGCGGCACCATTAGGGCCGGGGTTAGGGTTAGGGTTAGGGTTAGGGTTAG